>CP136063.1:185968529-186543529 GCA_032622095.1 Siphonodentalium dalli
TCGCGAAATTATACAGTATGTTATTCGGCCCATTGTTGTTCTATATGCCCATAAATGCAACAAAAAAGACGTTGATTGCCTATCCAAACAAAATATAACTTGGCATCAGAGTCTGGCAATGTTGCTCTCTCCATAGATGATTATTATTGTGTTCCATTGAGGAAGTATTGAACTAAACAATTAAACTAGACTGAGGTAAACAGAAGGCCCTGTCCATATGTGGCTCTTTGTTAAATGTAAATGCCTTGTATAAATATTGAATATGTTGGCTCCCAAAAAAACAGTAAATTTTCTTTAATGTCTACAAATTTAATTTTCCATTTACTTGATATACCCAGTTTACTTCCTGTGAGATTCCAAGATGTACAAAAGAGAAGTTATTTGATTTTTTCTGCAAACCTTTCTATGCTTATCTTTGCTTATGTTCGATAGCTTAAACATCAAAGGTAAGCAAGTGGTATAGAGTGCTCTTCAAATTTTCAAAATCAATGGCTATGTACATCAGTTGACAAAGAATTATCCCAGCCGATTTGGTAACGATTCCTGCTGTATTTTTGCATATCGGCACTTCAAAGTGAAAAATATAAGATGTCTTTTCAATCAAGACTGAACATTGGGGAATATTATTGTCTTGTTTATATACTTAAACCCTTTCTATACTAAATAGATTCTCCCATTCAATTATAAAAGTATACATTGGAATGGCCTATTATTCCAGCAAAACTAAGCAAATACAAGTACAGAAAGAGTCCTATTTATTGGAGGGTAATGTTCAGATAATAAGTTCAACAAACAAACTATTATCTGAACATATCTTGTGGGATCTACCTGTCAACTATGAGTATTTAGTATAGAAATGGTTAATAAAAGGATTTTATAGAAAGGGTTAATAAAGAGATTTATGAAAATAGGAACAAATGTACTTCCGATTAGAACTGTGTAATGATAAAGATGTTTTCATCGGTGAGCAGGCCTCTAGCTAGCATAATATCATATGATTTTATACTGGCTACACCTGTTCTCACCTGGTCAACTGACCAATCAGCATCATCGTAATTGGATTTACCTGCTTGGAGGCTGAATGAGTGAATTAGAATATTTTTATAACTTACCTCATGCTGCAGCAAGTGAGTGCTATAACTACCCTGACTAAATAATTTAGTCATTTTATGTTTATTACACAGTTTTATGAATGTTTGTAGTACACTGAATATTATGCACATTTCACTTGTTTTAACTTGACCTAGTTTGTAGTCTAAATAGGATATATATCAATTAAAAAAAATTCTTAACTTATTAATGACATGATGGTGAACATTATCAATGTAAATGGTCTATATTGTCCACAGACAACACACTACCTTTTACTAAACATTAATATACCCCCCATACTGTTTTGCATCTTTCCCTCCATCCATTTGTCGGTGCATTTGTCTGATGTCTGTTCAGGTCATAGCTTGAACATAAGTGCTTGGATCTCAATGAAATTTGGTATGGAAGTTCACTATTATGAGGACATTCAATAGAGTGTTCAATTGTTTTGTTCAGCTTTTTCTTTCTAGAGTTGTTTATCTGAAATGCTGATTTTTGGGTCTGTCTGCCTGAGTATTTCAGTCATAGTTTGTAGGTATGCCCACACTAGGTTATATGCCACATTGGGAGGGGTATGCACCGGACGACAGTCCATCTCTTGTGATATCTCTATTTTGCTGTATTTGGCAAAATCAAAGGCTTCGGATAATAATAATCATATGTATAATAATAATGTAATAATATGTGGTATTTTATTCATTTCAGGCCATCTGGGAAAATCAATTCTATTATATGTTTGGATTCCTGTTCCTGGTTTTCATCATACTCGTAGTTTCAGTGTCACAAATATCCATAGTTATGGTCTATTTCCAGTTATGTGGAGAGGTAGGAACATGTTTTTTTTATGTGTTTCAATCTTGTTTTTCGTGGCATTCCACATTTCCCCTATAATTAATTTAGATATGCCATAATTTTTTTACTCACACTTACATACACATGTGCATATACTGGTTTTTTTTCCAGCTGTAACAGTTTCATATTCATTATTTGAATGAATGTTAGGAAAAAATAATAATGTACAATGGACTACTCCAGATAACTAGGGCCTGGTTTACTAAAACATGTATTAAAGTTGGTCTATCTGCATCTTCCGGCCCACAATTACAACAACAACATAATTTTTATAAATCTGATTTCAAGACTATAAAAAACTTGAATAAAATACAGATAAAACTGAAGATATGGTATATTATTTGTTTATAAAGGCATAATAAGAGGTTTATTTTGATCACAATTTGTGGTAAATCACTTAGATGATCTTCAGTTTGTCGTGATTGGGGCTGCTAAAAAGATAGATCTTCCAAATTCTACTGTTAAGGTAGCAGTACACAATTTATAGGGTTGTAGGAGGTCTGAAAGATAGAAAAATAAGTATCTGCCAGTGTACCCTGTGTTATTTTATTCATGACACCAATATTATACTTGCCTATATAAATACATTTCCTAGTTTGGTGTCGGTCCATATTTGTTTACATCTTTGACAGCTGCAAAGCCTATACTCACCTAACTTGACTCAATCTTATTCTTTCGATATATATTGTCACATTGGGCTGGAATTTCCCCATTAAAAGGCACCCATAAATTTTAGTACAATCAGTCGGAATTTGGGTTATTAAACATAATGGGACATATATGTATCATTGACTCAAGATATATCTAGATGCTCCAGTACAAAAATGTTAAAAAAAAGGGGTTTGTTACACCCATGGCATGTGTATTGCAATACGTATTGTACTGCAACACAAATGTATCTTGACACCACTTTGATATTCATTGTAATCTAAAATTAGGCCACGCCTAATTTCCCTGACACCGCTATGATATTCATTGTAATCTAAAATCAGGCCATGCCTTATTTCCCTGACAACTGTCATTGTAACCTAAAATCGGGCCACCCCTTTAAGTGGAATAAAATCCGTAGTCATACAAACTTAAATTTTATATGATATATGTTCTTGTAAATTGAAGTCTGTTACCCTGAATATAAATTTATGATTTTGTTGACGTAACTTACTGATTGTGTTCTTGAATGCAGGACTACCATTGGTGGTGGAGATCATTCGTCGTTTCTGGAGGATCGGCTCTCTATGTGTTTGCTTATGCTGTTTTCTATTTTGTAACAAAGGTGAGTAACCAAGTCAATCCTGCATTGTGCAGACAATATTTGTTCCATGAACATTTTGTTGGGGGGAAACAATAGAACTGAGTGGAGTCCGTCCGTCTTTCCATTTGATGTCTGGATGATAAATTGATTAATATTTGACATAATTGAATGAAAATTGAAAAGGTATATTGTCTCCATATGAGAAGGTCCCTGTCAAGTTTGAATTTGAGTCCAGTCCAAATATTTCTGGCTGATTTACAGTAGTGGATTTTTGAAAATCCGGAATGGCTAAAACTGCTCTCTCCAGAGGGTATTCCAATTCCTGTAGATGTTCTTTGTTATGAATAATCCAGTTGCACAGACAAAACAATTCAAGTTCCAACTTCCATGTTACAAGATTAATTTCGATGAAATGTATTAATTAAACTACATCATAGTACATGACCAAAATTTAAGGAGTTTATATATGATGATGCACACAACATTATTAAAATACGCAGACTTTGTAGCGATCAACATTATTTGCTACATCGTAACTGATTGTTTGAGTGAACATTATTACTTATTTTCACATTCTCAGTAAGATTCCCTTACATGCTCGATCAAAGGACCAAGATGCCGCAGTTTTGTTTGTTTGGCATAATATTCCTTTATTTGTTTGCTTTCAGTTGGAGATTACAGAATTCATTCCTACATTGCTGTACTTCGGCTACACTTTCCTCATGGTTTTTACATTCTGGATTCTAACAGGAACTATAGGATTCTATGCTGCCTATTTCTTCATTAGAAAAATATACGGCGCAATCAAAATAGACTGAGTGACATCAGAAATCATGCCGTGTATTATTGAGCCTAAAAGCAGGCGCAACTAGCTGGGCAGTGTTTATAAAGAGCTTGTCATAAGGTGATATCGGGGATAAATCTAGGAAACGGCCTTAAAAAATATTTCTAAGTTTGTCTGAGGGCGTATAGAATACATTTGGGCTTGCCCTAGCTCCAATAGCATTCTAAATGTATATCAGATAACATGGGGTAATGATATACTGTGAATGGCTTTGGTTTCGTCGGCATCAATATTCGTGATTTCTCACAAAAAGGCCATTTCGTGAGGACGTAAATTTGTGGATCGGAGAATGTATTTTTCCACTTCAACAAGTCCGACAATACTGGCTATTATGACAGCTTTGTCTGAGTAGTCATAGTTGAGAACTTAGACCTCCCGGTGCCAATAGGGTATCGTTCAATCAGTGCAGTAGCTACCAGCTTTATTTCACACACTGACAAGTGATTTATGTAATCTACATGTGACGAAACAATTAGCCTTTACTGAGTATGAAATTCATCAAGCCTTATTTGCATAGTATGTATACAATAAATTATAGGCTATTTTCTATAAATTGTCACATCGTCTCGCCTTCCATGTTTGTTACACCCATTTTATGACATGCTGAAAACAGACAAGACATACAATATTTGTCCCTATCTTTTACGTTGGTATTACATCCACCAATGTAGTGACTGTCAAATGTTTTGTTGGCTCTTTAATTTTGGGCATTGGACATACTATGAAATCAACAAATAATAGACCCCCACAAATTAAAATGATTTTGCAGTAAAGCCCAAGTTACTGCTAATTTCACTGTAAAGCTGCACTACTTATTATTTAGCAGTTGCATGATATAATATTAATTGGTATAATATTTGTTCTTTTTGTGATACTACTTCACACACTTTAGAAACAATCCTTCGATAATTGTTCATTCAAAGTTGAACTCTAAAAATATCATAATTATGATATATCATAATTAAGATATACCATGATTAAGATATATCATGATTAAGATATATCATGATTAAGATAAATCATGATTAAGATGCAAGATGACATTTACATATGCATGTTATAAGATTTATTTTACAACTAAAATGATCTGCTCCTAGTTATTAAAATTCTAAACTATGTATGAATTCCCACATCCCTGACAAGCCTTGATACTGCCCAGCAAACATTTCACTTATTTAGAACCTATTTTTAGGTTAGTTGCACCAATAAGTAGATACAGATTCCTTTGTCTCCCTATTCATAAATAATTAGGGCATTGGTACATCTTGTGTGTGTTGTCAACTTTTTTTAGAAAGATTTCTATCAGATAAATAAGGATGGGTAGTATTTATATATTTAATTATTTATGGCATAAATATGCTTGAGGAGCAGGTTTTTGAAGACGAAGCTTTCCTTGAGAAACAAAATATTTTGTTTATATGGCCAGGTATAGCATTGTCTCTTAGGATGACCTGATACCTCTATTTCCTGGAGACAGAGGAAACTATGTCTGCCGTGAGGTGGAGCCATTTTACATTATCTGTACAATGTGATCATCAACCTCACATTTGTAATGTGATTGATTTCATGTTTGGTGTGTGAATAGATTGTGATAAATCACTGTGAATGAATGTGACTCATCTTGATCATCTAACCAGTCAATTCCTGTTGCTATATGTCTCTATATGATAATGGTAAATCCCGGGTATAAATTAATGGCAAAATAATACCTTTTTAGACTCATGAGATAAATTATTGTGCAAATATAATGTTACAGAATACATGAGCTTTCGATCATGTATTGTGTAACATTATATTTGCGCAATAATATATCTCATAAGTCTAAAAAGGTGTTATTTTGCCATCAATTTTTGCACAATTATATATCTCATAAGTCTAAAAAGGTCTTATTTTGCCATTTTTTTATACCTGGGATTTATCACTATCGTATACAGAAGACTCATATGGCTATTTCTCAATATATCTGTCTCTATGTGTAATCTTAACTCTTTAACCCTTTCTATACTAAATACTCATTGACGAGTAGTTACCATAGGAAATATTCAGATAATAAGTTCTTGTTTGTTGAACTTATTATCTGAACATTTCCATCCAATAAATAGGACTCCTTCTGCACTTTTATTATCTGTCATCTGCTCATATTACCTGTACATCCCTCCAAATCAATAATAGACCGTTCCGGTGTATGATTGTTTTTGACTTGGTGGGAGAATCCATTTAGTATAGAAAGGGTTAATTACTGAATGGATTCAACCATTCAGCTGTCAGTCTGACACATCCTGAGTTATATTTTATGAATTGTTAAAAGATGCATACCTTACTCGTATTTAAATTCACGCAATACTGATTTTTCCACTCAGTTTTTAATTCGCGCACTTTAAATTTCCCCTGGTGATGTGTGCAATTCATAGCTGACAAAAAAATATTTCCACAATTAACTAAAGACCATAACAACATAAATGTACATCAAACAGAACATAACTGTTCATTATTTGAGCTGATTGGTGTGAAGATTGTGTATAATGCTTCAATAACTATCCTGTTAGTTAAAATATACTAGCATCATTGATATAAAATCAAACAGCAAGATCACAAACGCGTATAGGTTCGATAGGTGGCTAACATGAAAATGATGTAAGATGACAGGAATTGAATGATAACACCTTTTATAGACACATTAGTGTATAATGCACATATACATATTATCATGAAAATGGCCTTAGACTGTTTGTTGAACTTGTTACCTGACCATTTTCCAAGTGAAGTACTGGTCAGTAAGTATTTTATCCACCTGAGGTGTTTCGACATGAGATTCGATTCCTGCATCTATCTTGATAATTAATACAGTTGGACATTTTGAGTGACTTCGAGATCGGCTGCAGCTTCTGTCACAGCTGATATCGGAAATAAGTCTGCGCATGTCCATATCCGAGGAATCTCGAATGACTATGGTCGCGGCAATGCCACTTTCAGTATCCAATACAAACAACATGAATTCCCTGTAATTTAATCATCGAATTTGTGGGTCTGGTATCATAAACTATATAGGGTTATCTGTTGATCAGACACAATGATGTATATTTTATACTTTAAGAGCATTAATTATATATAAATAAATATTATTAGTTTATATAGACCTAGGCGTGTATATCGGTTATATGGCCTAGGCATATAAAAAAAAACATCGAAATTCGGAATTAACTATAAACTCCAGCTTTCCAAAAATAGTTTCATAAAATTATATAAACCAGTATGTGTTTTCCTAAAACAACCATCGAACCCAAAGATAAAAATCTACATCAACTACACATTCATTTTTTTCGTTCATTCCAATCATTGTCCGCCTTTATCATTTATTCAGTGGCCGCCATTTTGGATTTGATCGGTAGTACAGGAACTCGCAACCAGGATTTGGTGGAAACGTGACGTCACATATCCTGGTCATGGTAACTTTGAGGTCCCAAATCTGGCTGTGACTAGCTGCAGACGATCTCGAAGTCACTCTTTATGTTTCATATCATGTTTGATGAATGAAATTTTACCAGCAAAATGAACAATTCAATGAGCGAACCAATTTTTATAAGTCAATACGATATTACACTTTTTGAGTTTAAAAGTTGAATATAATATTTAATAACCCTTTCTTTACTGAATATAAAAGGATTATCCCATTCAGTTATAATATTTAAATATCCTAGGAATGGTCTTTTATTCATATGGAGGGTTGTTCAGGAAATATAAGATGCGGCAGACTATAGACAGCCTTAGGTTATTGAACTTAAGAAGTCGAGGTCTATTTCTACCGAAGTTGTCACCAGTTCCTTAACTACATTACTATTCAAGTCAGGAACAGTCAACTGTGTTGCCATTCAAGTCCGGAACAGTCAACCATGTTGGTTTCTTTCACGGGGAACATGCAAATATATCTGTAGCAATTCTTGATACATAAGATACAATACTACAGAAAAGCTACATTTAACAATCATAATATCATACGTTGGATGAATTTGTCACATTTTTTTTTATTGAATGTTTTTGAAGTAAATGTGTTGAATATATAGTGCGCAATATAAGAGTGTGTTTAAAAATATTGTTTCATATCTGTATATTTTGACATATTAAGTATATTCATCGTCAAGTGTAATTATTCATGGTGTAAATACTGTGGGGAAACTATTTTTTTTGCTTAGGTTATCAAGCCAGCAATTCTCTTGCCATTGAAACCTTCATTGTGGCTTGAAACTGATTAACTCTTTCATTACTGAATCGAATCAACCTTTACTTTTAAGAATATACATTGGACTGGTACAGTAATGCTCTAAGTAATCGACTTCTTAACCACAGCATAATTATAGGTAACTTTTCAGGATTTAGTCGGAAATATGGCTTGTTGCCATTCATCAGAAAGCTCTTTCCGATGAATGGCGACAAGCCATATTTCCGACTAAATCCTGAAAAGTTACCCATAATTCTGCTGTGGTTAAGAAGTCGATTACTTAGAGCATTACTGTATATTTTTCATTCTGAGAAGTATTTTGATAATAGAAGTGCAGAAAATATGGGATTCCAATTCAGTCATTTCGAAGGAATGTTCAGATAATAGGTTTAACAGTTCCATGACTGGAGCTTCCTGATATTTTGTGAAAACCCTGTGCCAATGCATTCTCTTATACATACCAGTCTCCCATTGGGAGTCTTGCATATATAAGAGAATGCAATTGGCCTGACAATATTTACCTTGATCTTGTGAGCCAGTGCATTCTCCTATATATGCGAAGCTCCCTATGGGAAACTCACATATTTAAGATAATGCACTGGCACAGGGTCTTTAATGCTGCACCAACTCAACTCCCATCATGAAAGGGTTAACAAACACTATTTGATGAACTGCTCGTCAATGAGTATTTAATCATAAAATGGACAAATTTGAGTAGAGAAAGATTGACTGTATGATTACAGTATTTTTTATGTGGTGACAAGAAAAAAAATACCTAACAGCCAGATTTTGATGAATTTTTTTGGCCTCAAATTTCAACTGCAAAAAAATATTCTATAATACTGGTACACACAATGTTATATATATATAATAAGTTTTGTCAATGAAATTGTGTTGCATGCTTATTCAGTATATATTGTAAGGTTTTTTATGTCCATAAATGGTTACATACACCCATACATTAATTCGGGCTGTGGAACTTGATTGCATGAAATTGGTTGGTTGGTATCACATCATGCGACATCGCACACAAGCAACTTGCATTGTACCACCAGGATATTATTGACAATATCGTGCTAAATTATCTTTTAATCTGCCAGTTTAGTATAATATAAGAATGGATGTTGATTTGTTTCGTTCCATGGAGTATTGATCCAATTTGGTCTGACATTTTTATGAAAGCATTCCACAAAAAATGTCAGTCCAGCTTGCATCCATACTGCATGGAATGCAAGAAAATCAACATCCATTTCTTAAGCAGTTAATTTCCATCCCAATTGAATTGAGGTTTTCATGGCAACTGAATTGTTATGCACGGAAAACCACTCTTGAAAATCATGCAACAACTATTTATTACAGTATATAGTATGAATGTTGAAAGTTTTATATTTGATGCCAAAGATCATTCCACAGCAAAACATCGCTTGATGAGTTACTAACAATAGCTTAGATGCTAGCATATTGAGATATTTCTCATGAGAGATAACTAGCTAACTTTATCCCATCTCCATTCAGGAAATAATATATGTTGAAGCATCTTTTAACAGATCTGGCACATCCTGACTTCAACTAATATAGTTAAATTTAACTGTTATAGTTCAATATGAATATCTGCAATTCACAAGTAGGCGCAACCCAAAATGAAATAAAAATATAGTTGAAAAATTGTGTCGCACAGTAGTTCAGTATAACTTTTGTGTCCGTAATGAAATCACTTGAGAATGAAAAGAACCGTGCTAGTTTTTCATGAAATATACTGTCATTGGCTCTGAAACTGCCATGAACTGACCGTCGTGGTGACAAATAAATGTTATTTAGGAGAGGCAGTTTATGTCATATTGAGTTAAAATATTCATGCTCGACATGCTGCACAACAAACTATCTAGAGCCTGTCCATTTTCTGCATTATTGTGGACTCTTCAGCTATGCATCGATGATGGGCCATCTAATAGATTTTCACAAAATCAGAGAAAATCTTGAGTTTTGTATATCCATATTCAACTATAATAGTGAAATTTAACAATGTGCCAGACCTGTTTAACACAAAATATTCATTGACAAGTAGTTATCCCTTAGGAACTGTTCAGTTAATAAGTCCAATAAACGACCATTTCATACCGATGAATAGGAATTCATCTGCAATTTCTATCACCTGTCGTCTGCTTATATTTCCTGAACATCCTTCCAGATAAATAATAGATCATTCCAGTATATCATTTTATAATTGAATGAGAGAATCTATAGAGAGAGAGGCTTAACCCTTTCAGTGCCAAGTCTGATTTTTGTATCAACCCATATTTCCTTGATCATTTTTCCAATTTATTGATTATAATAAAATGTCCTTAACCCTTTAACTCTAAGAGCTCTTTCCATCAATGTATAACATTATTATAATCAATAAATTGGAAAAATGATCAAGGAAATATGGGTTGATACAAAAATCGGACTTGGCACTGAAAGGGTTAAAGCATATTTGCATTGAGACAACAGTACTCTTGTTAATTTAGTTCAGAATGAGACTAAACAATTGACTTTTGAATGATTTAGCCGCTCAGCATGAACTCTGTGTCTTTGCTCCTATCTTATGTGTGTGACTACTTGCAACCAAGCCTTGAAATAGTGTGCCTGTCATTTGCAGAATTAGGTCCCCAGAGGGTGAATTTAGTGATGCTACCCCGCATAGCGGGTTAGCATCACCAAATTCACCCTCTGGGAACCTCATTCTGCTGAGTTGTAAGCAGAATGAGGTCCCCAGAGGGTGAATTTGGTGATGCTAGCCCACTATGCGGGGTAGCATCACTAAATTCACCCTCTGGGGACATCATTCTGCAAATGACAGACACACTATTTCAAGACTTGCAACAAGTCATGGTCTTGGTGTGAAATGATCATATTTATATCAGTGTTCAGTATTCTAGAATTTCCTTGAACATCACATCCTGAAAGTAGTTATAATTTGTCTGTTTTTTTTGCACTTTAATATGTGATCATTTTTCAGAGGCAGTGAAATAAAAATTTGCCAATAGACAAGATCAAGGAAGATTTGTTTAATGATGTGGACTTATTCACTATAACCTTAATGCGACCCCAAAGTCTTCGCAGTGGCTAAATGTGCAAAAATTATAAAAACATTACCACCAAGAAGAACATGGAGAAATAGATCAACATTGTTCTAATATCAATGATTGATAACTCTCCATTAACGAAATTTAACATGTTGAAACCATTGTTATGTATACAAATTGTTACAGTGGTTTGTCAACAAACATTGTTAATTGCATTGAAAGTTCAAATATTTCAATCTAAATATATTTTTAATGCTTTAACCTTTTCAAATGTTTGTTGTCAAGTTTTGATTAACTTTGGTGTCGTATTTGAGCAATTGGACTTTGATCGATATAATGCCACTGTAACAGTAATGTTTACATAGCAATGGTTTTGATATGTGAAATCTCGTTACTGGAGAGTTATTAATAATGAAAATAAGAACATAATCTAATTTTTTACATGTACTTGTTGGTAGTTGTTTTACAGACTTCTATAGAAGTCATCTTATTTCACATGGACCCACTTCGAAGACATTGGGTCACTTTAACAACATGTCTAATTAATTGTTAATATTTCCCTCATCTGTATGTTCATATAGAAGAGGTAGTCTTATTGGAAGTAGATGTGATCTCGAAATTTAGCAAGACCATAATTTATGACAGCGAAGATATGATGCTGCTTAATTGTTACTCTATATAATATGTTTTCTCAGAAACTTATAAACTTCTATCTCCGAGTAGTGATTAGGCTCATACGAACCACTGTAATCGAAAGTTCAGGGACATTAACAATTTGTTTTCTTCAAATGTTGTTTACCCTAATGATTGATACATATGTTTTAAGGTCTTTTTCATTTATATATATTAGACAGTCGCACAAGTCTGCCGATGCAGGAGGATTCGAAACTCCACGATCATTTCGAATCGGATCAAACCTTTTGCATGATTTCACATTGAAACGAATCTCGACCATTTGCAAGAGCCTAGTAGTGATACAAGAAATTTCTATATTTTGATTTCTGCATATTTCCTAAATGTGTGCACTGCTGTCATTCATCATTTGTTTTCTAAAGACAGGCAGATAACAGTTCTGAGAATACATTTGCAGAATGAGGACCACACAGACAATATATCCTTATCACAACTGCTTAATATCTTCAAAGTAAAATATATTGTTTTCACAATGAATAGAAAATCATTGCATGAGTTTTATGTTTGGCTGAGTTTTTGGATGAACTGTTCAATAATTGTTCAGTTTTCACCATCACCCTGTTGAGATTAAGTATTTCCAGAGATGTTGAATCAGTGATGTTTTTTTCCTTCCAAGATTGATGAACAAATTCTTGTGAAAAATATAAATTATGACATGACTATTGCAATTGAAAGTTGTCATTTTCACATTATTATGGAGCATATTATTTGCCAAAATCTCCCAGAATTCATTATTAATCACTCAACTAGTGGTAACTGAGCAGTTTTCAAGAATTTGAATCCAAGAAATTTGAATTCATCAAAAATACATTCTAACTCCAGACAAATTTTTAATCCTCTCTATTTTCTCGGAGAAAGATTTGTACACTATAATCTAAGATAAGATGTTGCATTCTTTTCTGGCATGTATTATACTTTTTTGTTATTGTAAAAGTTTCGCGTTTTAAAACAATAATTCTCAGTTAAAAACACCAAAGCTGCAGTTAAAAGAAATGGATGTTATTTTCCTCAACAGACTTGGACAACACAATTATAAAAAATAAGTCTTGTTGGTTGTCGAGAAAGAGAGATGCCATATCTTTGCTAAATGGAACCTCCCATCAGTTATAAAAGAATACATTGGAATGGTCTATTATTCATCTGAGGGAGGTGACGAAAAGATAATACAAGTGGATTTATATTCATTGGTGGGATATGTTCAGATAATAAATGGAACCTCCCATCAGTTATAAAAGAATACATTGGAATGGTCTATTATTCATCTGAGGGAGGTGACGAAAAGATAATACAAGTCGATTTATATTCATTGGTGGGATATGTTCAGATAATAAATTTAACATTCGACCTATCATTTGTTCAACTTATTATCTGAACATTTCCTGTGGAAAACACTTGTCAATGAATATTTACGAAATAAAAGGTTAAAGGGTCTGTACACTAAATCTGGCCATTTATGGAACCATCTCCTATTATACTCAACAGAATATATGCAACAAATGAATGAATTTGAGCCATGGATGAGTGCAAAATACACTCATGTGCTCCATGAACGATGTAAACAACATGGTAATTATAATGAAAATGAGTTATAAATGACTCGAGCCATGAACTTATTTTCATTAGAATTAACATGTTGTTTTACATCATTCATAAAGTAAATGAGTGTATTTTGCACTCATCCATGGCTCAAATTCATTCATTTGTTGCATATATTCTGTTGAGTATAATAATAGGAGATGGTCCAATAAATGGCCGGATTTAGTGTACAGACCCCTTTAAACCTTTCTTGAGTAAATATTCATTGACATGTTGTTCCCGTAGGAAATGTATAATGAGTATAATGGGAGATGATCCCATAAATGGCAGGATTTAGTGTATAGTCCCCATTTAAGAGTGATTATATTGATGCAAATGTATGTGAGCTATGCAAGTTTTTCTGCTTTAAGGAATTTTATTTCTCAGTTTTTCTTTTAAGATCTTGAAGGAATGTGCCTCACTGATATCAGATAATGAATAACTGTGAAGAGATGAGATGTTTGTTATTGGGAAATAATATTGAGTTTACTGCATCAAATAAATTTTATATTGTTAAACTAGATTATTTTTTATCCCAGAATATTGTGGGGAGGGGATGATTGGACAGCAGACCAAGTAGCTTTGTCTGTGCCTTGGATGTTTGGTACAGTCGTTTAGTACCCATTAGTTGTTGGTACCCATTTTGGTCCGTCGGCACATTACTCTGTGGTTGATTGTTACATAAGTTTTTTATTGCAATGGGTTGGCGTCTGTCAACAATTTCCTTTGGCTCACCCTACAGGCCGCATCCCTCATCCGATCATCACCAAACTTCATATGGATCTTCGGTTCAGGTGACCTGATTCAAATTTGAATCCATAAGGTATACCTTGCAGCCCGCATTTATTGGAGAAATGTTTTTAAATGAAAACAAGCATGCTAGGGTGTGGCAAAATACGCCCTTTATCCATTTTGAATTGTACTACCTACCACAAAATAAAATAATAATTTGAGCTTACATTTGAAGAATATGCCGCCAGTAGCCATCTTTAAGTTGACTCTTTCCATGACTAAATCCTTTGACACACCCTACAGACCACATTCCTAAATCTGATCTGCGGGGTGACCTCTAGATGGGAGTCATCAATTAATTCCAAAATTCATTAAATAACATGGCCACCACCATCTTGCATTTCAAATTTGAATCCATTGGCACACCCTGCATATTTCAAAGAAAAGATTTGTAAATTCAGGCTTGATTAGGATCGCCTCTTGATGAGAGCTATTGAATTTGAACGATTGTTGATGAAAAACATGGCCACTGGCATCCATCTTGTATTTTACTCTTTGCATGACTAAATCCTGTGGCACACGCTACAGACAACATCCCTTGTCCAATCATCACCAAACTTTATATGCGTCTTCAGGGTGACCTCTAGATGGAAGCCATCAATTTTTTCTGAAATTCCTTAAATGAAAGTGTCAATGACACTGTAGCTCAACTTAGGTAGGGGAATAATTTAATGGTTGACAGTAAATGGAGGAATTATGAAAGGTGCTAATTGAAATGTCTAAGTATGACAAGATGTAAATGTGAAGAGAGACCAAAAAATAAATATTGGTGGAAGTAGAAATGGAATGAGTCATTCCGAATGACAATGTATATGAATGAACAATGTTAACTAGATAGTAAGGGCAGGAATTGCAGCAACAAGTCCTTTATGATCAGACCATGGGCACTCTATTACTGTTGACAGAACATCTGTCATGTTAGTGAAAATGAGATCAACATTCATGACAAGTTTCATAATGATCAGATCAGGGATGTGGTCTGCAGGGTGTGCCAAAGGATTTAGTGATGCAAAGAGTAAATTCTAGAATGGCCACCGGTGGCCATGTTTTTTTGCCGAATGACACCAAAATGACTCGTTCCCATCAAGAGATCACTCCGATGATCCATATGAAGTTTGGTGATGATCAGATCAGGGATGTCATATGTAGGGTGTGTCAAAGTATTTAGTGATGCCAAAAGTAAAATCCAATATGGCCACCAGCGAACTTGACCTGTATTTTGATATCAATGAGTCATAAAAAAACGGAATTTTTAATTGAACAGTCCAAACTTGAGTTATCATCCGGAAACCAAAGAAAAAGGAAAAAGTCCATAACTCTAAGAAAAATCTTCGGATCAAACTCAAATTCGAAATTAACCTGTATCTTGATATGACTGATCCACATAAAAACGGAATTTGCAATTAAAGGATCCAAACTTGAGATATCATCCAGAAACCGAAAAAGTCAGATTAAACATCGGATTAAACCCAGAATTGCAGAGCACCTGTGTTCTTGGTTGAGACACCTACATACCAAGTTTCAATCAAATCGAATGATCATTACTGGAGTTATAACTCCGGACGGACGCACGGACAGACCAGACGGACGCGGCTGATTACAATAGTCCCCCCAAAATAAAATTTTCGGGGGACAAAAAGGGCTGTAACTCATGTAAAAACAAGAGATGGACTGTCATCCGGTGCATACCCCCTTGTGTGGGCATATCTATAACTTATGACTGCTATACTCAGACAGATGGACCCAAAAATCAGCATTTTCATATAAACAAAGATGAATAACTATAGAACAAAAAACCAAAACAAAACAGTTGAATGTGCCATTAAATGTCCTCATAGTGGGAACATCCATACAAAATTTCATTGAGATCCGAGTCATGACATCGGATGGACCAAAGAGCCAACATTTCCAGATAAACAAAGATGTATGACTCTAGAATGGAAAATCCAAACAAAACAATGGAACCCTCTTATCGAATGTCCTCATAGCATTGAACATCCATACCAAATTTCATTGAGATCCCACCACAACTGTTGAAGTTACGACATGAACAGACACCAGATGGACCAAAAAGCCAACATTTCCAGATAAACAAAGATGTATGACTCTCGAATGGAAAATCAGAACAAAACGATGAAACCCTCTATTTAATGTCCTCATAGTAGTGAACATCCACACCAAATTTCATTGAGATCTCAGCACAACTGTTGAAGTTACGACATGAACAGACACCAGACGGACCAAAAAGCCAACATTTCCAGATAAACAAAGATGAATGACTCTTGAATAGAAAATCCGAACAAAACGATGGAACCCTCTATTTAATGTCCTCATAGTAGTGAACATTCATACCTAATTTCCTTGAGATCTGAGCACTACTGTTCAAGTTATGACATGAACAGACATCGGACGGATGCACGGACAGGTGCAAAACAGTATACCCCACTTTTTTTATGTGTACCCATACCATGTATGGTACACATAATGCCGACGTCCGGATCAACCATCCGTCGTTCGTCCGTCCGTCCGTCCGTCTGTCCGTCTGTCCGTAGACACTTGCTATCCGATTCGATTACTTGAGTAGTTTTTATCGGATCATGTTCAAATTTTATGTGCATGTTTATGATGACACACCCCTCACCTGTATAGTTTTTGGTATCGATCGGTTGATCAGTTTAGAAATGATTAACACTTTCCATCCATACCTGGTCATATTCTATCTGATGCCATAACTCATGTATTTTTTTACCCATTGTGTTCATATTTTATATGCAGGTTTATGATGACACATGGCTCACCTGTATAGTTTTTGGTATTGATTGGTTGATCGGTTTAGAAAATAATTAACCCTGCTCACAAATGCTATCCGATGTATCGAAGTCAAACAATTTTCTTCTGATCTGCCTCATATTTCTTACCTAGGTCTTTCTTAGCACGTTCTTCATCTGTATGGATTTTGGTATTGTTTAGTTAACCCTTTCCACTCTTGTTTTTAAATAGAATTCATCCAGGCCAGGATGACTCAAACATTTTTCATCTGATCAACACCAATTTTGGTATATGAATTTCTGACCCCTAAATACAGATCAAGTGCGAATATGGGTTTGATCCTGTATATATTAACAGAGTTATGGCCCTTTATAATTCATACCTCTTTTCCATGCACTATTAAATTTGAATAGAACAAGCACAACACACACCTGTGTTATTGGAAGGAGATAATTTATTGCTTTGGACACAGTGACCTGATAGTTCCACTCCTGGCTGCAGATGTATAAACATCTGTCAAACTTTGATTGATGTTAGACTCTTTATTCCAGTTCTGTTCTCTGTTGAAACCAAGCAGTTCATGGCATTATTGTTTACAGAGACACTGTTATTATAACTTAGAAAATAATTAATACAGCATTCCTCAGTTCCATCATATGATGTCATTGAAAATGATTAACCCTCTGCACACATCATATGGTCTTCTGATGTTTTTTATTTGATCATTCTCCTATTCTATGTACATGTTGATGGTGATCCACTTTTAATTTGCATGGATTTGGGATTAAAATTAACCCATTCGATTGACTCATACTATCTGATAGACATATATTAAATTATCACTTTAACTTTGAGCCAGGTTCAGTCAGTGTTTCAAGAAATGACCAATTGAAATTCATCATTAGAGGATATGTCTTATTTTGAAATTCCCTCAATTGCATTTGGGCTACAGGATAATATTAACAGTGCTGGGATTCTTGAGACTGACTTATTGTATGGGTTTCTAAATCCAATGACATGCTTTTTGTTGACTACTCTGTTTATCAGTTCATTAGTTTGGGTAAGATTAACCTCTTACTATCCAATTTGATAACTCAAATATTTCCATTGATTATGTTTATAGTTCTGGCACAGTTTATGATAACACACCTCTAACCTGCACAGTGAGTGTCATTTGGTTTATTTGCTTAAATATATTAACATCCTTCACCAATCCTGTTGACACAATGTGATAGCTAAATATTTTTTGCATGATTACTCTATAAATAATCACATCTGTGATAATCATGACACATTCTTCACCTGTATAGATTTTGGTATCGATCGAATGGTTGTGATAATATTAACCTTAACTTTAATTATATTTAAACTGTTCACAAACATATCTTTCTAATGATCAACTTACAAGAAAATTAACATTTATATCCAATCATTAGCAATCATATTTTATATCCCGGTTTATACGTCCCTCACTTCTATAGTTGATCAGGTATTGATTGTTTTTAGTGGTGAAATATTAATAGGTTGCTATGAATTTTTAATATGCAGCTGACACAAAATATAATAAACAAAAAAATAGCAATGATAATAAAAAAAAACACACAATATGTAATGTCTCATGTTCCAATGTAATAAATAGATAAATTGAGTTGCTATGATGTTTATCTACCTAATTTCTTAACTATTTGATATTTAACAGCTATGGTGCTTCTCTCCGACTATGGATTGAGCTTAATTAGCCTTATAACTCTATAAGACATACATGTATCTGTGTTGAAGTCACTAATAGGTTGAAATCAAAGCCACGTCTGTTAACATTGTGTTAATGTGAGCAAGGTGCCCAATAAGTGTGATTTCACTTGTGAATTAATAGTAAGGTGTGAATTGTTTAAAGTTTTGCACTCATGAAAAGGATGGGGGTAATTTAAGGATATATGAAAATAGCTCATCGCTGTCGCCAAGGTATGGGTTAAACATCTGCCGATCGTGATCGGCCTCTCGTTTTAAAAGAGGGCGTGGGGGGGGGGGGGGTCTAGTAAAAAATTTGCAGGAAGGTATTCCGTTTTTTTTGCATCTGGCATTTTCGGGGACCCACCACTCCCAAACCTGCACACAAAAAAAATTCTACACCCAATTTTTTTACACCCACCCCCCAAATTTCACTAAAATTGGTCTAAAATTGCATAAAACTCTACTGATATCTCTCATATGACTGGGAATGATCACAATTAGTTCAAATAACAGTTTAAGCTGTTTCAGAAGCTGTTTTAATTGAAAAAAAAAAAGTTTTATAAATTGCTGATCATCTCTAAACCTAGGTCATTGTGCAGAATACACAAAATTTCATAATTTCTAACTATTTACTGATTCGTCTGTCAACCAGCCCATTATCTAACATATTCCATACCACTTATGTTAGTCTACTGGAGCAACTTACTTCTATTATACTAAACTAACTGAAACAGGCTCCCTTTGGGAGCCTATATTCAGCATCGGAGATACCTGTGGCCCCCTTTGTGGGACTTCGCACACATTTTGATCTTAGACAGAGCTTTCATTTAGTGGCGGCCCCTGTGTGCGCTTCAAGCACATTTGGACGTTGAACCATTTGGATTTACATATATTGTTTTAATACATTTTTTTTTAAAGATTGACTTCCTTGCTCAATTTAACAAAACCAATTTTATTTTATTTTTTATTAAATTTTTTGAAAAACTACCACATTTATAACATCTGCCAGGGTACCCAGAGTCACGACACCAAATTTGGTTGAACTCGGTCCAGGGTCTGAAAGAAAAATCCGGACAGATCCTACTCGTTTATATATATAGATGACAAGCAGTCACAGCACTATACCATACTTGGATACTTTAGGTCTTGTGGGAGATCATCTGAGTTGAAATACATGCAAATAATTCACTGATTGGCTTGATGCACTGATGACAGATATTTTCTACCCATTGACAGTCACATTAATGTTTGAGACAGTTGCTCGCTCTTTTTCCATGCACACAATGATCAAGGCATTAGTTACATCATTTACACAATACATGTACAATCCATTTACTGAAAAATTTTGACTTTCCTTCTTCATTATCATTTTGCACAGAATAATATTTCTCTCCCAACCCAAGAGCCTCATTCCAATTGCTCGTTTTCTACTAGCTGGGACACGTTTCAGTAAGTTCTTAACCGTACATCTGGGGTGATATTCATGATTATCCTGAATGATTTTGAACAAGAGCATCGCTAGGGCGTGGCAAAATATGCCTGTGGTAATTTCAACCAAGGGCCATAACAAATAATCCATATACCAGATTTGAAAACAATTGGTTAACTAAAACTAAAGTTATCACCTGGAAACCAAATTAATCGGCAAATTCTAAATCGACAAGGACCATAACTCTGGCAAAAATTGGCAGGCGGAACCCAAATTCTAACTTAACCTGTATTTTGTGCTAGTAAGCTCACATACCAAATTTCATTCCAATCAGTTCAGACTTACTAAAGTCTTCATCTTAAAATGAAAAAAAATGGACGAACTAATATCATAATACTTTGTTTTAAACGCCTGTATAAAATGTTTGAGTGAAATATACATGGCTTGTGAAATCGATATGGCTATGTCACAACATCTGAGAACCTGGCATGAACGAGAAACACGCATATTGATATGAAGACTTTACAACTGTGTTTGTCATGGGAATTGTCCCTAAAATTAGAAATATGTTCACATGACAGAAAAATGTTAGTTTGACGATTTATTGCAACAATTTTTCATAAGTGGAACTATTCCATTCTTCATTTGTGAAGTGTCTATAGTTTACGAAATGTACAAGTACTGTCCGTTTTGCTTTGGAGAATTGGCCTTCCATTTGACAGAATGTGTTCACACCTATAGTATTTTATGGTGCACTTTTGCAACTCAGCTTTTGTAAGTGGACTTATGTTGATGGTTCTCTACGTTTAACCAGTTGGAGACATAGCTCCATTTTCATTTTATTTCCACGAATTTGTCCGTATTTAATGACTTGAAATGTGAAGTGTTCACTGTTGGTCGCCATTGTTTTAGTTTACACAAGACATGCTGATGGCTCGTTAAAATAGTTCCAGCCCTTAATTAAGTATGCAAATCAGCCAAGTGAGTAGGATGAGACAGCAGTCGTGTGTGGTGTGAGCAGGGTTTACGCTGCCGCTTGCCAAATTTGCCAAATTTGTAACAATGCATATTAATGGCGACATTATATAGCACATATTTATGATGTCAGCTTTATATTACTAGTGAGTATAAGAAACAGGTTAATCAGCCGATTGTGAATGACAGATTAATTTATGGCTTGTTGATTTCAGCAGTAATACAAGGTGAAATAATATGTATGTTGTATGACTATGTAGCAACATTAAACGTAGTTTCCAGGTAGGTGTCGCTTAGATATTTATTGCTACTTTGATCTTTATTAATACAGTAAAATCTCATTAAACCGAACACCCTTCGGATCGGCCCTTCTGTTCGGTTTAGAGAGGTGTTTGGTTTACAGAAAATCGCAAAACCATCGGAATATATTGCCGCCGTCGGTAAGCGTTATCGACACCCGAACACCTCAGTACTGATTAATTAAACTTTATTCAATAAACTACAAAATAAAACAAAAAATAAATAGCAATAGATGAACATCTTATAATAAGACCGTCTTGCTTAAATGATAGCTACACAAAACATTTCCAAAAAATTTAAATGTAAAATAACAATTAATTAGGCTAATTTCAGATAAAGTCAAAAATTTTTAGTTTTATTTCTTATTTTATGTTTTTAAATTTTTTATTGATGTTATAAAATAAAGCGATAGTTGAAAATTGTCAATTTTCGGTAGTCTCCACTTCTCCCTGAAGTCTCCCTAAATTTCCTGAAGTCTCCCTAAATTTCCTGGAGGGAGACTTCAAGTCTCCCTGTTCTGAACCCCTAGGCTGAGGCCTGATAAGACATATATATATATGTACAGATAAACCTGAAAACATGGAAACGATACATTTTATGGTGATTCGCGTTTTTTTTAAATTGTTGTTGACGGTAGATTTCAACTCCTGAGCTGTTGTTTTCCCGGCAGCTCATTAATTGTGATACGTTGATTAAAGCTGTGATAAAGCACCGTCGTGTACTTTTAGCGAATTAGTGTTTAGTTTGGACAATTGTTGTAAAAACAAAGAGTCCATTCCAGCGCATTAACTGATGTAAAAACAACGTGTCACTGCTCTAATTATCTGTGAAGTCCCATTGTTCTATCAATTTGTGAAATAAACAAACATGTATCTATCTGTATTTGATGGTGATGCAGCTGCAGTAACCAATTCTGGTTTATGTGTATTTAATTAGATACCTGTTGTTTTAATCCGTTTCAAAGCTTCGCCGAGACAAAAGGCCGCTAATTAAATTGATACGCTTGTTCAATAGTACGAAAGTACATTACCTGTGTACACGCGCGTTCGGTTGGTATCGCTTTCAGAATTTATTTAGAATAAGATTAAATATAAATACGACCGTATCTTTTTATTATTAGGCATTATATTCGTTTTAATTTGTAATTAAATTTGATTAATTTACCAAGAATACTTCGTTGGTTTGTAACTAACTGTTGTCAATGACGCTGATCGAGGTCACACACAGGTCAACTCAAAAGCGGAAACGTTCACATCATTACCTTTTAAAATAACTGATAGCGTTCTGTCTCTTCCATCGCTTTCAGTGTTCGGATTTTGGATGTAAACATTAGTGTATTTGTTCACTTATGGACTAATAAAGCTGTCCGCTATTCGGAGTACAGAGGTTTCGGATTACAGAGGTAATCATTAGTGACAATGCACTTGGGTAAATTCGGGACGGAACAATTCGTTCGGAATGGAGAGGGGTTCGGATTGTAGAGGGTCCGGATTGGAGAGGTTTCACTGTAATACTAACTTGCTTTTCTAGTAGCTCATTTACCTGTGTCTGTGGTTAGTTTTTAACAAAGATAAAAACGCGATAACTTCCCCAATTATATGTGCAATTAAATTTGGCAAATATATTTTTAATTTGGCAAAATATAATTTCATTTGGCAAAAATTTTGCCAAGAGAAAATTTTCGTCCAGCACCAACCCTGGGTGTGAGATCTCACATTGCTATTTAAAATGGGCTGCCTGTGCTAATATGTGTAGGCGGTGGGTGGGAGAAATTATTGTAACTTGAATACTTCCATACTATAGCACTGTCTGCTCATTCCTTACTTCCTTAATTCCTGAAATATTGCTTCCCTCCCTGGGATTCACTCAACACATTTTTCCTGCAATATCTACCGGGAAATAAAAATACAGAACAAAATTAAATGACCTAATGTTGGTGACTCTATCCATATAAGTGATGTTTCGACAATCATGTCGTGGGGTAGATCTAGGAAAGGCTGGAATCATTTATATAAATATTTATTATCAGTCAACACTGCTATCACAGATGTATCTTATTTTAAAGGGGGGCTGTACACTAAATCAGGCTATTTATGAGACTATCTCCTTTTCTACTCAACAGAATACATGCAACAATTGAATGAATTTGAGCCATGATTAAGTGCAAAATACACTCGTGTGCTTTATGAACGATGCAAACAACATGGTAATTATAATGAAAATGAGTATGACTCTAGCCATATATTCTGTTAAGTATAAAAGGAGATGGTCCCATAAATGTCCGGATTTAGTGTCCAGTCCCCCTTTAATGCAATCTTCATCTTTCATGGTTCCTGCCAGACAAGAATTATTTCCTCATGCTGGAACATTATTGAGTAACCCCTTGATCTTGCTGTATCACGTTTATCTCTAGGTTATTTCTGTTCACAATGTTTTTGTCATGTATGGACCTTCTAGTTCATATCCAATCTTCCTGTAGTAATTTCTTGTCCCAACACCTGAAAATAAAAGTTTTTACTCTATTGTACCAGGATATATGTTGAAGAGTAGAACTTGCAATGGGTTGTTTGCTGAACTTATTGAATGAGCATACCATACCTACAAATGAATGAATGGGAATCCAGCATATCTCTGCCTGTTCTTTGAATATGTTATCAGAATATCCCCACAATTGACAGAGCACTCGAATGAAATTTTAGTACTGAAAAGGGGAAACCATTCAAGAAACTCTGGGTTAACCCTTTCTATACTAAATTGATTCTCCCATTCAGTTATTAAAATATACAATGGAATAGCCTATCATTCTTTTGGAGGGGTGCCCAGAAAAAAATAACAAGACAACAGACATATGAAATGAAAGTGTCAATGACACTGTAGCTCAACTTTGTAAAGAAGGTAATTTTTGTGTGATTGGCAATGAATAGAGAGATTAAAAATGAGTGTCAAAAATGAGCAGTAAAGGATTTAGTCATACACAGAGTAAAATCCAAGATGGCAGCTGGCGGCCATGTTTATTGTCCGAATGACCCCAAAATGACTCTTTCCCATCTACATGTACATTCCAATTTCAATAGCCATGAAAAATTTCATGATGATCAGACTAAAGGTATGACGTGTAGCCCGTGCTAAAGGATTTAGTCATACAAAGAGTAAAATCCAAGTTGGCTGCTGGTGGCCATGTTTTATGGCCGAATGACCCCAAAATGACTCATTCCCATCTACATGTCAATATTAACATCCCTGACAAATTTTATGATGATAACACTAAAGGTACGACATGTAGCACGTGCTAAAGAATTTAGTCATACAAAGAGTAAATCCAAGATGGCTGCCATGTTTTTTGGCCGAATGACCCCAAAATGACTCGTTCCCATCTACATACTGTTAACATTCATTTTTTAAATGATCAGACTAAAAGTACGACCTGTAGCCCGTGCTAAGTGATTTAGTCATACAAACAGTAAAATCCAAGATGGCTGCTGGTGGCCATGTTTTTTGGCCAAATGACATCAAAATGACTCGTTCCCATCTACATGTCATTGTTAACATCCATGACAAATTTTATGATGATCAGACTAAAGGTACGACCTGTAGCCCGTGCTAAAGGATTTAGTCATACAAAGAGTAAAACACAAGATGGCTGCTGCGGCCATGTTTTTTGGCCGAATAACCCCAAAATTAATCGTTCCCATCTACATGTCAATATTAACATCCAAGACAAATTTCATGATGATCAGACAAACAGTACGACCTGTAGCCCGTGCTAATGGATTGAATTTTGAAATCAAAGATGGCCACTGGTGGCCATGTTTTTCATCCGAATGACCCCAAAATGACTCATTCCCATCTACATGCCATTGTTAACATCCATGACAAATTTTATGATGATCAAACTAAAGGTACGACCTGTAGCCCGTGCTAAAGGATTTAGTCACACAAAGAGTAAAATCCAAGATGGCTGCTGGCGGCCATGTTTTTTGGCCGAATGACCCCAAAATGACTCGTTCCCATCTACATGTCATTATTAACATTAATGATAAATTTTATGATGATCAGATTAAAGGTACGACCTGTAGCCCGTGCTAAAGGATTTAGTCATACAAAGAGTAAAATCCAAGATGGCTGCTGGCGCCATGCTTTTTGGCCGAATGACCCCAAAATTACTCGTTCCCATCTACATGTCAATATTAACATCCATGTCAAATTTCATGATGATCAGACGAACAGTACGACCTGTGGCCCGTGCTAATGAAATAAATTTTGAAATCAAAGATGGCCACTGGCGGCCATGTTTTTTGTCGGAATGACCCCAAAATGACCCAAAAATGACTCGTTCCCATCTACATGTCATTGTTAACATCCATGACTAATTTTATGATGATCCGACCAAAGGTACGACCTGTAGCCCTTGTCAAAGGATTTAGTCATGCAAAGAGTAAAATCTAAGATGGCTGCCGGCGGCCATGTTTTTTGGCCGAATGACCCCAAAATTACTCGTTCCCATCTACATGTCAATATTAACATCCATGACAAATTTCATGACAATAAGACGAACAGAACGGCCTGTAGCCCGTGCTAATGGATTGAATTTTGAAATTCAAGATGGCCGATAGCGGCCATGTTTTTTTTCCGAATGACCCCAAAATGACTCGTTCCCATCTACATGTCAATGTGAAAATCCATGACAAATTTCATAATAATCGGACCAAAGGTACGAACTGTAGCCCGTGCTAAAGGAAATTGTTGACGAATCACACACGCACACACACACACACACACACACACACACAGACGACGGATACCAAGCCATGGCAATAGCTCAAACTTTACAAAGTAAAGGAGCTAAAAATAAGTGCAGAAGGATTCATATTCACTGGTGGGAAATATTTAGGTAATAAGCTCTCCTGGTGCCAAACCTGCATACCAAATTTTGTCAATATCCGATAACCCATGGTTGAGAGATATGAGTGGACGGACAGACGGATGGAAGCATGTAATCCAGTATACCACCCCATCTTTTGGATGGGGGTATAATTACACACATAGTGACAGAGAATATGCAATAAACGTATTGGTATAATTATTGTATTCAATAAGAACATCAAAGGCTTCAAAGCAAGGCTGCCGATACCGTTACCTTTGATCGGCCATCGATGTTTATTTTTTAGCGACATTCTCTATTTCATAACTGATGTTTGTGTAAGTAATTCTACTAAATAGCGCAGCTTTTATTTTAATTTTTAACACTGTCCTTGCCATTGTTGGTATATTGTATTGTACCATTGTTCTGTTAAAACAAAGTGCATGCACTGCATGCTCAATTTAATGTAACTAATCGACTTTGGATTCTGGAGTCGACTTTTGGTGAACAATTCGTCGATGTCAACTAATCGACAAATCGTTTCAAAACTTACATGAATCAAATGCATACCATTTAGAAAAAGTTACCAAGACTTAAAGCAAGCAATCAATATATGCAGGTGATTGTCAGTTTTTCCTGCTAAGTATTCTTATTATGCTGATCTCAGATCCAATATCTTCAGCACATTATTAAGTTTGTTTGTATGCCTAAATATATTAGTCCAGGAGATCAACCCCAAGAAATAACAAATGTTGCTCATTTTGACGGACAAGTGCTATCCGGTCTAATTTTGTAGTAAAATATATGTAGATTACGAAAATCCATGATAGCAGTGGTGAATTTGTAGCTTAATTGGTGAAAAACGTGTTTTTATTGACCTACCCGACGACCGAAAATGAAAGAATTTTCCGGCGACGTCATAGTACTACTAGTAGTCCGGGAGCTAATATGGGTACCCTTGCACCCCCTGGGACTTAACTTCTCCCAACTCATTTTGTTCCTTATTATATCCTTCAACTTTTAAGCAATGTTAACAAGAAAAAAAAAGTGGCCGTATAGACTCCAGACAAAATGGCGTCCATCATGGCCGCCGTTTTTCAGACCAGATCCTAAGTCAGTTTTATGCAAATTATAGCGCTGAAATTCTTGTAAAATGTATACAAATGTATATATTTTCGTGAAGCTAAGACATAATGTCACTTTTTTGGGGCAAAATTGAAACTCACCATCCAAGATGGCCACCAAAATGGCTGCCGGAAGTTGAAAATATGACTTTTTTTTTACAAATATCTTCTAGATCGATTCATGCTGTTTGGAACTGGTTGAGTAATGCGACTTTATTTTGTATTTTGTGTAACTGATCATTGGGGCAATTAAATATGCACTTTTTGGGTTCTTAGCCGCTTCCGTTCCCTCAAAATTTCGAATTTACAGAACGCAGTATAAAATTTCACAAAAAAAATCACAATTGGGATTATAGTCATATTTTAACAAGAAATGAACAGAACTTTGTAATGTAAGTGATGCATATGATTATACCTATGAATATTCCAACTCACTGGAACCAAAATCTTACTTTGGCTCAAAATGGCTGCCAAAATATGGAAAATGATAAATATTGCCCCAGCGTGTTCTGCAATCGATTACAAGTTGTGGATGATGTACAAAATTGGCTATTCTGCCTTCTATACATTGAATACTAACATGTATGATGTGCCATGGTTAATTATTACTATTGTCACCACTGACATCACCAAAAATATTGGACTTTTCTCTCATAAAGTTGACTTAAATATCGGCAAAAATTAACTTTTCATGTTTGGACCATTTTTGCAATTAAAATGTAACTATATTTGAGTTGAAAGGTGTTTATTGTTTTGGTCTATATTAAATGTGTCACACTACGGGATTTATAGACCAAATTGTTCGCCCGATTTTTGTATACTCTCATTAAGTAGACATGGATAAACTTTTTATATGCAGCCTGTGTCAGGGAGGACGCAGTTATATAGGGGTGGTGTAATATAGTGTGTCATTTTGACATAATTACACCATGGGTTAATATATACCGTAATTCCATGATAATTACGATCTGAAATGACTGATGGGTTAATATATAATGCTATGTTATTATGGTCTGAAATGACTCATATCGAGATTTCTGGTGACCATTCAACGTTTGATACCATTTGATGTCCCGATGGGGTATATTTTAGAAATTCTGACACGTCACCAAGCTTCGGTACATGTCACGAAGCTTCGGTACATAGGATGAAAAACCGCCACAGATTTGGGGTTAATGATGCAAGGTCACATTTTTCGCCAGATTTCGACAGAACTATATGCTCTCATTAAGTAGACAATTATAAACTTCTTGTATGTAGCACTGTGTCAGGGAGGAAGCAGTTATATAGGGTGGATGTAATATAGTGTGTCATTTTGACATAATTACACCATGGGTTAATATATACCGTAATTCCATGATAATTACGATCTGAAATGACTGATATCAAAGTTTATGGTGACCATTCAACGTTTGATGCCATTTGACGGTACGTGTCACGAAGCTTCGGTAAATTGAATGAAAAATCGCCACAGATTGGGGTTAACGATGCGAGGTCACATTTTCGCCAGATTTTGACGGAACTGTATACTCTCATTAAGTAGACATCGATAAACTTCTTATATGTAGCCCTGTGTCAGGGAGGGAGCAGTTATATAGTAGGTGTAATATAGTGTGTCATGACATATTACTCGATGGGTTAATATATAATGCGATGTTAATTGTGATCTGAAATTATTAATATCCGGGTTTCTGGTGACCATTCAACGTTTGTTACCGGTACCATATGATGTCATATGGTGGTATATTCCTGGAGTTCTGACACGTCACGAAGCTTCGGTACATGGCACGAAGCTTCGGTGCATTGGATGAAAAACCGCCACAGGTTTGGGTTTAAGAATGCATTGTCAATTTTTGTTTTGCCACATCACTGGGAGATAAATACCCAGGGTCACATGTTTCTTCTGATTTTGATAGTACTGTATACTGTTATTAATAAAGATACACCTTGATTAACTTCATGTTGAATGAACCAGTCACGGTATAATTTTCAATTATTTAACTTGAATGTCACGAATAATCGGTACATTCATGTTTTTGTTTCGACGTCGACTGTATGCATAAATCTGATTTAAATATAGTAATATATAAATAATAATTAATGTACCAAAGCTTCGTATCTATAGGTTACAAACACCTAATTATATTCCATAGGCGACAGTGTTAACTAAAAGTCCCGCCGGCTATGGGTTAAGCCTATTTGAACTTCGAGTGGTCAATTTTCCCTTAGCACGTCATCCGCTGCACCAGTATGTGACAACAAACGCGCCATTTTTGGTATTTTTTTCAAACGATAATCTTGCATTTCCACAACTACCCCATTTACTGCACAAAAGTCAGCAGCATAAACATATCCAGACCCCTTGCGTAACTTCTGGACACCACCAGACTCTTCCTGGACATCTAAACATACACAATCGCAATATTTATGTAGGCTATGATTTTCTGTTCCCGATTAGGGATATTTCCCTCAATGATAATCAACCAATCAGCAGCCAGATTGTTTAGTTAGGCTGACTCAAGTTTCAAGAAGCGTAACTCTATATAATTAGTTGCTTGTAACATATAATTGTAAAGAAAATCGAACTTTAATCGTGTAAACATTGTAGAAGCCAAGTTGTAAATTATTTAACAATATTAAAATAATTATGGTGAATTTTAACCTTAAAATCATACTAAGATGAAATGGTTGCAATTTGGACGATTTTGCGTAAAAAAGTAAAAAAAATGGTAAAATATTGGGAAAAAAACATTTAAATTCTTCAATTTTTACAGCACAATTAGTTATTTAACATTATTAACACAATTACTATTCAACTTAATCACCAAAATCATGCTAAAATGAAATCTTTACACATTGAAAAAAAATTGAAAATTTTGGGCTTAAAATGTCGAAAAATGCCCGAAAAATCGAAAAAAACAACAAAGAAGGCTACAAATTTGTTCTTGCTATCATGATTTTTCTTCATTACCATACCTAAAACATTAAAAATAACATGGTCGCAGCTTGTCCGTCAATATGAGCAACACTACCTCCCGATCTCCTGGACTATATATGAAGATAAAATTAAAGATACTAGTTGCAATTTACGATTGTTAACTAATAGTCACATATTGGCCGATGCCGATTCTGATTACCAATCAATCAAAATATTTACCTGAAATGACAGACATTTTGTTTGACCCATGTTCTTCTCTGGCAATCCGCTCGGCTTCTTCCATAAGTAGCATACCAAAGCCCTATAATTAAAATAGTTAGAAAGAATGAAACCACCAAATAAAATGAGACATCCTTTATCCTTCCATGACTGGAGCTTCCTGAAATTTTGCGAAAACCCTGTGCCAATACATTCTCTTATACATGTATATGCGAGTCTTCCATAGGGAGACTCGCATATAAAAGAGAATATATTGGCCTAACAATATTTACCTTGACTTTTTAAGCCATGCATTCTCATGGGAGACTTGCATATATAAGTGAATGCACTGACACAGGGTCTTTAATGCTGCACCAGTGCAGCTCCCGTCATGAAAGGGTTAAATTATTTGTTAATTCAGTTCATGCTAAGCTGACATCTATACCTGTTTCGCATATCACCTGCACCATAGCTAGCTAGCAAATGACCTTCATATTTAAACATACTGCCTTCTATCAGGGACCAGCCTAGAGGGATACACGAGAGAGATCTTCTCTCCTATAATATGTTACTTCTCCCTATTTTTGACCTAGAGAGAAGTGACTTGTCCCTCGTATTCCAGCATGTATATCTGCTAATGATATATTTGCCTACTATAATCAGGCACATCCTGCATTCAACTATTATAGCTATATTTAACTATTATAGTTAAATTTAACAATGTTGAATCCACCATTTCCCTGTGTTTGTGGAAACTATGGGATCACGCATCCCAGTGCACAGCCAATTGCACTCGTAGCAACATTACAGCAAATTTTCAATCTTTCGATAAAATTCATTTTGCAACCTTTTGCGCCGACTTATTTTAGTTAATAATGACACATAAATGCCTTTCTAAATGACATTAAACATGTGAACTCAATCCATTCTTCAAAAAAATATTTAGACCAATTGAATCTTAGTTGACTTCCTTATCATGTGCCATCATGATTAATCATTAGCATGGATAGAGACATGTTATTTTGTCACATAAACAAACATGGTACCGATTTAGAAGGTACTGTTTTTTAATACTTTTTGTGAAGTATTATGTTGGGTTATGCCTCTTGTATCAAATTCTCAAAATGCCAATATCCATATTTACCTATTACAGTTTAACTCACAATAATGCACTAAATAATCAACTCCTTAACCACAGCAGAATTATGGGTAATTTATCGGGATTTAGTTGGTTACTATTCATACACATATCTCAGTGAGAGGTTTCCGATGAATAGCAACAAGCCATATTTCTGACTAAATCCTGAAAAATTACCCATAATTCTGCTGTGGTCAAAGAGTGGATTATTTAGGGCATTACTGTAACTATAATAGTTGAATTCATGATGTGCCTGACCTGATAATCGTGTAATTACTGATAATAATCGGGATTAGTAATGAGCTTTTTCACTGTATAACCCTTTACCCAACAAACCGGCCAAAACCGGCCAAATAAAGCTTCAACAGCCTAAAATATCTTCGGTCTGTCCCAATAGAACCATACAAATATGGATATCATTGGAACCGGCTCCTTGACCACATTGTGATAGTTACAGTTATGACCTGTGCCAATGCATTCTCTTATATATGCGAGTCGACCATAGGTCGCCTCGCATATATAAGAGAATGCATTGGCCTAAAAAAAAAATTCTTACATTCTTTAACAATTTTATAATTTTTAATGTGTTAAGCCAATGCATTCTCTTATATATGCGAGGCGACCTATGGTCGACTCGCATATATAAGAGAATGCATTGGCACAGGGCCCTTCTGTTTGGTAAAGGGTTAATTGGAGCATGGTGTCCTTGACAATGCATGTAAGATAAGTCGCCAAGATGCCAGGAGTTGTGGATACCAGGGTTGACTGTTATCCAAGATTCATGGGATGGGGCTGACATACAGTAATGCCCTAAGTAATCGACTCCTTAACCACAGCAGAATTATGGGTAACTTTTCAGGATTTAGTTGGAAATATGGCTTGTTGCCATTCATCGGAAAGCTCTCACTGAGGAATCGATTACTTAGGGCATTACTGTAATCTTACCAAATCTCATCAAATTACCTGATGTTGGAACTTTGTGGGATCTCTAGCATGAACTGGCACCACACTTCCATAAACATGTAATTCCCTGACAATAGAGCAGCCTGCCTTCAGCTCAGGCCTGAATGTATCCTCCGAGCATTTACGCAGCCGAAGCAGCCCAATTAGTATGTCCTGTTCAGGATCTTCGTATGAGATAAACGTTTCCCAGCCACCGTTAGCTACATAATCACGTCGAATCAGCTCTGCCTGAAATAAATAATCAACCCCGTCTGATTACTAGATAATCGTTGATGATAAGGATTGGAGACACAACCGGTGTACCGGTGAATCGAGATACAGAATGCTGAGATACAGTAATGACCTAAATAATAGACTCCTTAACCACAGCAGAATTATGGAAATATGGCTTGTTGCCATTCATCGGAAAGCTCTCAGTGAGAGCTTTCCGATAGCTCTCAGTGAGAGCTTTCCGATGAATGGCAACAAGCCATATTTCCCATAACTCATCTGTGATTAAGGAATTGATTATTTATGGCCATAAAATATTGTGTATCCCGATATGCCCAAATGCTGTTTGAACTGTGACCATTTGCAGCTTATACTGTGTGCTCTTTAAGGTGCCTAATACTAGTGATAGGTGAAATTTTTGGTTGAAATAAATAATAGTGATGATGGCAATTTCAATCTGTCTTTTTACCAAACAATAGTGATGTTTGGAAATTTTATCGAACACTATTATGTGGCACCTCAACTCATGGTTTCATGACTGGTTACGAAATGATTTCCATACAAACTGGTGCCTACCATACCGAAGTAAGGCTCCATAGAAGCAGCACAGATGACTTTTATCTAGGCCTATTCACCTGAGATATATAGATTACATATGTGTTATATACACAATGTGATTGTACCGATGAGGCGACATTGTGTATATAACATTTATCTATCAATCGTGTGACTGAATCCACCACACATATTACATTTTAAGAGTTTCTTTAAAAGCCAAAATTGTTGGATTTGTGTATTTTAGTGTCTTTTCATAAAAAAAAATTGCAATCAGCCTATGTCAGCTGTGCATCAGCCCTTGTTGTGCACTTTTCAGAAAGACCAACATCTACCAAAAACTGTCTTATATTAACTTCATCTTACGTTTTCGTATAAAACATGGCTGCGCCCATGAAAACTGCATCTTGTTTTATCCAATGTCACATGGATATGACTTGAAATGAAGGAAGATATATAGAATATACGCATAGTGTTGCGAGATTTACACCACGAGCTTCAGCGAGTGGTGTAAATCGCCAATCCCACGAGTGGATTAAATTTGTTATTCAGAAACACTATGCGTATATTTTGTTTATGCCACGATCTTTACAATGCGATGGAAAAACACTTTTCTGTTCAAATTGTATGGAGAAAGTTTAATCCACTCTGTGAAGTTTATGCCACGATCTTTACAATGCGATGGATAAACACTTTTCCGTTCAAATTGTATGGAGAAAGTTTAATCCACTCTGCGAAGTTTAATCAACAGTAGGCATGTTTAATCAACAGGTGTTGATTAAAAGTAAAATTTAAACAGATTATTATTATTATTATTATTATTTACATTTATATAGCGCCTAACCCACAACAGAATAATGTTCGCAGGCGCTGTTACATAAAAGAATCGATAAAAGTATATATACAATAAAACAGATTGGATAAGAAATACGTGAGGGTTAAAATGACTGAATCAAAGAGATACGCGAATCCTAAAAAAAAAAAAGATGCTCAAAATACATCTGTAGTTTAAAGTCAGTTTGAAAAATAAAAATCATAAACATCCATTAACGGTAAGATTAAGTCAGTTGACTCCATATGCAATTTTAAAAAGGTGAGTTTTTAAAAGTTTGCGGAATTCTAAAACATCACTAATATGTCTGAGATCATCGGGAAGATTGTTCCACAAGGTAGGTGCGGCAACACAGAAAGCTCTATCCCCTAACGTGCGATGGCTGGACTTAGGAAGTATAAGAAGTCGTTTACCGTCTGATTTCTTCTGCATCGAACCGGATGGTTGCCTTAGATTAACTAGTTCCTTTATATAATATGGTGCCGTTCCTTCGACCACTCGGAATGTTAACAACAAAATTTTAAATTCAATCCTGTACGGCACAGGAAGCCAGTGTAGATCTCGCAGCACTGGACTCATATCAGTCCTCCTGGGCACCCGGGCCACAATCCTGGCAGCAGTCTTCTGAACTTTCTGTAACTTCGTCATTAGAGTGCCAGTGATGCCAAATAAGCACGCATTCATGAAGTCCAGCTTACTGCTGACCAAGGATTGGACAATTGATTTAGTCGCCGATAGAGTCAAGTATTTCCTTATTGTTCCTATAAAGATGGCTTTATTTATATAGTAAGATAGGCCATCGTGGTATAAATTTGAAATAAACACCAAATATGATTAATCGTTCAGCATCACAACAGTGGGGTTAAAGTCTTATTAACCTGGGGCACTATATATAGTTGCTCATTGAACCAGCTGGTGGAAAAGTAAATTCATAAAAACAAATCTACCTGCTGATGACCCTATTTTATTGAACTCCTTTATGGGAAACAAACATTTTTTTTAGGCCCTACTTTATCTGAGGCATTAACAAGCCTGCAAATAGTGTCTCTGTCATTTGCAGAATGAGGTCCCCAGAGGGTGAATTTAGTGATGCTATCCCGCACACTGGACTAGCATCACCAAATTCACCATCTGGGGAAGTCATTCTACTTAGGCCTCATCTTCTGAGAAGTATTTATGGTCTCGAAATTAACATTGTATTTAGTAACTTTTTCCATTCTGAGAAGTTTCTATATCCCCTAATTTGCAGAGGATAAAATGCATAAGCGAGGTGACTAATGGGGAACATCACCAACTTCAACTTGGGGAAATTCAATCTGATCCAAGGTCTCCCATAACAGTTGAGGTCTAAGCAGAATGAAGTCCACAGAGGGTGAATTTGGTGATACTAGCCCGTTATGTGGGATAGTGTCACTAAATTCATCATCGGGGGACCTCATTCTGCAAATGTCAGACACACTAAATTCAGGCTTGATTGTGCCTGGATATTGGTTGATGAGTAGTTACTTGCAATGGGTTTGCAGAACTTATTGAATAAGCATACCCACAAATGAATGAATGGGAATCCAGCATATCTCTGCCTGTTCTTTGAATATGTTATCAGAATATCCCCACAATTGACAGAGCACTCGAATGAAATTTTAGTACTGAAAGGGGAAACCATTCAAGAAACTCTGGTTTAACCCTTTCTATACTAAATTGATTCTCCCATTCAGTTATTACAATATACATTGTAATAGTCTATCATTCATTTGGAGGGGTGCCCAGAAAAAATAACAAGGCAGACATAGAACAAAATAAGTGCAGAATGATTCATATTCACTGGTGCGAAACGTTCAGATAAGAAGTTCAACAAATGACCTATGGTTGTTTGTTGAGCTTATTATCTGAACATTTCCTAGGGAAACTACTCGTCAATGAGTATTTAGTATAGAAATGGTTAAATATATCAGGGGACAGAGTTACTAAATTCACCCTCTGGGGACAGCATGCTGCAAATGACAGACCATTACAGTAATGCCCTAAATAATCGACTCCTTAACCACAGCAGAATTATGGGTAATTTTTCTGTATTTAGTTGGAAATATGGCTTGTTGAGAGCTTTCCGATGAATGGCAACAAGCCAAATTTCCGACTAAATCCTGAAAAAATAACAATAATTTTGCTGTGGTTAAGGAGTCAATTATTTAGTGCATTATTATATTAGCAGGCTTGGAGGCATATATTTCATTTAGGGTTATGCTTATGATTGATCAATTACATAGTGAGAGAATCATAAAATATACCTCATATGGCTTAACTTTGTGATGTATTTCTTGTATGCCGACCTCTCTTGTTCTGACATCCCGGCATTGCGTACCTAGGTCTTTCATTCTAGCAAGAGCTAGTTCTCTCAGGTTTCCATGCTCCACTCCAGAACTGACTAATGGCATAGGAATATCTCTGAAAAAGATAATCACCCACTCAAGCCTTGAAATAGTGTGTCTGTCATTTGCAGAATGAGGTCCCCAGAGGGTGAAGTTAGTGATGCTACCCCGCATAGCAGGCTAGCATCACCAAATTCACCCTCTGGGAAACTCATTCTGCTGAGTTGTAAGCAGAATGAGGTTCAGAGGGTGAATTTGGTGATGCTAGCCCGCTATGCGGGGTAGCATCACTAAATTCACACTCTGGGGACCTCATTCTGCAAATGACAGACACACTATTTCAAGGCTTGCATCCACTGATGCTGAAAACCATCACATGAATCTTCTTGTTCCCTGAAAAAAACTAATTTGGCAGACAATAGAAAAAAGCAATGTCCATCCGCCTGATAAATTTGTTGTCCGGATGATAACTTGAATACTATTTGACAGACTTTTATGAAATTTGGTGTATTTGGTATCACTTTCAATTTCATTTTTTTTGGTCTGGTCCTACCTTTTCTGACCATTCCCTTTTCAATATAGAATCCGAAGATTATTTTGGTACCCGGATGACAACTTATGTAATAGTTAACAATTGCTTTCAATTGTCGTACGTGTATTACTCACATGAAAATGCAGGTTCGAATGTGGGTCTGGTTTATAATAATTTGAGATATCAGGTGGAATATTCACATGAAGGTGTATATCAAGCCAGAATTCAATTTTGTTGGTTTAAAAAAATGAAGTAAAAAATGAAAAATGGCATTTGATCACAACAAATGTATATTTAGGTACCCAAGATAATGAGATAAAAGCCAATGCATATAAAAAGCAAAATTCATATAATTATACTTTACACATATGAATTACATTGTGTGTTTCCAATTCGAATGTATATTTATGAAAAATAGTTACATTTAGCAACATTCTTTGCCATGCACATCTAAAAACATCCAGTACAGTGTTTCCCACCACTTTAACTGACCTTTGAACTCGATAGACACGAGTCCACGGTGGCACAAGAGCCAATATTCTTGCCACAAGATCTACCAAGAAACTAGCCGGGTAACTCTTGTACCTGCCAGTTTTCCACAGTTCATATAAACCTGCAATAAAAAATATTCTGACTAAAATATAACCAATAAAGATAATTCTCTGTTCATGCATGAAATTGCAACTGAGTTATATATTTTATATGGAATGCATTGGGTAAAAAATAGTCTCAAGGCCAATTACTCACTGATTTTAGAGCAAATCATGTTATTTTTTGGGGGGAGGGGAATAGATAATGATGCTGTGTATTTCTTTTGTCTTCAAACCAATCTGTTCATTTCTGATAGGGATAACACTACCTAAGATTTTTCATTATGTATACTCCTAAGACCGTAATAGTTTTCAATGCCCTGGGTATTGTGAAGGTTGAAATTTATATCAAATGCCTCTTTAGCCTGTCATCAGGTAAAAATGGAAATACCCCCCCCCCCCCCCCCCCACAACCTCTGTCACTAATATTCTTACCTGTTCCTCGAATAACTAAGGTTGGATATAATTTCAAACCATCAGGTCGGAATGCTGGATTTTCAAAGAATTCCTGAATAATAACAATAGTCATTGTGAATCTGCCATTTAACCATCTGTAGTACAAAGCATTTAATTTTGACAGATATGATTATTTCAATACATATTTTTCACTCGCTGGGTGTTTCTAATGGTTTGTGTGTTCTACTTTTTTTGCCAACCCCATGGATGCCCAGAAATATATGGGATATTCCTGCGGATATAGTTCGTTTTTCTCACAAATTTGTTTTTATATATGTACCACATGGTATATAGAGGATTCCTATGGTTTTTGAGGGAATACCATCATTATTTCATGAGGGTATTGCTTAAATAGTTGAAACATATTTTATTTGCAAACACACAGATATAGAACAGTAATCAAATATAAAGGTATACAAGGGAAAATAAAATGGATTGGAGCTCAAGTTATCCCACCTCTCCCATGAGCATATTGTTTCTACGATAATATAAACTCACAATGAACTGTTCAATGTCTCTTTCCCAGCCAACATTTGGCAGATCAGGCATCATGTGCGATACAACTTTAAAGCCAGCATCCTTCGACATCTGGAAAGATTCACAAACAGCTCTCACTGTGTGTCCTCTGAAATAGAAGTAAAAGAAGGATAGATGTCAGTTCAACTCTCATTCTAATCTCATCCTCACAAAGGGTAATACAGTAACGCCCTAATTAATTGACTCCTTAACCACAGCAGAATTATGGGTAACTTTTCAGGATTTAGTCGGAAATATGGCTTGTTGCCATACATCGGAAAGCTCTTTGTGAAATCTTTCCAATGAATGGCAACAAATCATATGTTGGGTGAGGTGTGAGGGGAAAGGGACCCAAAAATGGACCCGCTGCCCACTGCCCCTGATAAATCAGTCATATAAATGAAACTGAGGCTTGAATTGTCTTGCCAATCTTGGGTTGAGAATTTTTTTTGTCACCTATCTTTACCATAACAAACAAACCTTAATCTAGAGTATAAAATTAAGACCCAACTACATATTTTCGCAGAAGATATATGAGATAGGGCTGACCATCGTGCATTATATCTGATATTCTAATGCACTGCCAATATACTGCTTGAAACATCAATGATTTGTGGGGGGTCAATTATCGATCAACTATCAGGGTCAGCATACAAAATTCTTACGTGTGAATTCTGACAGAAGCTTACTTCCATTACCTGGTTACTATATAAAACTAGAGGTGTGACTGTCCCAATGGGACTACGGATACCCCCCTGTTTTTAAAATACTAAGATGTCTCACATGTCAGTAAACATTTAGTTAAAATAATAAAATAACAGTTCCCATTGCAGATGTACAACCATAACCCTAATCTTAAACCTATTGACCGAAAAATGTAGGAATAAAAGCTCGGACAAAATTATGCATGTTGCAAAAAAAGTATATAAGTCGAAAAAGGGGGATAACTCCACCAAAAAATGTCGGACAGACGTCATAATCGCAGGTGCACAAGTTCCCATGGTACTAAATATCTGTGCCACGTTTTAAAAAAATTGACCGAAAAATATAGGAATAAAAGCTCGGACAAAAGTATACATGTTGCAAATAAATTCTAAGTCGAAAAAGAGGGGATAACTCCAGCAAAAAAAGTCCGACAGACGTCATAATCGCAGGTGCACAGGTTCCCATGGTGGTTGATGTCTGTGCCAAGTTTCACGGAAATTGATCAAAAAACGACTGAGAAAAACTCCGGACAAATTTGTGTCCACGGACGGACGACGACGACGGACGGACGGACGGACAAGCTGACTCCAGTATACCCCCCCTAACTTCGTTGCGGGGGGTATAAAAAACAATGGCACCACTTGTGGCATCGCCGATTAAGTAAATTTGACAGCTAGTATATTCGTCATGTACCTTTCCGAACACAACATTATCTCCTAAATATGATCGTTTCGATATCATGTGACAAAATTTTTGACACAAAACAGAGACAGATTGAAATACACATGCAATGAGTAAACAATTTTCCAAGTTCGCGGTCAAATAAAAACAGGCCGGTCTGTGTCAGGTCGTCAAGGAAAAATAATTTGTAACTGATAAAAATCTGAAAATATATCAGTTACAAACAGAAAGTAATTGTTGTGTATATTTATTTCTATTTGATGTGGCAATTTTTCATCTTTATCAACATTTCTACTGGTAAGAGCAACGCTAATTGAGGGACTAAATTTTTCACAGTATATTCGCCGTGTAACTTTCCAAACTCACAAATCACCATACCATTATCCCCTAATTATTATACTAAAACAATCAGAAAGAATTTACAATTCACTGTATTTTATTGTATATAAATTGAAATTACCGGTTTGTATCTCTGGCTATATCTTCGTATACACTCTGCACACCAATCTCTAACCTGGTGCAGCCATATTTCAACATATCACTGTGAATAGAAAGTATAAACAAATTGTTGAGCAAAAATCAATGAAAACCAAACATATGTCTGTTTCTTAACCCTTTCTATACTAAATACTCATTGACAATATCAACAAATGACCATAGGTCATTAACAAACGACCATAGGTCATTTTTTGAACTTATTATTTGAACATTTCCTTCCCATAGGACATTTGCACTTCTATTATTTTTGCCAGTCTGTCGTCTGCTCACATTTCATGAACACCCCTCCAAATAGACCATACCAATATATACTTTTATAGCTTGGTGGGAGAATCCATTTAGTAAAGAAAGGGTTAAATTACCAACCACAAACAAGCTGTCAAACCTTGTATAGACTCATGACCTTCAAGCCTCAAATTTAACCTAACAATATCTTTATTTTTTTGTGTTTCTATTGTCAAAATAGATGATTATATATCTGAAATACTTATCGAGCAGAGGCTTTGCATGCTTCAGGCAGAAAAGAAATTGATCAACTACGTTAAAAGTTTAACACAGTTTAATGAACGCTCTTTATTTTGCCATATACAGAAAAGTTTATGTGAATGCTCTTTATTGTCACATGTCGTAGAAAAAAATAATTATATGTTTATGTGGGGGGGGGGGGGGGCATAACTGCCAGTGTAGTCTGTAATTATTTTACAAAAATGCAAAAGTTCACAAAAAGTGAAAAATTTGGATGCTTAACATGATTTTCGTATTCTGTTCAGGCCAACTCTAGATCTGTGTGTTCTGAAAAATAGCTAGATTTCACTCCCCTGAATTTTATCATCTGCACTTGCAAAACAATATCTTGTAATTGTCACCATAGCTTTTTTATATTCCAAATGTACAAAAGTACAAACATTTGTTTAAACCTACCACGTCTGTGGAAAATAAAAAATGCTTGATTGGGCCTATGCCAAAGATGATGTGTCGGCATAGATTTGAAGTACAGAAATCCCTCCCAAGTTGACAAAAATTTCTAAAATTGTGTACTGCTACCTTATGGTGTGATTTCAATCAAAGCGAATAGAGAGCTATCAACTTTACCTCAGGTGTTTCTTCAAGCAGTAGTCAGGCCTGGTCTCTATTGTGATTCCGATACACTTAGTTTTACTCCTTTCTGAGTACCTGGAAGATATAGAAAAAGATCTCATTGGTGAAGGTGACTGAACATCAGTCACACATACTTTCAGACAAGTAATGGAAGTGTCAATTACACTGTGTCAATGACACTGTAGCTCAATTTGGAGAGGCTTTAATATTATGCTGAGCAGTCACTGGAATGATAAAGAATAAGGAAAATCAAAACGTTTTAGTGAAGTGATTGTATAGTGTAGATGAAACAGTTTTCATTTCAAACATTTCTCTTATAATGTGGACTGCAAGGTGTGTCGATGGATTCAACAGTGAAATCCAAGACGGCTGCTGGCAAGCCATATTTTCCAATGAAATTTGGATGATAGCTCCCATCTAGAGATCACCTCAAAGATCAATATGAAGTTTGGTTACGATAGGATGATGGGATTTGCTGACAGATTTAGAAAAATGGCTGCTGGAATGCAATCATGTTTTTCAAATTCGATAGCTCGCATTTAGAGGTGATCCTAAACATGCATATAAATTTTCAAAGCAGTTCTCCAAAAAATGTACGCCAATGGAATTTAATGTGAAATCCAAGATGGCTTCTGTCGGCCATGTTTTCCAATGAAACTCTGAAAATTTCAACAGCTCCCATCCCATCACAAAATCATTCAAATTTGATAGCTCCCATCTGGAGGTGATCCTAAGCATGCCTCTAAATTCTTAAAACATTTCTCCAATAAATGTGGACAGCAGGGTGTGCCAATGGATTCAAATGAGAAATTCAAAATGGTAGCTGGGCCATGTTTTTTAACGAATTTCAGATAAATTTGATGGCTCCCATTTAGAGGTCTCGCCGAAGATCCATGTGAAGTTTGGTGTCAATCGGAAAAGGGATGTGGACCGTAGGGCATGCCAAAGGAAATTGTTGATGGACGGACCGATGCACGAACAGTTGACTCAGTTTGGTGCCAATCGAATGAGGGATGTGGCCTGTAGTGACGCACTGACACACAATCTGACAAATGCATCAACACGGACAATGTCTCTATAAAGAATTGTCTAAAAGTATATTATGTGTTGATCATGTAATCCAAATACAAAGTATATTGCTGAATTATTTTTAAACATGCCTACATGAAGGTGTGAAATTTCCAGTATTGGACTTAATTTAACAACCAAGTTGAACCAACCCTTGTTACTATTCGATGTCAAAAACTTTGAGTTAACTCTTGTTATATGTGTCAATCTTAAGTTTTATAGCTATATGTGATATGAAGGTACTTCATGCCTGGGACTTCTATGCCTGAAACTGAATGGTAACAATTTGACAACCTACCTTACAGCTTCATCTACATTATTGCTTGTGTGACCAGACAGCGCATCGTGTAAGTTACGGATGAAATAATCACGATATTCCTCAGGCAGGCTCATGAATGTACCACCCATCACAATAAACTCCACTTTGTCGACACTGTGGCCCAGTTGTTTAAGCTACAATGATATAAAAAGGTCATGAAAATAAGAATTCAATTTGGTTCAACAACCCTTTATACAAATTAATTTTTATTTGCTTATTTCAACTGAACTCTAGTACCAACCCAAATATTATCAGGACTGAATAGCCTACCTATGATGAGATTGGTGTTAAGGTTATTTTGTCCATATAAAAAATAAATTGTTATGCAGAAGCAGAGAAAAAAAAAAGAGAATGCACCTTGGGAGTTGGCTTACCACAACGGTGCCAAATTGAAACATGGGCAGTATGGAAACCACATTTAAAATAACAAAGACGGATAACTCTAGAATGTAAAATGCAAACAATGTCATTGACTCCTGTTTTAAAAGCGGTCATGACGGCAATCCTCTATTCCAAATTCCATTTAGATTACATAACCCATGGCTGAGATATCTTCATAGATGGACAAAATCCAAGATTTTCAGATAAACAAAGAAAATAACTCCAGAATGGAAAATGAGAACAATGTAATTTGCCCCTCTTTTGAAAGCAGTCATTATGGTAAACCTCCATACCAAATTTAACTGAGGTCCAATGAACCACGGATGGGATATCTGTGCAGATGAAAAACAAAAACTCCAAGATTTCCAAACAAACAAAGAATGATAATTCCAGAATGGAAAACATGAACAACATTATTGTCTTTCTTATGAAAGCAGTCATGATGGAGAACCTACATACCAAATTTCATTCAGATCCAATAACCCATGGCTGAGATATATGCCTGAATGGACTGACTGATGCCCAGATAGACAGAGAAATTCAATCTAAAGTGAATTCTTCAAATAGTGGGGGTATAATATCTTAACAGGATGGGGGGGGGGGGGAATTTATAAGTCCACTAGATGCTGCAACTCACAAAAATGATTCCTGACATACAATATAAAATGCAGTAAAGCCAGAATGAATGGACTAAGAGACAGAAGGAAAAAAAGTTATCACTGGGAACAGACCCTCAGCTTCAAAGGACTTACCTGTTCAACTCTGTGCCTCGTTTGTAGGTAAGGATTATATCTGGCTCTGATGGCTCTCATTGACGTTGGCTGGAAGAAATATTATTGGGCTATTTAAATAACCACCCTTATGCTTGGATACAATAGAGCATCCTCCTTTTCTATTCCTCTGCGTTTAATTGTCTATGCATTTTCTCCCTGTGGTATTTGGCCCCATGCATATTACTCATTCACATATTAGCTCGATCGTACTTTCATCATGCATACACTATACATTTGCTATGCACAGCCAATCAGCGCACACGTAACTCAATTCTTCCTTTACCAAACAAACAGCTCTTATCGCAATACATTTGTCTTGAATGAACTCTTTTTTCCTCTAAGGGTGATGCTCTGCTGTGCCCAGGGCATAAATATATTTATACAATCGATGAATGAACCAAAGAATAAGCAATATAAGTTGATGAAACTGCTTTTTATATGTATATTGCTAATAATATGTTATACAAATATACACAGGGGAAAACAAGTCAAGTGTCAATATCTGCATATTTTTTATAAATTTCAAATATGTTTGTCTAAATGTGATACACATGAATAATTTGACACCTGACAGAGATGCTATAAAACCCTACTCTCAATATCATAAAACGGTCTTCCCAGTAGCGACCCACCTGATCACATGATGGTCATTGAGGATTTGTTTAAATATCAATGACAAATTTTTCATTAAAAATAGCTATCCTTTGGATTTCCTTGAAACCATTACACGACAAAACTGTATTCTGACAACTAACAGCAGCAAAAAAGTAGCTATCTAATGAGACTGCTACACACTGAATAAAAGGCCCACTTAATTTTCGAACCCCCAGATCACATATATAAAATATATGCCATATTATATACCATTTGAAAGAGGAAGCTCCAAAACATTGTATGTGTGTAATAGACTGTGTTTTTCTTGAGTTACCAATGTGTTCTTGTCATCTACATTGTAGTGAAAAGTGTATTATTTTGAATTGAGGGGGAATAACTCTATATCTTAAAGATAGAGTTATTCCCCTTCCATTGAAAATGAATCTTTAGTTTGAATTCTGTTGCATTCTGGGAATCAAAACGGGGGTAATCTTTCTACGATTTCAGCTGTTTTCTATTTCTCTATGGGCATCTTCTGAGACACAGGTGTTTCAAATGGTGATCAATTATAGTATTTTAATCATATTTTATGGCATAGATTGTTATTAAACCCATATTTAAAGTCATTATTAAAAAATAATCAGTGGTTCGAAAATTAAGTTGGCCTTTAATTGGGGTGGCTGGGATTCAATTTCACAAAAATCAGGCTATATACTATAAATAGAACAATCACACAGATCATGTTATGTTATCAAATAAAGTGCAGAAAATAGGGCAAAAACCTTATAAAGAGATCGTTAATAGAACAAGACAGTCAGCGACTGTTGAGCCTATCACAAGACTGGAAAGCAGAAGGAAGGCTGGTAGTATAACGTCTACCACAGACTACGTGTTTCAGTTTCAAAATATTTTCTGGTTCACTCATTTACTTTATTAACACGTTCACTGCTACGGGTTATCTCGTAACTTTTGCATGTAACTGAATGGGCATTGGTAGAGAACCTGTCAAATGTACTTTCTTAACTGTTTCTAAACTAAATATTCATTGATGAGTAGTTATCCCTTAGGAATTGTTCAGATAATAAGTTCAACAAACGACCATGTTTGTTGAATTTATCATCTGAGCATTTCCCTCCAATAAATAGGACTCCATCTGTGCTTTTATTATCTGTCATCTGCATATTTTCCCTGAACATCCCTCCAGATGAATAATAGACCATACCAATGTATACTTTTATAACCGGATGGGTCAATCTACTCAGAAAAGAAATGGTTAAACATATAATTTTGAAAAAAAAATCCATTATTATTGCCTTCTTTGAACTCAGATCTCAGAAGGAATAATGGGGATTGTATTTCATTTTGAATGTGATTAGTCGACATCAAGAATCAGCAATTTTTTTATTTTTATTACAAACATCACACCATCGGGTTCACTCCCTTCACTATATTGGAAATATCTCAAACATTTCTTACAAGATTTGAAACCAAGTCAGAAACGTTCATGTTGGTCCCATTAAGAAAATATACTTACTTCATATCCAGTATATGACTGAGTGGAGTATTCAAAGTCTGAATCGGGACCCCCTGGGCAGTACCTGCAACACAAATTCTAGAAGATATTGATTTGATTATGAAGACACCATAACTATCTTTTGAGTAGATATCATGGAATACAGCAAAGCTAGCAACCAATACCAAACTTCATTCAGATCAGATAACCTATGGCTGATATACATATGGTATGCAAATGGACAAACAGATGGTCTGATTCAATCCAGTATAGCCACCATTTACATCGGTATAATAAAAATAATTGTTATTGATTATGTTATACAGTAATGCTCTAATTAATCGACTCCTTAACCACAGCAGAATTATGGGTAACTTTTCAGGATTTAGTCCAAAATATGGCTTGTTGCCATTCATCGGAAAGCTCTCGCCGAGAGCTTTCCGATGAATGGCAACAAGCCATATTTCGGACTAAATCCTGAAAAGTTACCCATAATTCTGCTGTGGTTAAGGAGTCGATTAATTAGAGCATTACTGTATATGTACTCTCCACTTTATGCTGTGTTTGAGCATATAAAAAAGTTAACGCTCACACTCATCACAAATGCTTAAATTACAAGACACTGAACACTTACACACATATATTGCCAGTCATAGCTATATGAGGACATCGGTGTGGCTTACACATGACTGCCACAACAGCAATCTGAAAAGAAAAATAATATATGAGTAAAAGTGCAAAACTTTTGATTCAAAATTTATCCTTTTAATCAATAATATAGTCGATATTTGTCAAGTATGCCATCTTTCTGAAGTGTTTTTCGGAGATAAATAAAAGTTGTTACCACTGTGTGGGCTTCCGAGAACCGTATTCAGTTGGAGCTACCTTATCAGGATGGTAGATCGACGAGTCCAGTAGGATGAGTCGAATCCGGCTCAGTGAAGGTAGCAAGGTTGAATACCATTCTTGGGAACCTACATGGTGCAGATAACAAATTTATCCCACAATTCGTTCAACAAAATATTGAATAAAAGGTACATTAGCATGGGAACTATGCTGTTTTGGGATTGAAACAGCACAGAATACAGTTGACGTCATTATGCGTCACTGTGAAGTATACTGTTACTTCAATGTTAATGATTTGGCGTGTCAAAATAGATTCTGTTGTGTATACGGGGCTGAAGCAAAACATTGCTGTTTCATAGAAAACATTCGATTTTTCACGTGTTTTTCACCATTACCATTGGAAGCATATCAGTTTATTTGAAATGACATATGTACATGTCCGATGCAGAATAGAAATAATTGATGCCAATTGCCGATGTAATTCAATGTTTTTAGAAAGGAAGCAGCCCATATGCATTCACTGTTGCCATCAAGAATACAGCTTGTTGCCAGAATCGGAAACCACCTAGTCATTTCTGCTTGTTTTTTAGGAAAAAGAAGATAATTTTAAGATAAAAATAAAAATATGCCATGAAATCGAGTTTCATAAAAATTGTATGTTGTTGTAAGTGTTGTTCGAGAAGAAAGACCACATCTCTGAAACAAAAAGAAATTTGTCTCAGTAAATAGACATATTGAATTGAAAATTCGTTGATGACATACCCCACTAGCTGTCCTCACTGGTTTAGCTTTCAGCTTAGGCAGAAGAACCTGAAATGGTTGCATACATATTGATAATATAAAATGAAAGTGTCAATGACAGAGTAGTTCAACTCGGAGAGGGGACAATTTCAACTATTACAGTCAATGGAGCCAAAAGGAACGGCAAAAGTTTAAATGTCTAAGTACTACCGGATCAGTCCTATGACCCATAAGATGTTTGGATCAATTGGATAAAAAAATTTGCCAAAATATGTAGTGATGCAAAGAGTAAAATCATTGATGGCTGCAATCAGCTATGTTTTGATCGAAAATTGTTCAATTACGATAGCTCCCATCTATAAGTGATCGTGAACATGCCTGTAAATTTTCAAAACATGTTTCCAATATGGTGTGCCAATGGATCAAAATTTGAAATTCAAGATGGCCACTAACATCAGTGTTTTGTAATGAAATTTGGAAAAATGGTCACCTCAAAATGAAACAAAACATACTGGTATATACCTTTTTGTACTGTTGAGGTACAGCTGCAATGATATCAACCAATCGTGGCTGACTTGACAAACGATACTTGCTTGATATCTTGCTCTTCAACCTGGTTAGTATATCAAGACAATGACAGTTGAAAATATACAATATAAATCAATCATGGTTCGACTACACATCACTGTGGGGGAACTATGGTTGTATAAGGCCAAACTTTTTAATTTTTCTGCTTTACGGATTTTTTTAACCTTGTTTTGGTAGGGTCGGTCGGAAAAAAAATAAAAATAAAAATGCTTGAATCATTTTTTTTTTTTTGGACATTCGCTAAGGTTGTAACTGTGTCTTTATAATTCTCTGTCAGTCATTTATAGAGAACACTTTTCGGATGTATATCACAAAATTCAAATCCAGTACTATTATTTGAAACATAGCTCAGATTATTGAATAATATTGAAAAAATCCAGAAATAAAGGGTTTGTTTTTGTTCAACATTTTAATTATTGAATAAATGGACTCCCCCATTCAGTTATAATGTATACATTGAAATATAGTCCATTATTCATCTGGATGGATGTCATGGAAAAATAAGTAGCCGACAGATAATATATTTGCAGAAGGATTCCTATTAGTTGGTGGGAAATGTTCACATAATAAGTTTAGAACTTGTTGAACTTATTATCTGAAACTTTCCTGAGGAATCTACTTGTCTGGTCAATGAGTATTTAGTATAGAGAGGTTAATAAACACATGGGAATGGTGAGATTAGTGGTACCGGTAGTGATAAATAGTGAATGTGCAACTTGAGCAAACCCACATACTCTTCAGTCTTCAGTCATAAAGATCACCGTAAATTCCCAGGAATACAAAATGTATTCTAAAGGCCATTTAAAGTTTTAAAGAGATGTCAAGATTTATAGAAAGCAAACAGGTATCTTGGTGGCCAACACATATAAACTCAAGCTGACTTCTCAGTTTTCATGGATGTAGTTAAAAGTAATTAAAGCCAGAGATATCTATAGTTGGTGTGTCCTATGCATCTTTAATCAGTGAAATGTGGTTAGATAATTTGTTACTGATAAGCAGAAACAGCTGTTGGCTGTGAAAATAAAAATAAAAATTATATTTGATTTTTATTTCCTTGTCGGGCCATATAAAACAGGGTCGGCGGATCCGTAAAGCAGGAAAATAAAAAAGTTTGGCCTAATGGTACTCCTCGAGAACTGGTGCTCTGCTGATTTTCGTATCAGTTTTGTTTTTGTTATCCCTGTGCTCTATTGTGTTTTTTTTTTATTTTGGCTGCAAAAAAATTTATCAGGTGGGTATTTTGTATTTTTCAAAGACCCATAGTCGAGAGCTACACATGGTGTCAGAAGAGGATAAAAAAAACCTTCAGAAGTGTACAGAATTTAATTATTTTATTCTGATACTCTGCAGAGCAGCTCCAGTGATATAATGATTGCTCAGTGGTCTGCCAATTGCTTGGAGCTCTGTGTGAGATGAAGCAGTATATTTTATCCCACAAAAAGTGACCAGAATAACTGTTTAACGCATTTACCACAATTCACCTTGCAAAGAACCAGAGTCCGTCGCTAGAGCACCGGAATCAGCAAAGTGTTCACTTTATTGCTTGTTTCTCCAAATATGTAGACTATTGATGAAATATCTTGTTTCCAATGATTAGGGGATGGTCCAAGCGACTTTTGTTCAAAACTGCGAGAGATTATTATCAGTATGAGTTATAGAAATTGCTGTTATTATAACAAATGACATTTCCCTATTGAATGCCGATAACCGAGCAATTTTGCATATTATTGCGAAAAATAAGTACATAATGACGAAAATAGGCCCATTAAAGAGACAGTTATCACTAATCTTCTCTTCCGCATCCATAACCGTGTCATGTGTATAGGGTGTCAAACAATTTTAACTTGAATTGATCTTTAAATATGCTGCTGACAGACGTTGATGAGCAAAAATGACAGAGAACCGGAAATTTGTATCAGTAGAGCACATAAATATGAATCAGCAGAGCACCATTTCTCAAGGAGAAGTTCCCCCAATGACATGAACTAAGACCTAAAACAATAGTGATGTTTGTGTAACCCACACACCCCTAATTCACAACTCTGTCCCTAAGATTTGTATTGACCCTCCTAAAAAGGAAAACAAATGTACTAATCACCATGCTCTAACTACTTGTCACATTATTTTATCTCTGTTAAATTAAGTGCCAACTTGTTTCAAATTTAGCACAGTTCTTTCACTTAGTCTTAGGCTACTTTATACACCCTGATACATATATAAATAGACCACATATCCCATTTATGGGTGTTATTTTTCTACCTTTGTTACTGGAAACAAACATATATATTTTTAAGGACTAACGCTTTTTAAATTACTACATGTATTAATTGTGAAAGTAGGCATTGACCAATATGAACAGTTAAACGTACTCAATCCGATCAGACGCTTCTAAATTACTACTTCTTTGGCTTCGGGGGTAAAAAATATTTGATTCGAGTCGAGGAACCCACCCATCAAATCTCAGTGATCAGATATCGATTTTTGAAGTTTGTTATTTCTCGAGATGTGTAATAAAACGTAGCCCAGAAACACATGGTCAAACGGAGGGTCTCAGACAAAATTGCGGATTAAAATGGATAACTCTAAAATCAAGTGGTAATACGGTCAAATTTTGTGATACTTTAGTGATAATACGGCCATATTTTGTTGAACAAAATGTTGATAAATAACAAGTTTTGGGAAATTTTATACCATAGTTGACAGTGGTTAAGCATTATTTTGTTGCAATACATGTAAATCTGTTCTGGTAACTAAAGCGTATTTCGTAGAAATGTTGTTGTTGTTGTATCTTGATGGTATGGGGACTGTCTGATCGGATTGAGTACCTTTACTTATAAGTAATCATTATTCCTTTTATTTGTGAAAAATAGTAATGAACTTTCTCCCTGGAAGATTTTATATTAGTTACGACAATAAATTGCTGTGGTAATCAATCTATGCCTCAACAGTTTATTGCTATGGCTGTTATGTGGTGATGAAAGGCTAGCTGCATACCGGTAGTTGTGGAAATGAGTGAAATGGCATGTTCGAAAATAAAAACATCTCAACCAGTATTTGTTACTTCATAAGTAAAGAGTAATTGCATTGGATGAAAAAAAGTATTCACTGTGAATACAACAGCTGGTGTAAGCTCCGACACATTTTTGTTTTTGTAAAATAATAATAGAACTGACAGCCACAGTGATTTAAACTTCCAATAATCATGCTCTTGGCTGACTGATTGCATTGGTCAATCAGGGAGGAAACGTAAAGTTGTGGTGATATGACATGTCCACATATGAATGAACAAATATTCTTAACTTCAATGATTGTCAAGCCTAAATATTCTCAAATTAAATTAAAATATTCATTTCCTAAAAAATATTACATGTTTACATTTTCACTGATTTCTGCTATACAACGAATATCATTAAATTTGCAGTAACCACCATAACAACTATACTCTCGCTGGGGCTGAAAAGTATTCGGACCAGATTATAAGGAGAGATTTCTGGTCAGTGCGTTCTGTCATTCCCTTATCCGTTCCTACTCTCGCTGGGGCTGAAAAGTATTCAGACTAGCTTATGATTATACATTTCTGATCATTCCATTCATATCCTCTCGCTGGGGCTGAAAAGTATTCAGACCAGACTATGAGTACAGTCATCAGATCAGTCAGTTGTGTTTTCTGTTTACATATGTCTATTGTAGCTGGGCTGAAAAGAATTTAGACCAGATTTCCAGTCTATAACACTGTATATATTATACTATGTACATTGCAGACACATCATGTGCATATGCATATCTTGACCTTACCTCGTTTTCTTTTGTATTATTCTCATGTGTGATATCATTGCTCATTATAATCGATCATGTATTGGAATGCTATCAGACGGTTCCTAGATTGGATAAGTGTGCTGAACCAGTTAGGCCTTTCCTACACATGCTAGTGTTATCGCCAGGGAAATTAGTTTTCCAATGGGGTCTTCATATAGTATAGTGCCCTTCTAATTAGCTCTTGCTACCATCACTGGGTTTTTTCATGTCCTTCTAGTCTTTTTCAGACCGTCTGATTGCATCCTCCATTTCAGTTCCACATTTCATGGAACACTTTCCACTTCAGAATGTTTCGTCACTATATTGGGTGTCACTTGCTGCTAGTAGGGCAATGGTGGGGACACATTTGCCTATTAACCCATTTTTGCACTCTTTGGATTCGGGTGGGGGAAGGCATCTTCTTACTATAGTATATGCATATGGATAGTAAATTCACTGCCTTGTGGCGTTTATGGCCCTCCACCTTCATGACAAATTTATTTTGTTCATATTTTTGATATATATATTGGTTGTTTATATTAATAAACAGCCCATTGAATATGAACTAGTGTTTAGTTGTCTATGAACAAGCTTATCCTTGGAGTGCCTCCCTCTCCCACTCAGTTCCTTATATCTCAGGTTAATTAGATTCTGAAGAACATAAATACAAATTGACAAAGGGATCAAAGAACAAGGGGTACGCATCTAAGATGCTTTTGTCAAGTTTTTTGGCAGTCGAACCAAACTTCTGCCAATAAGGTGCACAACTCCGGGAAAAAAAGTCGGACGGTGGTATATTATTGCAATAGACCTATATACCAAATATCAATTGAATCCGTTAATATTTCATTGAGTTATCGCACTAACGGTGATAAAATTGTTATTAAAATAGACAAACTAAGACCCATAACTCCGGAAAAAAAGTCGGACAAACCAGGTTTTCGAACTCGTCTGAGATATTGTTGCAAGAGACTCATATACCAAATATTGTTTAAATCGGTTAATATTTCATTGAGTTATCGCGCTAACAGTGATAACATTGCTAAAAATAGACAAACTAAGACCCATAACTCCGCGAAAAAAATTCGGACAATTCTGGTTTTCGAACTCGTCCACAAATATTGTTGAAATCGGTTAATATTTCATCGAGTTATCGCGCTAACGGTGATAAATAGACAAACTAAGGCCCATAACTCCGGGGAAAAAATTCGGACAAACCTGGTTTTCGAACTCGTCCGAGATATTGTTGCAAGAGACTCATATATCAAATATGGTTGTAATCAGTTAATATTTGATTGAGTTATCGCGCTAACAGGAGATAAAATTGCAAAAAAGTCATCAAAGATGGATAACTCTTGTCAAAAAGTTTGGTCGTAACCCATTTTCTACAGGCAGTAAATAGTCATTGGGAGTAACTCACATACCAAAATATTTTTGAATCCGTTCCCAAATGTCAAAAGTTATAAGGCATTCTTTAGGTCCGCCCGCCTGCCAACCGTCCCTTGTCAAACCATAAGTCGAGTTTTTTGAAAAACTCGACTGTACATGTACAGGTATTGAAAACTCATTCAATAGAGAATAGGGATTGCGCAATTGATGTGGGTTAATTATCTTGTATCTGTATCCAGATTTGTTTTTATTATCAAAGCAGGGAAAGTGTCTCAACTACAGTAATATCAGCAAATATTCAGGATTACAAGCTATATATTTTTTTTTTTCAAAAGACTTATCTTCCTCTGACATGGAAAAAATCGTTACTGACAACTGGGCAAATGTGACAAATTGGCAAATAAATTGCCTGATTTTAATTAAAATAGATATGTGGCCAGCCCTACCCCAAGAATCAAGATAAATTACCTGTTTAGATTGATGTCCCTGCCTTCATTATTGGCATGGATTAATTCACTGACAATTTCTGTAACTGTCATAACCATCAGTTCTTCTCGGCTAACCGAGATATCTGAAAAGCATTTAATATAATCTAATTACTATATTAGGAGATCACTTGTCATTTAGGACCAATTACTCAATTCACAATTTAACCTTATCGTCAGCTGCTAGCTTTACTAAATAATCATTGACGAGAACTTATTTCTTAGTAAATGTTCAGATAATACGTTAAACAGAATGGCTATTTGGGCAGTGCTCTTGTTTTTGATTCAATCAATTTACTGACTATTTTTGAAAACAGTGATTTGAGAGAATTACATTCGAATTGGAATCCATATATATATTTAAGAATATATATAAATTATATAGATTATTCTGACATCCATTATCACTTGAATTTAAACCATGTGTGCGGGAAAACAAAGCAGCCTTGATGAGACAAGTGTTTTTAAGACAAATTATTGTAGAAACACATTTATGACTTACAGCAGTATTGATGCAAAGAAGTACATGATTAGTTGTTATTAGGTATGTGTTTACAATCAGAGTGACATACCTTCACTGTCTGGAGCAAACCATGAACCTTTATTCAAGGTTTCCGCTGGTGGTTAGGGGAATGGTCGAAAAAAATCAGTACTTGGATGCAACCAAGCTTTCAGTGAGAGCTTTCCGATGAATGGCAACAAGCCATATTTCAGACTAAATCCTGAAAAATTACCCATAATTCTGCTGTGGTTCAGGAGTCAATTATTTATTTCCGTACTGCGGAATAGTTTGATTGACATCACAAAAGAGCAGACTATTGGGCTGCACAAATGTCAAAGCTGATTAGTCTGTCTGAGATCAGAAAAGAGCATTGAATGAGGGGTGTGCATGGGCATGTTTTATTGGGATAAAACAAACAGATTTGATGCATGGGTTTGCACTGCTTATTTGTGACATTGTAATCCTATTCACACATATTGTTATAAATGCTACCGGAGCTCGTATCTGGGAAGACACGCCTATTTGATTTACCTTTGATTTACCTTTGATCTTCAGCCTGTGTTAAGCTTTCGCTTGTAATGGCTACTTGTCTTCTTGAGCTCACTTTATTTTTGTTTGCGCAATTATAGAAATTAAAATAAAATTTATTTTCTTTTCCTCTCCAGCTATCGTTGAGATATGACTTGAATTGATCTAGGGAGATTGCTGTCACACATAGATCTGTCAGGTTGTTCCAGTTTGTCGTACTCCTGGCAACGAAGTTGTTCTTGGCTAAGTTGGTGTTGTATCGCTTCTTATATATTTTGCTTGGGTGTCCTCTCGTTCTGCTATCCTTGGGTTTTTCCAATGTCTTTGTCAGCCGTACTTTGTCTATGTTGTTTTGTATTTTATATAGCTGGGTCATGTCGCTCCTTTCTCTTCTGTATTCCAGAGTTGGTATACCAAGATGTTTTATTCTCTCTTCGTAAGGTTTATCTTTGATCTTCTTCACCAGCTTTGTGGCTCTTCTTTGTACGCTTTCTATAGCTATTTTGTCCTTTCTTAAGTGTGGGTTCCAGATTGATGAGCCATATTCTAGAGTGGGTCTGACATAAGATTTATATAGGATCTTGAACATGTCTTCATCCATATGTTGGAAAGTTCTCCTCATGATTCCTAACTTCTGGTTTGCTTTGTTTACGATTGTGGAGACATGTGTGTTGAATTTCATATTCTTGTCGAAGGTTACTCCAATATCCCTTTCTTCTTCAGCTACCATTATCGTGTGGATTGATCCATTCTCTGATATTGTATATTGATGCTGTTTATTATTATTCCCAAGATGCATTACTTTGCATTTATCTGCATTGAAGCGAAGTAGCCATCTGTCAGACCAGCTAGACAGTGTATCTAGGTCTTTTTGAAGATTCTGGCAGTCATCCTCTGATGTTATGCTTTTATATACTTTGGTATCATCCGCAAAGATTTTTATGTTATTGTCTATTCCCTCTGTGATATCATTTATGAAGATCAGAAACAGCGTTGGACCCAGGACAGACCCTTGTGGAATTCCGCTGGTAACTTTTCTAGCACTTGATGGTTGTCCTCCTATTTGACTGTTTGCATACGGTTAGTTAAAAACGCTGTTATCCACTCTTTGATGTTTCCCCTGATTCCGTAGCTGTTGATTTTGTTTAGCAGGCGTTTGTGTGGTACCGTATCGAATGCCTTCCTGAAGTCCAGGTATACTGCATCTATTTCTTTTCCTTCATTGAGAGCCTCGTACCAGTCTTCTTGAACTTCTAGGAGTTGGGTCACGCATGAGTGTTGAGCTCTGAAGCCGTGTTGTTCTTCTGTGAATAGATTATTTGATTCCATGTGCTCCATTATCTTGTCTCGGATGATGCTCTCCAGTATCTTACATATTACACTTGTCAGGCTTACTGGTCGATAGTTGCCTGGGGTACATTTTCTTCCTTTCTTGTATATGGGAACTACTGATGCATTCTTCCATCCTTGAGGGAGTACCCCTTCTTCTATGGATTTATTGTACAGCATGCATAAGGGTGTACTAAGACATGATGCAGTCGCCTTTAGAAACGCAGGATGGAGTTGATCCTCCCCGGGTGATTTTGTTGAATCCAATGCGAGCAGTTTTTTCATAACTTGTTCCGGTGTCACTACTAGGTTTTTTAGCTCGTCGGAGAATTCTCGATCATCAAGTTCCGGGATATGATCATCATCTTCCTTTGTAAAGACGCTGCAGAAGAATGCATTAAATATCTCAGCCTTGTCTTTGTTGTCTCTAATGATGTTCCCATCTTTATCTTCTATGTCAGCTATCCCTTCTTTGATCTTTGTATTTTGCTTGACATAATTCCAGAAAGATTTTGAGTCTTTCTTGAAGTTAGCGGCAAGCTTCATTTCAAAGTCCTTGTGGGCTTGTCTGGTCGCTTTGGTGGCTAGATTGCGTGCAGCCACATATGATTTGAATGTCTTGTCTGATTTATTGTGGATATATTTCTTCCAGTATTTTTGTTTTTCTTTGACGGCATTCAGCGCCTCTTTTGTCATCCACACTTTCTTCTTTTTCTTAATTTTCCCTGTCTTTGTTAGAGGAACTGTCTTGTCTCTAATGATTAATATGTTCCTTGATATGTATTCCCATGTTTCCTCTACTGACATCATATTCATTGCCGTCCAGTCCAAATCTGTAAGTAGATTGTTCGCTTGATCATAATCCGCTTTATTGTATAGATGTCTTTCCCCTATAGTCTCCACTGTGTCTACGTAGCATGTCAGAGCGAAACTCAAAGTTAGATGATCACTTTTTCCAATTGGTGGGAGATAGTTGATATCTTCAATCATTTGTTCTTCATTGGTGAATATTAAATCCAGTATATTGGAGGTTTGTCCCTGTCTGTGTCTTGTTGGCTTTCTTACGCTTTGATGCAGCAGTGTGTCATTTGTTCCCTCCAAAAATTTGTATACTTCTGAATCCACACCATTTGTTGTGCTTCTGTTCTCCCAGTTGATTTCTTTGAAATTAAAGTCTCCAGCTATTATTTTGTGGGAATATCTTCTATCCGCCATTTCCTTCATTTGCTTGATAACTGCCTTGTTATTTTCTTCAGAACTGTGTGGGCTCCTATAAATTCCTCCAATAAGTAATTGATCTCTGTTTCTCAGTTTTATCAGGCACCATATTGATTCATCACATTTTGTTTTTGGTTCTATGAGGTTCGCTTTAAGATCTGGGTGGGTATAGATTGCTATGCCACGTCCTTTTTCCAGAGGAGTGTGTATCATGTCAAATCCATCCATCTTGAATTCAATCATTTGTAGATGCGATACATTCTTAGGCTTGGTTTCTGTTAAAATCATTATGTCTGGTTTTTTCAGATCAACCAGTGCTTCTAATTCTTCTTTCTTGTTTAAAAGAGAATCCACGTTTGTGTATAAAATTTCCAGTTTGTTCCTGGTGAGCTTCTTTTGTACATTTAAAATCTTCTTTGCTCAGTTAAAATCTTTATTAGGAGGGGGTAACTCCGTCGTTTTCTTGCTTTTTGACTATCTGTCCATTTCTGATGGCATAGAGATTTTCATCTTTGTTTCTCTCCTTTAATTCTTCTCTTAGAGCCTTTTTTGTTGTTCTCTGCTCTTCAGTCTGGTCTCGCTGAATAATTATGTTATTCATTGTTGTGTCTTTTGCCTCCTTCCATTTATGGGCTCCTTGTAGTAGCTTCTTCACCTGTGATCTCTCTTCAAAGATGCATTTTAATGGTGGCATCTTATTTGCTTCACTAGCACGTCCCAGTCTATACAAGTTTTTGATAGCTGGTTGGGTTTTCGATGTTGCTGTCTGCAAGATCTTAATTAGATACCAATTCCATGTCTGCTTTCTTTCTTATACTTGGGTCTTTATCTGTGGACAGAGGTGCATTGAATATACATATGTTGTTCGCCCTAGCTCTTCGTTCCTCCATTTCTTTAAATCTCTCATCAAATTTCACTTGGAAGGATTTTTCTATTTCCTGTGAAATGTCTTCAACAATTTTTTCTATGCGTACTTGTGGTACGGTACCGTAGTGTATTCAGTAGTGTAGGGCCTTATTTTCTATTTCTGTATAATGACTAATGTATTACGAATTTTAGTACTTCCAACTTTCCAATGTCGGTAATGACGTAGGATGATGATTTTGCAGGTTATGTTCTGCAGCAGTGCAGGTGTTATGACTTTATCACTTATGCCATGGCATAAGTTATGCACATGTCTGTCAGTATGTGAGCTATAGTGCGATATTGTCCCAACAGAAATACACCTCTGCCAGGACTTACACTATATCACGAAGAAGAAGTAGAAATCATAAATGAATGTAAACAAACTGTTACAAAGAGTGACAAACAAAGTATACGATAATTTGGGATAAAGTTCTTTGGATAAGTCGAAAATGGGTAACTCAAGCCTTCATTAAAATAATTTCGCGGCGTATTCAGTCTCAGATTCTGATATGGTATTGACATTAGACCTGGTCATGGGAACATATTTAAATTCTTACCACTCTTCTTATTTTTAGTCATTTTTAGCTAGACGTGTCAACAAACGGAGTAAATTTTCATCATCAGATTCTGGCGAAATTATAATATAATTATTTTCGTATAATACGGTATAATATCTATTTTAATCGGTTTAATTTTAATCAAATTAATTATTAAAATATTATATCAGTCATATAAAAATGTTAAGCACCATTATCATGAATTAAAACAAAGCTCTAAAAGTCGCAACATATTAAGTCTGTGGGCCGTGGCCGGACAGACCAAACGGCATTTTTCTTAACCAAAATTTATATTCTCAAATATTCTTGCGAAACTAGGGCTTCGAATATTTCATTTCTGAAACGACTTCCTGTTGTTCGGTGTTATCAAGCTTTTGTCAGCTGTTAACTGCTATTTTATGCTAATTTTGTTGTAAAAATGTATTGTCTACAGTGGCTTTTACCGGTTTTGCTTATTCCAAAGCCATTGAATCCGGCTTTACTCTATAACCATGCCATGTTCATGGTTCTCTATCTGACTGGTTTCTTCCTTGAACGAAAACCATGCACAATTTGCAGTATAGTTTTCATCGCTGCGTTGTTCCTGATATGCTACAATTGTGTTGGTAATTGCATATTTTGGCATTGTCCAGATGACAATTGTATTGGTGCAGAATGCCTTTCTTTGCCACTGAACACATGAAAGATCTTGAATTGTCACAACATACACCAGAACACACTCAAATATCAACCTCAATTTGGCACAAACTTGGACATATGTTTTAATATGTGTATTTAAAAATTGAATACAAAAAACAGATTACAAGTGATATCAGTGTGCATTTCCAAGTTACAATTGATGGCAGTGTGCACAAGTGATGGTAGTGTGCACAAGTGATGTCAGTATCACCTGTCGGCCTTAAACATGACTTGAAGTTGTAATCCATATCATCTGTTGATGATCTCAGTGTTGTATCCAAACTGAAACTACACGTCAGTGTCCATTATCAATAATGACGAAGCTACTGGTCAGTGGTATGGTACATAAAGATTCATGACAGTTTCGATTCACAGGAAATGCAAATGATGGACGACCGAAGTTCAACCAAATTACTATTGTACAGTGTAACTTTACACAAAATATCACAGGGTATTATGCTACATCATACATGTTCTTGTTTAGTTGTAAACTGCTCTAAGTCTAAGTGAAACAGTATTCAGTAATTAATGCTGACTCAAGTAGGGGTGGACTTGAGTAGTTTTGAAGGATGCTGCACCATCATCATGTGCCATGCAAAGACCAAAGGCGAGAAAGCGTTAGCTAGGCCAAAAAAAAAAAATAGGTGTGTTTCAGGTTAACCAAATTATTAGTGCTTCTTTTAAACTTTTTATGCTGAGTCTAGCTTTGCAAGTATGGGAGGCCATTTTCACATTTATTAAATAATTGGACTTAAGCTCAATTGAATTGCGCTTAAGTGCAATTAGTTATTCAAAAATGAAATTCAATTGCATTTAAGCGCAATTCAATTGCGCTTAAGTGAAATTCATTTAACATTATGTGGGCAGAAATTGCTCTTCAGTGCAATTAAAAACTCTCTAAATTCAATTACGCTTAAGAGCAATTGCTTAAGCGCAATTGGATTGTGCTTAAGCGCAATTGTTGATCATCATAAGGCCTAAAAAAAATTATACCGTGTTTCTGCTAACCCGACCGACCCATGTTCAAAACCCCCGACCCTAATTTTTGCCGAACGTAATTTTATTTTTTTCCTGGACCACGGTGATTTCTTTGCATTGGTCTTTCCAAATATGCAAAATTATCTTGTATTTTCTATTACTTGCAGTCATTAATTTAATTCAATGAGTCATTAGGCTAATTAATTGTGAAAATCGTGTTCACAAAACCCATCAAACCGGAGTTAATTGGAAACAAACTTCCAAAAATGCGAATTTACGGACTACCTCGAAAATAGGGAACATTAAACAAACATAAAACGATGTCTTTTGGTCCATGTTTGAGCCTATATAGACCTTTATTAACTTTGATATGTGAAGGGGTGTTGGTTAATATAACTTAAATGAGCTGGGACATATATGACAAAAGTGATTGTTTCTAATTTTGTTCAAAATAAAATATTGTTTAAACTAAGTGAATGTTTCATAGAATTTCTCAACATTCTGCCGTTAAATATGAGTGATTGTTAGCCAGTAAAAGGTGTAACACAAGTATGGATGCATAACATTGAGCATTTGTGGGAGGGTGGGAATTTTGTTGGCAGGTCTAACTACTCACTTATATCAGGTCTAAATACTCACTTATATCAAGATCATACATGTACATATATTAGAACTATTAATTTTAATATAACAATTACTACTACTAACTACTACTATATTAGAATATAGAATATCACATAGCAGCATTCATGGCTCATAATATTTAACACAGTTGTTTTAAGATCACCATGTACCTCTTGTGTTTGCGAACTCCAGTGGCAAGGTGACTTCTTAATCTGATTTTTGCAGGGGGGGGGGGGGGTCGGAAAAAAACATTTCAGGCACGTATGGCATTTTTTTGAATGTCAGCTAACTGGCACCACTTTGCCCAGATGATCATCAATTGTATGGTGTCGCAGTTACCCGTGAAACCCTGGAATGTGCCTCGCCGATTGAATCACAATATTATGCCTCTGGAATAGGAGAAGCTGATCGATGCGTCCGTTGTGGGGAATTGGGTGGGGCTATAAAATTGTCTCTAAGGCAAATGTACAAGGTTGTGACACCCATTTGTCCTAATTGTCAAGAAGATGGGTTGCAGCCAGTTGTAGCAAGGAAATATTCAAATTGAATACATATATGTTATCACCATGTGTTGTGCATTTCCAAGATCCATATTCAAGCTTCTCTGGTTGCAGGACATGAATACCTATCTCGGGAACACGCAACGTGGTGATAACCTATATGTATGTAATTTGTCTTACAATTCATGCAAAAGCCTATTGTCTAAAAAGTAGTATCTTATAAGTGCGTATATAGATAATTCACCGCACAGTTGACGTTGTGTTGCCTGATGATTGGAATAATCATACACACTATATCAAAATAATACTTCTTTTGTGAAATAATATTTCTTTTGTGAAATGCAACCAATTTTATTTAGTGTTTTCGACATTTTCATCACAAACGACTCAATTGAATGGATATATATAATAGCTGTTTTAGCCCGACTAGACTAAACCTGACTAGAAAGAGAATCATGATTCTTAATAAGCCGATTCGCTGTAGAAATGCTGCATTTTGATTCTCACAAAACATTATGGTTGTTAAGGCCTGACATAAATTAGTTCTATTATGTCAATTGGCCAATTAATCATATTTTGTTTACAAGCGAAGATTCTCTCCACAACTAATGCACAGTCACTGCTGCCATCCAGGGTATGACTTGTTACCATGTAGGATACAAGATCGGAAACTGCCTAAGCATTTTGGGTGTACATGTATTTGAGAAATAGCTGAATTGTAAGATTATATACATGAATATTATTACTTCAACAGAAATTTTCACTGTATGAAACCTACAAATTGTAAAATTAAGCCAATTTGTAATGGGGGCCTTTTATATGTAAATGTCTTAATACATATATTTTAATACTGAATAAAATTATTCGACATTGTGAATGTTATTGTGAAGGTCCTTTGCTGACAGATTAATAAAATTTCAAATGGGGTCACCAGGTCAAATTAGGGCAGAGCCAGTGACATATCTATTTCCATCCATCGTAATTCTTAAAAGGGTCCGCTCAAGAACTGCACATCCATCCATTCTATACCCTGTATTATAGGCTGTATACATTATCCAATTATCTATATATCCACTCTCAATGTTTGTCAAAATGTTCCTTCCCTTTATTTAGGAATACAATTTAAGACTGTATATGACCACTGGGTTGTCCAAATAGCATAAATACAGCTTGGAACCTGTGATCGGGGTGTGAACAAAAAAAAAAATTAAAAAAAAAAAAAAAATAAATCCCTACCTACCTACCCTACCCTGGAGAGGTCCCGTTAGCAGAAACACGGTATAATTTTTTTTAGGCCTAAACAAAACCCCCCTAATTCTTATAGAATAATCTGCAGGATGACTATCCAGCGAGTGGTGAAAACTTGTTATGGCTATTGCACTTGAGTGCAATTCAATTGTGCTTAGGCGCAATTGGGTAAATATGTAAGTAATTGCGCTTAAGCACAATTGAATTGCGCTTGATTTGCGCTTAAGTCCAATTATCTAATAAATGTGAAAATGGCCTCCCATATGCAAGAGATCTATTCTAGCTAGGTTCTCTTAATATGACATTTAAATACATTTATATTAAAATGGTGTATATTTGGATAACTTTCAGAAGTTCACTACATTTAATAGGGTGACACTAAGCAGGTGTACATTTAATTGTTGTCTAAATTTCTTTGAATATTACCAATATATGAAGAAAAAAAGGACACCCCTACCTACCCCATCTGATCTGTTTTGCTATGTAAACCTGGTGACATGCCTTTCAATGTTAGTGTATTTTGAGAAAGTTCTGTAGCATGTTTGGTATGTGATAACCTGTCACTTTTTACATCAGCACACTTGAGGAATATCTTCATTTTTAGCTGAACATGACAGAGTTAAGATTGAGCTATTGCCCTGGGTTGGCATTCGTCCGTGTGTCTTGTCAACAATTTCCATTATGGGAGCCATCAAATTCAGTGGCTATCTTGAATTTTACTTTATATATATATCTCTCTCCATGTTGATATATTGAGTATTAATAGACATTTCAAGTTTCCTCATTCCTAATGCTCCATTGACTGTACTGGTCCGTTGCTGCCATTTCTCCTTCTGAATGGGAGGCCAAATTCACATTTAATAATTAATTGTGCTTAAGCGCAATCAATTGCGCTTAAGCGAAATTAATTGCTCTTAAGCGTAATTATTTGCGCTTAAGCGCAATCAATTGCGCTTAAGCGCAATTCATGGTTATATGTAACAAAACACCCCTGGTGAATAAATAGGTTTCTCCATAACTTAGCATTAACTCCTATTGACATGTCACCTCTTGGTTTCATTGGTTTGATTGGGTAGGGAGCTAGCCCAACTTCTTTATCAAAATGGCTGACTCGCAATAGTATCACCTTCTGTTTTAGTTGGAGCGACTCGTGATAGCATTATATTATCTTCGGTATATATTAGTTGAGGCTACTTGCAATAGCATTACTTTCTGTATTAGTCGGGGCGACATTGATTTTCTTAAATTTTCGAGTATACAGGCACACCATATGAGGGAAGCAAGCCCTCGGTGACACTATATGATCATGGAAATACTATAGATTTGTGCAAGAGATGCTGATTTAATAAGAAAAACTAGAGCTCCAGGACTGAGACACCAAAGCTCCAGTGATTACACACCATTTTTTGGACAGGGATGCTGATAATATGAAAATAGGGTTTTTTCCCCCTGATTTAAGTCAATAAGTAAACCATACAATAATGCTCTAATTAATCGACTCCTTAACCACAGCAGAATTATGGATAACTTTTCAGGATTTAGTCGGAAATATGGCTTGTTGCCATTCATTGGAAAGCTCTCGAGAGCTTTTCGATGAATGGCAACATGCCATATTTCCGACTAAATCCTGAAACTTTACCCATAATTCTGCTGTGGTTAAGAAGTCGATTAATTAGAGCATTACTGTATGAGGTAAGAAAGCCCTCATGCAGTGACACCGCATGCATGTATAGGCTAAAATCTGTGCAAAAATACATTAAAAACATCATACAAAAAATTACTAAGGGTTCCGGGAAGGCGACATCAATTCTTTGGATAGAGGGATGCTGATAATATGTAATTAGGGATTCTCCTTGTTGAACACATACTCACAGTTGACTGTTGAGTACAGGTCAAAATTAGCCCAATGCTCATCTTGTGTTGCTAGGTGATACACCAGGTCATGCTAATAGTTTATGGGTAGGTTAGATAGTAGTCACAATTATGCTTAAGCGCAATTAATTGCGCTTAAGTGTAATTAATTACGCTTAAGCGTAAATGCCCTATTTGCGCTTAAGCACAATATGTGGTATTTGCGCTTAAGCGCAATTGATTGCGCTTAAGTGCAATTATTTGCGCTTAAGCGCAATCAATTGCGCTTAAGCGCAATTCATTATTAAATGTGAATTTGGCCTCCCATACTTCTGAAAGCAGTGACAACTGACACCTTTTGAAAATTAATAATGCCAAACAAAAAAAGATTAATTTGTTTCCAATGTCCAATCAACTCTGGTATAAACAAAAGTCTCCATAACTTAATTTTATTTTAATATTGTATTTTATTAAAAAAAACTTTTTGTTGTTTACTGTTGTTCATTTGCAGAGTGTCAATGTATTGACATTGATATATCTTGTCATCTGATATGATACATAGAATTGATGCATACTTCTACTTCAATATATCACTGTGTATTCAATAACTGTCCCCTGAAAATATTAGCCTTGCACCAGACCCAATTACCAGGTACATGTATGTATGCATGTTGGAATAATCTATTTACTGAACCATAGACACCAGAAAACTGGGATGAGTTGTTTTACTCTACATGTTTACACAATGAGTAGCATACTTATGCACTCACTCGGCATAAGTTACCATACTTTCTATAATTCAAATTTCAAAACACCCAGTCTATGAACTTAAAAACAATTATAACCATATAATATCCAATAATTTGAGAGTTAAATAAACAAATATCAAAATAAATTATCAAAAGAAGATTTTCCTACCTATCTAATTTCTTTTCGCGATGACATTGGAAACAATGCTATTTTTTGTTTGGTCTGATGAATTTACTGTTTACTTCCTGGTGATAAAAAGTATGATGGAAGCAACCTGCTCACGAAAATAAACATTTGTTGCTGTCAATCATGAGATAATATTTCAGTATCCACTCTTTATTATAAAATTTCTATAGAAACTTAGATTCTATTTCTTATTTAGATTAGTTTCTCTATATCCCCAAATTGGCAGACGACACATTGCATAATCAAGGTTCCCAATGGGTTTACATCACAATATATTCACCATTTGGGAACTTCAATCTGAGACTATGTTTCCCATAGCAGATGAGGCCATGTAGAATGAGGTCCCAAGAGGGTGAATTTGGTGATGCTAGCCCACTGTGCAGGATAGTATCACTAAATTCACCCTCTGGGGACCTCATTCTGCAAATGACAGGCAAACTAAATTCAGGCTTGATTGTGCAGACAGTGGAAGTGCAGTGTTATCATTTACGTAAGATGTATACATTGCCCACTTCTATATGTATTGAACTATAGGGTAAGCTATTTTAGGTGATTGTTCAGTGTGTTATGATAATGTACATGTATGATTCTTACTTGTAATACAATGAAGTTTTATAGCAATTGTAAATATTTCCCACATAAATTTTAGCATGATAAATTTAGGATGTAGTTCTGCAATGGTTGACCTATCTGTACCTCTGTCCACCGTTCATGAAACATATGATTAAAATTTTGTGTAAAACCAGCTGGAAGAATGGAAGTAGATGTGGCTTATCATAAATCATAATGGGCCCCTGGTGGCAGATTATGCCAATATAACGCTCTTAAAAACACTCTGGTAAAAGCCAGGTAAATCATGATTTACATGGCTCTACACTGGCAAAATATTGTAAAGTCCGGTAAACAATGATATACTCGGATAGAAGCCATGTAAAGTCCATGTATAAAGGACATACACTTGTAAATTCCAACTAAAGGCATGGTGTGCCAACTTTACTCGGATAAAACAGGACATACATCATCATATACATGGGCAAAACTCATGTAAACCAATGTAAATCCGAACATGCTCTAGTAAATACTTTATGGAGTCATGATGCAACAGATTATACTGTGGTAAAACCCTGGTAAAACAATTATATAATCTGGTAATAGAAACCTTGTTAACCCCATGTAAAAAGGACATAACCTTGTAAATTCCAAGTATTAAAAGGCACGGTATACCGGCTGTACCCCACTTTATACTCTCGTAAAATGCTGGTGAAACAGGCATACATGGGTTAAGTACTATAACCCATGTAAAGTTAAACCATTGTAAATCAGAACATACTCAAAAATAAATTGATGGAGTCATGGTGTAATAAAACCCTGGTAAACAATTATATACTCTGGTAAAAGCCACGTAAAGTGCATGTATAAAGGACATACCCGGTACCCATGTAAATTCCTAGTAAAGGCATGGTGTACTCCACTTTACTCTTGTAAAATGCTAATGAAACAGGACATACATGGGTAAAACCCATTTAAATCAGAACATACTCCAGTAAATTCTTGACAGAATGATACTCTGTGTTTAGAATGAATCGTGTTTAGGTTGAAGAAAGGCAATAGTCCAACCACCATGAGATCACAACTACATTGGCTGCCTATTCAGGATAGAATTTCTTTCAAAATTGCAACATTCGGATATAAACGTTTACAAAATTCAGAAACCGCCCCTACTTACATGAAAGAGCTCATTTCTCCTTATGTGCCTACAAGAAATGTTCGATCGAAGGATGCAGGCCTACTAACACCAAAAGGCGCCAACCTGAGAACTGTTGGAGATCGCGCATTTTGTGTTTCATGTCCGTTCACCTGGAATTCCTTACCACAACCCATCAGAGAATCGCCATCATTCGGAGAATTCAAATCAACACTGAAAACATATTTGTTCGAGCGGAGGTATCGAGACATTTTGAACCTTCAACGATGACATTCTGTACATTATGTATATATCACTGCATTTTCTCTCTATATTTTTGAACCAACTCATGTGAAGCGCCTGGGGTCCATCATCACGGGGATAGGCGCTATACAAGAACAATTATTATTATTATTATTATTATTACTCTGTTAATCAGTGGAAAACAGTTGTACCCAGTGTCATACTCAAAAGTTAACAGAATGGGGCAAGAATATTTTTATAAATAAGTCAGCTAAGTCCAGAAGAGTTTAACACCTTACATAATCACATGTGCCATTCATTTTACCTCCAATCTGTGGTATCAAATATTAATGCTTCCAAAACTACCCTTTACTACTGTAGAAGATTACTGCTGTAATACTGAGGTAAATTACCCTGGTTGAATTAATCTAGTAGAACCACCACATACATACTTACATCCCAGTGAAATACCTTGGTGAAATACATGGATGAGTCCATTTCACTAGAGTGAATTTGTAACAGCAAGTTTGTCAGTTGATTTCATGGGGTTCGTGGTTTCTGCATGCAGGGTCTTTCCTCCACCCATAAAACTGATGTGGTGGATTAGCAGCTCAAATGACAATAGACCTAAACCAAACCTAACAAGTACAGTAATGCCATAAATAATCGACTACTTAAACACAGCAGAATTATGGGTTACTTTTCAGGATTTAGTTGGAAATATGGCTTTCCGATGAATGGCAACAATCCATATTTCCGACTAAATCCTGAAAAGTTACCCATAATTCTGCTGTGGTTATGGATTTGATTATTTAGGGCATTACTGTACATGTAGTATGAAAAATACGATTAGGATTACCCCACACCTCTGAATTGATGTCATCTCTCTCTCTTTGGAACATCATTTTTTTGTTAATGTGAATATTATTTATATCATACAATAATTGGATTCATTGAATAAAAAGTTTCTTTATATGTCGTGATTTCCACGGCTTGTTGTATATATTGTTAATATGTCATTTGTGCACTTTTCTCCAACTGCCTGTCTTAATAGATTTTAATGTTGTGACAGTAGTATTTTTTGGGTTATCTCTCCTGTTTCTAATGTTAAAGATACGGACAGCCTTGACAGTGGCTATAGCTGTTAAAATAGTCACATCCGCTAAAACCATCATAAACAGAAAGAATATTTTATAATATACAGATATTGTTCTTATACCAATCATAACTATCGCGTACATTGCATGTTACTGTGACGTTTGTATGTTTTGTTGTGTAAACAAACATCAAAAACGTTACAGAACCGTTTGTTTATAGACAAACACTCGGAATTACTGGATTGATCGTCCAATGAAAATGTTTCTTTACGCTGTTGAAAAAGATAAAATTACCTGTGCCATCAACTATCGCATTCAAATCACACAAAATTTTATTTTAATCGACCCATTCTATCTGCTGTCAGTTCAAAATAAATAAGGAATTTACTATGATAGTATTATGAGTTGTAAGTTGTAGACACACCAAATTAGGGTTTTTACAACCGATGTATAATGCGTGTGAATCTAAATAAGGAAATGATGCAATATTGTGACTCCGCTTATAAACAATTCACTGCGCTTTTTTAGAGAATCTAAACAACTCTTGACATGCATTATCTCTGACACAAAGCATGTTTTGTGAATAATATTGCATTCATATCATCATTTATAATGCTATACAGTATACTTAAATACTATTAGTATATTCTTGAGGAAATGATAAAATTTTATAAATGTTATTTCTACATTATAACCTACAACGAAGGCTGTCCCTCCTTTAACCTCAGATTTTTGTAGAGGGAAAGTAGATTTTTTTTTTCACTGAGAGTGTTTCAACGAATGACCAAAACTGTTTTTAAGTACATGTACAGGGTCTAATTAATGTAAATAAGAATGTTATGATGACTTAAGTTCATGGTCAACCACAATTTTCAGAGGATCACCCATATGCAATATTATTTTTATACATAAAACTGAAAATATTGCCATTAAATTCATTGGCAATATTAAAGATTGACATCAGTCCTTCCCAGGAGACGGGAGCGATTGCACTCGTAATTTTCAATTCATGGTTGCTAAAATTTGCAATCGTCCCTCTTCTCAAAATACTTATGGAGACTGTAATTGTTGATTCAATATTGAACTATTTTAAGGTTTATTTAGATCCTTTACCGTCTCCGTTCAATTATGGCATATTAAAGTGTAACTGGACATAGGTCTATTCCACAATGACATTTTGTTTGAGAAAAACCCAACTTATGATTATAGTATGGGTGCAAAATTACACACGTCTTCTGAATTACGGGAGAAAATAAATGCTCTCCCTGTGTTTTCCTCGTCGGAAGGACTGTTGACATGTTACCATATAAGCTGCATCATGCTGGAATGAAATGGAATATTGTTTTCTTAACCCTTTCATGACTGGAGCTTCCTGAAATTTTGTAAAAACCCTGTGCCAATGCATTCTCTTATATATGTTAGTCTCCCATATGGAGCCTCGATTTAATAAGAGAATATGTTGGCCTAACAATATTTACATTGACCTGGTAAGCCAGTGCATTCTTTTAAATATGTGAGGCTCCATATGGGAGACTCGCATATATAAGAGAATGCAGCAACACAGGATCTTTAATGCTGCACCAGCGTGGCTCCCATCATGAAAGGGTTAATGAGGAATTAATGTTTCTCCATCAGCTGAAAGATAATTACCTGTCTTTGACACATTAACAACAGATAAAATTACATCTTTTATTGGTGTTTGAATTATATCACTCAGAATATGGGTAATCCTTGATAATTTGTGACTACTATAGTGTATAAAGATCAGGCTGGTAATCTACATAATCAATCGCACATCTTTTCCATTCACTTAGAGAATTTAAATCGGGCCAATATAAAAAAAATTGCTAGATTTACATCCCCTCCCGACCCTATTTTAGTCCCCTCCTCAATTATTTTTATTTTCATATCTTTTTATACGAAAACTTTTGTTCTATGCCTTAACCGTCAAATTGAATTACAATGACTTATTAATCAGCCTATTTTGATCAAAATGGACCATCTAAATCAATTTGTATCATATAAGATAGGATATTGCTTCAATATCTAGAACTGTCCATAACCATTTATGTTAGGAAGAAGAAAATATAAAATATAAAATTCACTCTCCCGCCACATTTCTCTGAAAAAGTTGGATGTAAATCTAGCAGCTTATTTATATTGGCCTAATGTGATTAGCACTCATAGAATGACCATCTCTCTTTATATCACAGAAATGATATATAGTTAGTATGATAAAGAACTGTTATCATAAAGCATATCTGTTCATAAGTAATGGTTTATGAAACTAGCCAAGCGACACTCAGAAAGGAAATGGATAATATGTTCCATTAACCCTTTCAGACGGGATCTGCGCTGGTGCAGCATTACAGATTCTGTGCCAGTGCATTCTCTTTTATATGCGAGTCCCCCATAGGGAGCCTCGCATACATGTATATAAGAGAATGCACTGGCTTACAATGTCGAGGTAAATATTGTTAGGCTAATGTATTTTCTTATATATGCAAGGCTCCCTATGGGAGACTCACATAAGAGAATGCATTGGCACATGTTTTTTTCTGCAAAATTTTGGGAAGCTCCAGTCATGGAAGGGTTAAAGGCATAATCTGGTTATTTTCAAGTGGCATATAATTTACCACATTAATATATACAGTAATGGCCTAAATAATGGACGCCTTAACCACAGCAGATTTATGGGTAACTTTCAGGATTTAGTCAGAAATATGGCTTGTTGCCATTCATCGGAAAGCTCTCAATGAGAGCTTTCCGATGAATGCCAATAAGCCATATTTCCTACTAAATACTGAAAAGTTACCCATAATTCTGCTGTGGTTAAGGAGTCCATTATTTAGGGCATTACTTTAGTCAAGTGACTTCACTTCTGTGAACCATCGTCAGTTCAATGCATAGAGTAAAAGTCTATATATGCAACATAAAAGTGCAACTATGTATTGTATTCCTTCTCTCGACTCATCTGAACTTTTCTGCTATTTATACCCCCACTTTCGAAGAAAATGGGGGGTATACTGGATTGACTGCGTCTGTCCGTCACGCTTTCTCCCTCCGTGTGTCCGTCCGTCTGTACGTCCGTCTGTCCGACCTCATAACTCGAACAACTATGAACCAATTTGTATGCAATCTCCTTAGGACTGCCTCTCTGCATGATGCTAATTGCGGTTCGGTCCGACTTTTTAAAAATAAGTTACGCCTCATTTTCGACTTGGAAAATTTCTCACTTTTTCGGTTTCCGGATGATATCTTAAGTTTGGATCCTTTAATTGCAAATACCGTTTTTTTGTAGATCAGTCATATCAAGATACAGGTTGAGTTCGAATTTGAGTTTGGTCCGATGATTTTTTCTAGAGTAATGGACTTTTTTCGACTTAGAAAATTCAAATTTTTTTTTTGGTTTCCAGATGATAACTAAAGTTTGGATTTTCAATTGAAAATTCCGTTTTTGTGTGAGTCAATGATATCAAAATACAGGTCAAGTTCGAATTTGAGTTTGAACCGATGATTTTTCTCAGAGTTATGGGCTTTTCGACTTAGAAAATTAAATTTTACTTCTTTTTTCTTTGGTTTCCGGATGATAACTCAAGTTTGGATTGTTTAATTGGAAATTCTGTTTTTTTTATGGGTCGTTCATATCAAAATACAGGTCAAGTTCGAATTTGAGTTTGATCCAATGATTTTTCCCAAAGTTATGGGCCTTTCCACTTTGAATTTTTTGTTTTTTTTTATTTTCTGTTTTTCTGTATGAGGGTACCTTCATGGTGTAATCAACTCCTCCTACAGTATTGATCGTAGATATTTGAAATTTCCTTTTTTTTGGATGCTATCACACTCGACAAAAGCCATCTTAGATGTTAAGGTTGCGTTTCATTTTCTACCCTTTTTTGGGTTTCTGCAATCATTCGAACAAATATGAACCAATATCAAAATTATTAATCCAAATTTTTCTTTAAAGTTAAAAATCTTTTTTGTTGGGTTTACGGATAATGCGGGTTGAATTTGCCACGGTGGGGGTATGCTAGCACTCGAGTGCACACCTCTTGTTTTATTTGTATAACCAGGCCGTCATCGCTATATGTTGAATGTGCATGGTCGATTGCTGAAAGCCGAAATAGAATCAAGATGAATTAACTGAAAGTCAATTTGGAAAACATTGTGCCACTTGAAATTAACCAAACTAAAACTTTAGCCCTTTCTATACTAACCCTTTCCTAAGGGATAACTACTTGTCAATGAGTATTTAGTATAAAAAGGGTTAGGATCTATAAATTGGACACATAATGTTCAAATATTGCAGTGAAAGGTAAAGACACCATTGAATGTTGTAGACACCTAAAAAAAAAGTAAGTTCCTGAACCCCCCCCTCATTATTCAGGTATTCTCTCCATATATATGGGGTACATTGTTATGAAATTTGGTACCCATATTCTCTATCTAAATACAAATTCACACTGAATGAGTGCCAATTAAAGGGACAAATGACTCATTTGTTTTTCAAAAATCACAGTAAGAAAGTTAGGACACAATAGCGCAGAACATACATGGGTTAACCACATATCAATGATAGTGGTAAGTGCATGGGAGCCTTATAAAACATGCCACGTATTCAATTTTGACCAATTGTGAACAAGAGCGATCCCTGGTAATCACATTCGTTTCTACCCTACCCATGATGCCAAATAAAATGTGCATGCCAAGTGTGAATATAGGGGTGATAGAAAGACAGTCAGTCGTGACTATATCACCCCTAACAATATACATGTATATTCTATTATATTTATTTGTAATTGTACTTTCCATGGGTGTATATTGTAAATACAATTATCCTATCCTATCCTTCCAGTTTTTCGAAAAACTCCCCATGCCAGAACTATTCAAATTCCATATCTACAAGTTTAGGTGTATTGTGGGCATTTAATAAGCACATTGTCAATAATACAACAGGGTTAATGCTCAAATTTTGAGGTTTTAAATCTGAACTGTGATTTTTTTAATTTGAATGTTTTTTGCATAAAATGGCTCTCATTCAATCATATATCCAATCAAATGTTTAGCATTAACACTGTTAATCAAACTGGTCATAAAAGTTATTTTTCCGTAATTTCATAGCAATAGAATCCATTTCTTGGGAGATCTGGGGCAATGTATTCAGGGGCAGTTGTTACTTTTTTGAGGTGATTATATGATGCCTGTTCACCTGATCATGACATGAGATGTGTGTTTCGTCTCTAAACATCTCCATTGATGTATTATATCTGTGTTATAATTAGATGCCTTAGAACATACGCTATATTTATATGTGCAACAATTTGATCGGCATATATTATCAAGATCAATGTTATTTTTTATTAAAATGTTATAGAAAAGTATCCATGTTTGATGCCATTTAATTTCCCTGGTTATGACTGGTTTTCCTACTGGCCTGAAATTCTTTGTTTCAAACTTGATGCCAATTTTTGAGAAGAAAAAAAATAGGCCCAATGATAGCTGAATGTTAAAAGTACTCAATTCGATTCGATGGTCCCCATATCATCAGATTCCAACAACAACAAATACTTTGAAATGCTGCTTCAGTTATCAGAATCGATTAATTGCCAAAAATAATGTTAACCATGGTCAACTATAGTATAAAATTGCACAAAACCTGTGATTTTTCAACATTTTTTTCAATGAAATTTTGCCGGTTTATCAAATATCTGACACAGAAAAGCCACTTGATTTTAGAGTTATCCATCTTCATCTGCAATTTGGTCTTCTTGTCGGCTTTTACTGGGCCATGAATTATTCCAGGTGGTGATAAATAATAGATTTAAAAAATCGATATCTGATCACTATGAGCTTTGATGGGTGGGTTCCTCGACTCGAATCATATTTTTTATCCCCGAACCCAAATAAATGGCAATTGAGGGGAGCTTAATCAGATTGAGTACCTTTAAGTTGTTGGTAACCTCCACAGTATTCAGACATTAACCCTTTCTATACTAAATAGATCCTCCAATTCAGTCATAAAAGTATACATTGGAAGGGTCTATTGTTCATGTGGATGGATGTTCAGGAAATATGAGCAGGCGACAGACCATAGAAAGTGATGAAGGAGTCCTATTCTTTGATGGGAAATGATCAGATAATAAGTTCAACAAACAGTGATAACTACTAATCAATGAGTGTTTAGTATAGAAATGGTTAATTGTTCTCACATGCAGCAATAACATAATACAGACTACTATATGCTACATTTCAGTTGACAATTTTTCACTGGAGACACCAATCGAAACTGTTGCACTGACCTTTTTATGTTTACCCATAACATATTATGGTAAATGTAGTGTAGACGTCCGGATTGACCACTTGTCGTTCGTCCGTCTGTCTGTCTGTCTGACTGTCCGTAGACGCTTTACGCATAATGCGATAACTGATACAGATCGAGTTCAAATATGGGTTTGATCCGACTTATGGTTTGACGAGGGACGGTTGGCGGGCGGGCGGGCAGGCCTAAAGAATGCCTTATAACTTTGACATTTGTGAACCGATTAAAAAAATTTATTTTTTTTCCCCGGAGTTTTGGGTCTTAGTTTGTCTATTTTTAGCAATTTTATCACCGTTAGCACGATAACTCGATGAAATATTAACCGATTTCAACAATATTTGGTACATGAGTTTCCTGCAACAATATCTCGGATGAGTTCGAAAACCAGGTTTGTCCGAATTTTTGTCGAGGAGTTATGGGTCTTAGTTTATCTATTTTTAGCAATGTTATCACCGTTAGTGCGATAACTCGATGAAATATTAACCGATTTCAACAATATTTGGTAAATGAGTCTCCTGCAACAATATCTCGGAGGAATTCGAAAACTAGGTTTGCCCGAATTTTTTTCGCAGAGTTATGGGTCTTAGTTTGTCTATTTTTAGCAATTTTATCACCGTTAGCGCGATAACTCAATGAAATATTAACCGATTTCAACAATATTTGATATATGAGTCTCCTGCTACATATCTCGGACGAGTTCCAAAACCAGGTTTGTCCGAAATTTTTTCGCAGAGTTATGGGTCTTAGTTTGTCTATTTATAGAAATGTTATCACCATTAGCGCAATAACTCAATGAAATATTAACCGATTTAAACAATATTTGGTGTATGAGTCTCTTGCAACAATATCTCGGACGAGTTCGAAATCCTTATTTGTCCGAATTTTTTTTCCGGAGTTATGGGTCTTAGTTTGTCTATTTTAATAACAATTTTATCACCGTTAGCATGATAACTCGATGAAATATTAACCGATTTCAACAATATTTGGTACATGAATTTCCTGCAACAATATCTCGGATGAGTTCGAAAACCAGGTTTGTCCGAATTTTTGTCGAGGAGTTATGGGTCTTAGTTTATCTATTTTTAGCAATGTTATCACCGTTAGTGCGATAACTCGATGAAATATTAACCGATTTCAACAATATTTGGTAAATGAGTCTCCTGCAACAATATCTCGGACGAATTCGAAAACTAGGTTTGCCCGAATTTTTTTCGCAGAGTTATGGGTCTTAGTTTGTCTATTTTTAGCAATTTTATCACCGTTAGCGCGATAACTCAATGAAATATTAACCGATTTCAACAATATTTGATATATGAGTCTCCTGCTACATATCTCGGACGAGTTCCAAAACCAGGTTTGTCCGAAATTTTTTCGCAGAGTTATGGGTCTTAGTTTGTCTATTTATAGAAATGTTATCACCATTAGCGCAATAACTCAATGAAATATTAACCGATTTAAACAATATTTGGTGTATGAGTCTCTTGCAACAATATCTCGGACGAGTTCGAAATCCTTATTTGTCCGAATTTTTTTTCCGGAGTTATGGGTCTTAGTTTGTCTATTTTAATAACAATTTTATCACCGTTAGTGCGATAACTCAATGAAATATTAATGGATTCAATTGATAGTTGGTATATAGGTCTATTGCAATAATATACCACTGTCCGACTTTTTTTCCCGGAGTTGTGCACCTTATTGGCAGAAGTTTGGTTCGACTGCCAAAAAACTCGACAAAAGCATCTTAGATGCGTACCCCTTGTTTTAAAGGAGTTTTGACCCTTTTTTTTTGGAAAAAAAAAATTTGATTTTATTTAACCAAAAACAATTATTCAATTTTTTTTTTAAACTTTTATAATAATACAAATTTTTTTAAATAATAAAAACAAAATTGTCATTGACACTAAGTCTTCATCTGTTTTAGAGTTATACCATTAATTATGTGTGATGTCCTGTTTTGAAAATATGAAGATTTTATTGCTATAGTTACATGTAATATAATGATATCAATAAATTACCATGTGAACATCTGATATCCAGAGTATATGAGAGTAAATTTTATAGATGGTGTCATTCCAAGTGAAATCTTGTTATTAATTGAGTGATGACATATGGTACATAGCTGTGGGGTTTGGTTAGATGAAGTCAAAGATAAACAACAATTGTGGCTGGCTAATTGTTTATCTTATCTGTCAAATTTGATTATTTGATTAATGGCAGCATGAGTCTCTTGTTTCTCCTAAGGGACCCCTCACCTATATAAATGTCTTCTATATTCCAATGATCTGCTTATAAAATAATTAACCCTTTCCAAGCTTCCCATAGACATGCTATAATGTACATGGACTTTTCCTCATATTTCTTATCTATGGTTATCTTTACACACTATTCACTTCTATCAATTTTGATATTGACTGATTAATTGATTTAAAAAAAATTTATATTAACCCTTCAGACCTATGCATTCAATTTGAAATGAAAATAATGGCTGATAGCCAATATGATTTATCTTTGCAATGGGTAACAGGCAGATATATCTACATGACTATTGCAGGTGATGCCTTGTTTTGAAAATCAAGATGGTAGATGTTAATATTTCTAGGAACCTTATTTTCCCTTTTGTTTATATTGTTATGGTTGATTGAATTTTAGGGGCCACAGAGAGCTTAAAAGATTAACATTGAATTTTATGGATTTTATTGTCCAAGCTACTTGTAAAACATCGTAATGTGTGAAGCCATTTAATTGAGGACTACTTACTTTCTTTTATATGAACAATGGTAATCTCTTTCGATTTAGGGGTCATACAGACCAGCATCCTCATCATATAATGTCTGTATAACATTATATAGATAACACTTTTGTATATTCAATAAACTACATATATTTTTGAAAACCATACACCCCTGTTATGAAACACTTAATCTTGCATGTACCTGACAATATATAAAGCATTCCTTATTTAATACACATGTCAGATCTGATCTTATCTGTCCATGTTTGATAAACAAATAACAACTGTTGAGAATGGGGGGGGGTAAATTAAAGTATAATTTAAATATGAGGTGGAATCCCATACATGTATGTTGTTTTAAGCAGTCTGGCTTGTCAACAAATTATAATTTCTCTTTAGAAGTGAATGAATTTTAAATATCCTGCAGGTCAAAAGTGGCAGAGATAAGGGTTTACCAATTTTGCTTCCAATGAGTTAACTTTCACTCCAAAACATATCCACCGAAATCACTAAACCATTGGATCTCACAGTGAGAGGTCTTTGGGTGAATAGGGACATAGTTAAGAGATTTAAAACTACTCCTCCCCCACCCCAAATACTTTAACCCCTTCTTAGACAAATTATTTGAGCTTTTGATTTCAGGTTGGTTACTGATATATGGATTCCTGTGATTATATCTTAGACAAATTATCAGTTATAGCTAATCGCTATCGCCAGTGTGTGGGTTAAACATCTGCCGATCGTGATCGGCCTCTCGTTATGTTTACCCATACCATAGTATGGTAAACATAGTGTCGACATCCAGATTGACCACTCGTTGTTCGTCCATCGGTCGGTTTATAGGTTTAATAGAGATGCCAACCTTCAGCATAAACAATGCCAGTGATTAGTTGACAGCTCTGCTATATAATTGATAATGGATCAGCAGTGAGGTGGCTTATTTTGATGGCTGTGTTGGTAGAATTTGATACACTATCATTGTAAACTTAAATTGGACTCTATTAACCCAAGTATTCCATGTCTGGATTACCTTTTCACATTTAATCCAAGGCTGTGCTGGTGTAGCATTACATATCATCTGACAGTGCGAGTGACCCATAAATTCCAATAATTTGTGTTATGTACTATTATAGACAAATGTGCATAACACAAATTCACATAACACAGTATACTCTATAATTCAACATCAAAACTATAATTTATTATTCCGATCATAGTAATTAACTATTGCCAAGGGGTGGGTTAAACATCGTGATAGGCCTATCGTTAAAAAAAAATCATACAACATTTGACAGCCATGCTAGTGAGAAAGGGTGATGTTTTGTGTGGGAGGTAGGCGTATAGATCTGGTAGTAATCTGATATGAATGAAAACGTAACACGTACCTTGTAGATCTATTACAATGTATCTGTATTTTTCAGCCTAGCTTTCCTCTAAGCTCAAAAGCTTACTACCAGATCTATAGGGCTACCTCCCATATAAAATATGTCTACAAACACCGAAATAAGCCGAAAGGATTGGGGGATTAGGAGAATAAAGAAGTCATTTTACTTCTTTGTTATTGTAACGTTTCTATCTTAGACCCGAGGAAGACATTGTAAGTCGAAACCTTGTCTGAAAAAAAAACCGATAATAAATCTACCTTATGCGAGAGCTGGTGTCCTAAATGTATATAATTCAACCACACCCATGTAGCTAATAGTAATATAGATAGACATTCCTCATACATATATGACATACATGGGGGGAATGAGGGATTTCTCTTAAAATTTCTCCTTCTGTTTTGAACAGGAATAATCGTGTTTTATAACCAAATTTAGTGTAGCTGAATTGGTCATTGTCTCATGGTTACATGCATTAAAGGTACTCAATCAGATCAGACGGTCCCCATACCATCAAGATACAACAATATCATTTCTTCAAAATACGCTTTAGTTATCAGAATCAATTTATTGCAACAAAATTATTCTAACAACTGTCAACTATGGTATCAAATTTCCCAAAACTTGTTATTTATAAAAAAAATTTTCAACAAGATATGACCGTATTATCACTTAAAGTATCACAAAATTTGACCGTATTACCACTTGATTTTAGAGTTATCCATCTTCATCCGCAATTTTGTCCTAGACCCTCCGTTTGACCACGTGTTTCTGGGCCACATATTATTTCACATCTTGAGAAATAACAAACTTCAAAAATCGATATCTGATCACTCTGAGCTTTGATGGGTGGTTTCCTCAACTCGAATCAAATATTTTTTACCCCTGATGCCAAATAAATAGTAATTTAGGAACGTCTGATCGGATTGAGTACCTTTAAGTTGCCGTGGATCTCACAAATGTGCATAAAGCACGCGGGATCTCACAAATGTGCATAAGGGCACCCAAATGTGCAAATTATGCATGAAGCAATGACCAATTCAGTGGTAGTAGCAATTATAGACACCGTAATAACAGTTACGACAGGCTGTTTTACAGTGACATTGATTAGTTGAATGCATAATAATGTCCAAGACCGCAATTATTTCTAAGGTCATTATTTATTATGGTCCTGTCCAAAACAAATACAGAAGCTGTTATGTCGAACATCAATACTTCAACAATAAGGCATTGTATCAACATATTTTTGGAATAGATAGCTCTGATATATCTATGTTCTGGAGATTCATCTTCCCTATTATCTGAACATTTCCCAACAAATGAATAGGAATCCTTCTGCACTTATGTTATCTGCCGTTAGCTTCACATTCAGGATTACCACTCAGAAGAATAATAGACCATTCCAATGTATACTTTTATAGCTGAATGGGAAAGTCCATTTAGTAAATAAAGGGTTAAAATAGCTTTCAAATGTACTCAATCCGATTCTATGGTCACCATATCATCAGATTCCAACAACAACATTTTTTGAATACCTCTTCAGTTATCAGAATCCAGAAATTACCCAAAAATAATTCTAACAACCGTCAACTTTTGTATAAAATTGCCCAAAAGCTGTTATTTATCAATATTTTGGTCAACGAAATTTTGCTGGTTTTTTTTCAAATATCTGACACAAAAAGCCACGTGAATTTAGAGTTATCCATCTTCATCCACAGTTTGGTCCGAGACCGTGTTCTCGTCGACCGTTTACTGGGTCACCTAAAATTATTAGTGATGTAAAATAATAGATTTCAAACATCGATATCTGATAACACTGAGCTTTGATGGGTGGGTTACTCGACTCGAATCAAATACTTTTTACCCCGAAAGCCAAGGAAATAGTAATTTGCGATCGTTAATGCGGATTATGCACCTTTAAGCGACTCGTAATGGTGGAACCTCAAACTAACATAGAATTGCTCACTTTTGTTATGTTCCATTGTCCAAAATAGGTCGATAACGACATGAAATATACGGAATATTTATGGCTTGCAAAGACTGGTCAATGTGTCTCCGTTGGCTTCAGTTTGTGAATCTAAAGAGCTTCTCTGTACGATATGATACTTCAAGTTGTGGCAAAAATAAAAAGCGTTGGTCTCACTTCTGGGTGGAATGTTGAAAGCAGATAAACCTTAATTGTATGTGTTTTTTAATTGTTAACGCTGCAAATTAATACAGAACATGGATATATACATAATATACAGTTGGGTCACTTACATCGTCATCGTCATGGTCGTCGTCGTCGCCATCATTATCATATTCTTCATCATCCGTATGATCACAATCGTCGACATTGTTGCCGCCGTCTTTTATCAATCTTCGTCGTCATTATCCCATCGTCATCATCATTCTTATCATCAGCATCGTCGACGTTGTTATCGTCGTCGTGAATCGTCATCATTGTCGCGCTGTCATCTTTATACCCATCATCAGCAACATCGTCGTCATAATCAACATCATAATCGACATCATCGAGGAAAAAGTTAATAAATTAGGATATATATATATTACATGGTATTTTTGCAGCTACCGCCGAGCATTATGATATACTATTTTTCAAACAAGCTGATACCTCATTTGTGTCCAAACGTACAATTTTATTCTTTAACATTCTGACCAAAGTAGTCAGTCGAATGAATATCCTATAGATGTATGGACTGGTGTATTCCACGAACCTCCGACTCGCAACTTTGGTCATAATGTTATAGAAAACTACTGAGAATTTCCGAACAAATAGGCAATCAACTTGTTATAAAAAAATGAATAAACATATGGTCATAACAGTAAAAAATTGTATGTTTTGTGCCAGTTCCTCATATATTATTTTGTTTGTGCATTTGCGCTCGCCCGGCCATTTTAAACTCGTGGTACTCACCAACCTCGTAACCATGTGATTCTATACAACTGGTTTCGAAAACATTAAGGATATATTGGTGTTTAAAAACATTATATTGGGCACAGAAAGCTAAATTGCACGGAGAGGCCACAAATCAGACGGGCCATGTGCAATTGTAATCGTGGGTTTGCGAAACCTCTCAACTAACATCTCTGTATCCTACCAGCATCATATATAGCTAAATAAACAGTACGCACCAATGCCAAGCATATCATTGTATCAAGACGAGTTGACGAGGATTGTTCACGTTTTTATATATACTATAGTTGATATACACATTTCGGGCCTAACTGTGCATGAATAGAATTATACTCCTTTGCAAATTTCCGCCTCGTTAGTTTCCCGGTGTGCAGTAGACTGTTATGTACATTCGTGTCAAACTGTGAGTGAACTTTTATATCCGATTGTACAACTGTCATTCCTTTGGTGCTGGTGGGATAAGATGGAGGAGCCAACCGACATTCAACCTGATGTTGATGTTCCGCGTCCGGTGGCACCGCCGCGCAGACCAAGCGACCGACGGAAGCAACCGCCCTCACCACGACCACAGAAAAGAAGCGGCAGCACCACTTCTGTTTATCTTATGTCATGGGCAGATTTTGTGACAAATCTGACGGAAAGTGAAAAAATTACTGCAGCAGCTGTGTTCGATTTGACTGGAAAACCATTGACGACGTCCGATGATTTGAATGCCACGCCCGAAATGGGATCCACAATCGTGCAATGTTTGGAGGATTATCACACAGTTCTTTCCCTCATGACTTTAGAGAGTGTGACATACCATTGCATCCTAGCTCAGGCAAACTTACTACTCGGTTTAACGGAGGATACGATATTCGTAGTGAAACGAGATGATAAAAACATAGTCATCGCCTTCGGCGACATCAACACACCTGGTTCTTGTTTACTTGAAGTGAGGAATTCTCTCGCGATGATGTGATATTTTGGAACAAGTTCTGAAACCACCATGCATCGTACTATTGTTTCTCGGCAGAGATATATGACAGGTTGCCGAAATGGGGATGTTCGAATGTGTAGGTTATAACGAGACCAATATTAGATCGCGATGCATGCTCAATTTTATAAGTTATAATTTTCATAATTATATGCACATATTACCTTATTTATTTTTCAAACGCAATATTCTTCGTGTACGTGCAGACGCGTGCAAGGTTAATATATTCCGTTCATTTAACTGGCGCCTCTTTGTTTTGCTGTATAGTTGCATTGAAGGCAGCCTGGGGTTATGTTATCGTTCCCAACCGAGAAAAATGACACCGCTTACCAATATCTGACAGTCAAATTTTCTCGGTCGGTGAAGCCAGAGCAACCTCTGGCTATACTTGATAATGCTGATATATGCATACGGTTGTTATAGACGACTTGTGATCATTTGTCCGAGCCAGATGGTTTAATATTGTGCATACGAAGTAGTTATTATTAATTTGAAAAAATAGCACGGATAACTAAATCGTTTAACCCTTCCATGACTGAAACTTCCTGATTGTTTTCGAAAACCCAGTGCCAATGCATTCTCTTATATATGCGACTCTCCCATTGGGATCCTCACATATATAAGAGAATATTTACACTGTAAGCCAGTGCATTCGCCGAAAAAGGATCTGTAACGCTGCACTAGCGCAGCTCCCGTCATTTAAATTAGGGACTGGAGAACAGTGTTCTCAAACTTAAATTGACCTTAGGTCCTATACACAAATTGACCTATATTATATACACATTGTTACATTAACTTAACAAAGTAGCTTCATAAACAGTGTTAACACTTGACAGATACTATATATATCATAATACATCACGCGAACATGTTACGCACCTGTGATTCTCAACATATTTAAAACGCGTTATGAAGTTAAACACAAATAAATGTAGCTTGAATGTGTTTTACCGAATTAGGGCCATGCGCTGTGGCAACATAGCCCACTAGGACTATAGGGCCCCAGCGACATGAATAGTACTCCTAAATAAAACTCACTAAAGCTACGTTCATTTCTTTATTTTTGTGTAGCCTTTTCCCTAATTTTTTCTTCTGAAAATTTTCTGCAGTTTTGATATTATACCATGCATCTCTGTAAGTTAACCCAATTACCTACCTGTAAATTAACTATCGATTAGTCTATGACCGCCACTTAAAATACGCATAGTTTATATATAGTTCTAGGTCAACAAGGTATGACGTCGATTCGTCTTACGATGTGTTTTATTGGGATTCGGTTGACCTCTCTATATGTATTTAGATGGGAGCCATCGAATTTTTTCCGCAGTCTACATTTTTATTGGTAAAATGTTTGAAATGAAAAATAATTTCATCGACACAATACAAGCCCTTTACTGAAACTTTTTTACTTTCCTTCTCCTTTGTCATTCTATTCATTGCTCAGCAAAACAAAAAAATTCACTCCTCCCCAAGATGAGCTACAGTGTCATTATCTACTTTCATTACCTGCCGCTCTTAGGCGACGGAATCATAGACGCTCTTTTTAAGAGGTGAACATTGGATTTTATGCTAGGCTGACATAAATTCAAAACGTTTTACAACATCTGGCCATTACAATCTCATATTTAATAGGTTTGGTCTGATCTAATTATTTTTGTAGTACAGAAACATAGAAATGGGGTAAAATCTGACAGGGTATATTTAGTTGTAATATATCACACGAAATCCCTATTATATCCTTTAAAAGGCCATTGTATATTTCCTTATCTCTCACTATAGTTATCAATAGGCGCGTGCTTCCGGGGCGGAGCGTGCAAATTAGTTACATAATGACCGAGCGTATTTCATTGAATCGGGCGGATTAATACTATTTCGAAAAGCCACATATGACATTTTGAGTGAAGAGAATAAACAAATTGAATTGACAACACCAGGCAATGCAAAAATTATTGGTCGGATTTATAGGTACAACTTACCCCTTTAAAGTTAAATTCTTGTCCAACTAACGAAAATAGACACAAAAACAAAGAGGCAAATTGGGGGACTATCTTTTCCGTCACCAGCTCCAGAACGCGCAATTCTGTCGTATACGCGGATGTGAAGCGTCTCAGCCAACGCTGTAAATGTATGCATTTTGCAGCTTCTTTTACAAAATTTGATTTGTTAAAAAGGCATAAAGCTCTATTTTTTGCATGTGATATACAAGATCGATCTTCAACTCGTTATGTTGGTATATAAGATTTTATCAAACTGATTTCATAAAATATTATATCCCAACATAACTCGTTGGAGATCCTCTGTATACCTAGCATCCATGGGTTACAAGATGATGTGAGTCTCTCACAAATTCCCTTTACTCAAGTGACACATTTGGCAATTGTAGCCCCTGTACTAGCCAAGATAGCAAATTCCAATAGAATTATAGAAGTAATATTACCAGTTATTGACTTTATGCCAGGCGTTTGAAAACTCAAAACAAATCATAAAAAGGCATTTTTTATTGAGCGTTTATGCCTGATGTTGATTGCAAGAATTGTTATAGGGGAAAAAAGGCGCTCGCAGTGGGTAAATGTGAAACATTTATAAAAGTCCGTAAACACAATTTCACTTTACATGCATAAGTTGTCTTGGCTTGTGTTAAAATGATCTGTATATGACAACTATCCCGCGAGGGTGTATTTTGTCAATATTATGTTTATGTTCTAAGAAGAACATTGAGAAATAGATAAACTTTGTTCCTAAATTAATTGTTGATAGTTTCACGTGCTGAAGCCATTGTTATGTAAACAAATATGTTAAAGTGATTTGTCTATAAACATCGCTAATCATGTATTAAGTTAATATATTATATAGTCTGAATTTGATTTTCAGAATATTTGTTCAGTGTTTTAAAGGTACTCAATCCGAACAGAGGGTCCCCATCTCAACATATTCCAACAACAACAATCCGATCAGATGGTCCTATATTACTATTTCTTTGGCTTTGGGGGTAAAAAATATTTGATTCGAGTCGAGGAACCCATCAAACAAAGCTCAGAGTTATTAGATATTGATTTTTGAAATTTGTTATTTGCTCGAGATGAGTACTAATAATTGCCGTCAATTTCGTAACCTGTTCGAGATGTGTACACCAAAACACTATTCAAACAGACAAGAATGGATAACACTAAAATCAAGTGGTAATAATAACGCAATTTTGACTGTCTTCTGGGCCAGAAAGTATTCCCGATAATGAAAAATATGATATGATCTAACAAATCTGAGCTTTGATGGGTGACTTCCTCGACTCGAATCAAATATTTTTGACCCCCGAAGCCATTGAAATAGTAATTGAAAGGAGTTTTATCGGATTGAGTACCTTTAACATTTTCCAATGTTTACCATCAAGTTTGTTTTTACTAAACTTTGGTATGTTATTGGACTAATTGGGCTTATATTGACAATTCCACTGTAACAGTAATGTTTACATAGCAATGATTTTGATAATATATAATACTCGTTACACAAATGCAATAAATTATTCATGACTATCATTGTATATTTATGCCTTCGCCCGATACGCAACTGTAAATTCGGGAGTTAATTGACCTGCTTTTAGAACAGACTATGTCTTTCTGTACGAATTATTTAATTGCTCGCTCAAATGCTCGTCGACGAGTAGTTTCTAGATTATCATTAATCCCCTAGCAAAACAAAAACTCTCTTGTAATCCATGGTGACAAAACCTCTGGCATTTTACCAGGGAGATTGGAACCGGTAATTTTACTCTGATAATATCCATCTAGTGAACGGTCACCATTTTATTCCCACCCATGCTGACCCATGCAGTGACCCATGTATTTTTACTCCAGTAAAATGTGATGATTCTACTGGAGTAATTCTACCAGGGTAATTTACATCGATATCAGAGTAAATTTACCACGGACATGCATATGTACGGTTTCAGAAGCTTTAACATTTGAGATAACATATTGGAGACTATATATAATCATGCATGTGTTAACAGAAGGTGTTGAACTCTTTTTTACTTAGCTGACTTATTTTTAACAATATTCTTGCCTCATTAGGTTTTTTCCAATGACAAACTAACAAATATAATTTATTCTCACAAAAGAGACAGAAGCCTATTTTGAGATTGATTGGACTAAATTCTTGTCCCTGGTTGCATGGACCTTAATTCTTGTCCCTGGTTGACCGGTAGTGTAAGTCTGAACTGCTCCAAGGACAACATAGCAGACTTTAGTCTAGAAATGTGACTAAGATTCATACTATCACTCCCCTTATATTACTTGTATATAATTGTATGGCACTTGAAGGCTGTGTTATTAGCTGCTACATACCATTAATCCTAGGAAATGTAGAACTCAGTTATTCACAAAATCCATCTATGACTGGAACCAACCCAAATTCAAAGGACCATGGGTTTAGCGTAAGAACTAACTGTAACTGTTTTGAAATAACTGGCGACTTTTGGGAACGAGCCATTTGGAGTCATTCGGCAGAAAAATATAGCCGCCAGCGGCCATCTTGGATTAGAAAAAAATCAATCCATTATCACGGGCTACAGGCCGGACTGTTCTTCTGATTATTGTGAACTTTGTCATTGATGTTAACATTGCATAGATGGGAAGGAGTCATTTTGGAGTCATTCGGCCATAAAACATGCTTCCGGCAGCCATCTTTGATTTTACTCTTTGCATGACTAAATCCTTGGGCACAACCTACAGACACATCCCTCCTTTAAATATCACCAAACTTCATATGGATCATCAACGTGTTCCGAATTTCGTTGAAAAACATGGCCGCCAGCGGCCATCTTGGATTTGACTCTTTGTGTGACTAAATTCTTCGGCACACCCTACATGTCACCTCCCTCAACCGATCATCACCATATTCATATGGAACTTCGGACTGACCACCAGATGGGAGCCATCAATGTTTTCCTAAATTTGTGAAAAAATGGCTACAAGCACCCATCTTGGATTTCAAATTTTAATATATCGACACACCCTGCAGCCAGAATTTATTGGAGAATTGTTTTGAAAATTTCCAGGCGTGGTGAGGATCACCTCTAGATGGGAGCTATCAAAATTAAACAATTGTTTTTATGAAAAACATGGCCCTTTGCATCGTCTGGAAAATGGGAAAACCGATGAAATTTCAGAAAATTCGAGCGGGGGACCACGAATTGGACCAATAGAGCACCTCTCCCGCCAAAACCCGAAATTGGACTTTTAATGAAATTTTCTAAGTCGAATGTCAACCGAATGTCGAACGCCGAACGCCTAACCAACTTCACGCGAATGTCAACCGAATGTCGAACGCCGAACGCCTAACCAACTTCACGCGAATGTCAACCGAATGTCGAACGCCGAACGCCTAACCAACTTCACACACCTAGTCTCTAAGACATAATCATTTTTAAACAATCTATATGTTCTGAGTTTATTTTTATGGCCATCTCGTTTAGAGTCATCAAATATAGATCTCTTGAGTTCTTTCACATGTTCTTCCTGGAGCTTACACTTGAGATTTCTAATGATACTACTATATGTTTGGTTATTTAATGGAACCTGTATATTTTTACAGCCAAATGCGTTTATCGTCCTGAATAAAGAGTTGCATTTGGCTTTCCTCATCACATGTTCAGAGACGGCTGATGCCATTAGTTTGTTTTTAGATAAATTTGATAATTTTGCACCATAGTTAGCCATTCTGCATAATATTTCGACGGAACATGGATATCTACCGAGCTCTGCTCTGACTGCATGATTTGGAGCGTACTTACGTACTCCCAACATATGCTTACAATAAGTAGTGTGTAACTTTTCGCAACTCCATTGACTGTAAAACATGAAATTGCCCCCTCTCCAAGATGAGCTTTCACATTTAGTTGGAATTGATTACATAATCCTATGGTCAATTGTTTTTCAAAGAAGTTTACCCTGCTTTAACCACCGATAAAACATGTATAGAATCGCCCTTAAGACACCGACACCAACTAGTATTCGGACCCATAGTCGGATTCCTTATGTCATTTTGCATTTTTGGTTTGTTAAAAGCGATCTGAAAATGGATTCTGTATGCCTAGTAGGTGTGTTTTCAGGATTGACTTGTTTCCAATCTTGAATTTTGGGGGGTCGGCCTAAATCGGGGTCAACATAATTTAGAGAGCGTTTCGTATTTACAGAAAACGATAGATGGTGCCATCTGGCGCATGGTGATCGGTGCGATTTGTAAGTTCTCAAAACTACTAACTATGACCCTTACATGTATTTTTGAAAATTTTGATGCGATCAGTTCATTCTTGCTGGCTACAGTTGCGATCAAAATTTAACACAGAGCCCTATGGGGATTCTAGTATTTTGGATAAATGGCGCCATTTTGCGTATGATGATGTACTCGTACTGATATTCCTAAAAAAACTACTAAGTATGAAACACGAACGTAGTTTTAAAAAGATTGGATGTGATCAGATGATTCTTGCTGGCTACAGTTGCGATAAAAATTTAACACTGAACCCTATGGCGAATTTCGTGTTATGCTCAAACGTTGATTGTAATATCACTTATTGGCGATCGTGTGCAACTATATATGAAGATTAACACTGTGTTTGACCAATTTTAACTATCCGTGATTTAATAGATGCAATATATGATACAGTAATTGGCAAAAGTAAGTGTCGAGTGGTTTTGTAATTTCGATAATATGCAGTCTGTTGAGTCAAACGAAAATATTCCCAACAAGACTGAAGTTTCACGATGTGATTACATATTATATACATATATGTATAGAGACCTTAAAAATGTGAATATAGTGTCCTAAGTGCGACGTCGGAATACAGCGGCCACTCGAGCTTCCTTTTTTGGGGTTGCTTCGGTGGCCGTGTGGTATTGACGTCGGACTTTGAGTCGCAAGGCGCGCTCGCCGTCGGGCCGGTATGGAATCCTATTACGGCCACATGCTAATGGCGCTTTCGGCGCACTTTTTGGCGCTTTCGGCCATTTGCGCCATTAGCGTTGTTTCGGCGCGCGCCGAAAGCGACAAAATATGCGCCATTAGTGCAATCGGCGCGGTGCGCCATTAGTGCATTCGGCGCGGTGCGCCATTAGCGCGGTGCGCCGAAAGCGACAAAATATGCGCCATTAGCGCATGTACAATTAAGTATGTGATCACCCCAGCAGGGGTGCCGGAAGATGGGGCAGCTGACCCCCTGCCCTTGACCAAGGGGGCGAGCGGGGGCAGGACTTGCCCTTTTTCTGAAGAAAGAAAATGCTTTTTGTGTGTTTAATCTCATGTTTTTACAGTAAAATGTGACTTTTTTTGTCCAAATACCACCAATTTCACAAGGAATATAATTTTTTTGTCAATTTTGTCACAAAACGGCCATAAAAACCGACAAATAGGGATTTTTGCCACAATGAATTTATGGTTATTTTTCCGAGTTTGCGGAGAAAATGCCCTTTTTAGCTCACCTGAGACGAAGTCTCCGGTGGAGCTATAGTCATCACTCCTCGTCCGTCGTCCGTCCGTCCGTCCGTCTGACCATCCGTCCGTCCGTCTGTCCGTCCGTCCGTCCGTCCACAATCATCTTCTTCTCCAGTATCATAAGGCCAAATAAGATCATATTTGGTGTGGATGTTCCCTGCTTGACTCAGACTCAGATTTGTTAAAATAAGGTCACTGAGTCAAATAGTTGCGAAGCTAGGGCCATAACTCTTTCCCGCCATAGTAATTCTTAAAACAACTTCGTTTCAAGAACAATCAGGCCTATTTAGCTTATATTTGGTATGGTAGGTCCTTGAGTGACTGGGGGTCACTGGGTCAAATAGGGGCAGAATCAGGGACATAACTCTATTCTCCCTAGTAATTATTAGAATGACTTCTCCAGAATCATCAGGCAGATTTAACTAATATTTTGTATGGTGGGTCCTTGTGTGACTGGGGTTCAGATTTGTTCAAATGGGGTCAGTGTGTCAAATAGGGGCCGTGTCAGGAACATAACTTAAATTTTTTTTTTTTTTAATTTTTTTTTAAAAATATTGTTAAATTTAAATCCTTGCTCAATTAAAAAAACAAATCACAATTCAAAATGAATCAATACAAATTTTTTTTTCTTCATTTTAACCCCTGATTTTTTGTATTTTTTTTTAGACACAAAACACCCCATTCCACCCCTTTCCCTCCTCATCCCTCTACACCCCTGTCCCCACTACCACCCCCCATCTGCGCCGCCCTGCACCCACTGCAGTCAAGCAAAAATTAATTAGACAAACTGACACCTTGTAACATCCATAAAGTATGGTATTAGCCCCAGACAGAAAGAGTTAATAACAGTCATCAATTCAGATGTTATCTAGCTGCCTGACAGCTAGGTGTAAACAGTCATGCTCTGTGTGTATCATTAACATATCATATCAAAACAAAATGCTGTATGTCTGACAGAGTCCCAGTCTCATCAGTCTTTGCAGTCTGGTGAGCGACCCCACAGTCTTTGACTGTCTTGTTTGCAGAAAAGTGTCCTTTTTGTAGGCTCTGCCCCCCCCCTGCCCTTGGATGCTTCCGGTGCCCCTGCACAGATCGGGCATGGCCATATGTACAATGTATAGGCCTATGTATCAATTTTAAAAGGGAGGGGCTGAATTTTGCTGTAGATAGACCTCCAAATGCTATAATTTGTCATTATTCAGATTTAAAATTATTGTGGCCGTGTGGTCCTGGTCCCTCCTTTGTGGGTAGTTAAAGGTACTCAATCCGATCAGACGGTCCCAGGGATGTGGCTAGAGGGTCTCCGTTGGGGGTGTCCACCTTGTGAAATTCCAACTGCACCTCCTTGAATCAGAATCAGACAAAACACAAATTTTACATAATTCCATTTGCATCCCCCCCCCCCCTTGCACCTTAGTGCTCATGCCTAATATCCTAACATCTAGTGGTCTAAATCCAGACAAATGCACACGGCTATGGACAAGAGACCAGGACACACCGGGCTGACCATTGTTGTTCAACGCAGTGTGAGAAATGTTTTTGAAAACTGTACAAGAAAATCACAAATCCTAGCATCTAGACTGGCCTCAACTGAAGCTTGGGTCAGCTGCCCACTCTGCCCCCTCTTCCGGCCGGCACCCCTGCTGGGGGTGATCACATACTTAATTGTACATGCGCTAATGGCGCACATTTTGTCGCTTTCGGCGCACCGCGCTAATGGCGCACCGCGCCGAATGCACTAATGGCGCACCGCACTAATGGCGCATATTTTGTCGCTTTCGCCGAAAGCGACAAAAAGTGCGCCGTAATGGCGCATGTTTTGTCGCTTTCGGCGCGCGCCGAAACAACGCTAATGGCGACAAAAAGTGCGCCGAAAGCGCCATTAGCAAGTGGCCGTAATAGGATTCCATAGGCCGGGGTTCCTATCCCACCCAATCTCAAAAAATTTTGCATTGTCTCAAAAATCAAATTTGCTATTGAATTATTGTTTTATCTGATACTTGTCTGTCTTGTTGTCCACTGACTAGTTTTTGTTAAGCCACATCGTTGATCATAACGGGATGTAGTGTCACAAACACACAGGTATACCGGTAGATGTTAGTTGTTCATAGTAATTAACTCCATCGCTGTCATCGGAGTCTATCCCACATACACTGGGAGATTCTGTGTTTTCGCAGGATTTGTGCTATGGACAAATGGACATTTTGGTGCAGCTGAGATCTTTACCATAGCAGTATAGGCTTTGCTTTCACACTTCTCATGCCAGTTAATGCGACTGAAACCGAATATTCACTATCAATATTCTAACCACAATTAATCTTCACGCTTCATGTATAGCTGTGACAATCAAGTAAATTCAAATTTCCACTAAAGTAGAGCTTAATGAGTAAAACAGATATCAACTATAATTGCAAATTCCGAGTAGGTGCGTAGTAACCGTTACTAAGGAACTATCGGGTGGCAAAGTCTCCCGATCGTATAATGATCAGTGGCCTATGCAGAACAATCATGACTGCACAGTTTTAGACATACATGTGCCTAACGTTGAACAAAACCAGCACCATGTCATTAGACACTGACTAATATTAAATTAAGGCAAAAATACCAGTGCATGATTAGTACACGGTTGTGGTATTTGATTAGCAACCATTGCTAACCTTAAATAAGACATTTGGTTCTCTCCGATGGTGAGGTATATATCAAATTTCACATTTGGGTATTAACTGCATAGGAAACGCAAACACTGGCGTTGAAATACGACGCTATAAGCTATAATTGCAATTACCATTGAATTCCCGGTAGTTGCCTAGGCTAAGTTTCTCAATCTTATAATGATCAATGGCTCACGAGGCATCAATTAACCTGTTCAGTTTCATATATGCACATGTCACCATTTGAACCATTATCATCCGACTATAGACACTACGGGGAAATACCACGACCCAGAGTGTTGATCGCCATGGGAAGTCACAGTTCAAAGACCAAGTATATTCGTGTGGGAGAACGATCCATTTAGCCCAAGTCGATGGTTTGTTCACAACAGATGGAGTCATGATACATTATAAAGGATGATGGAAGGTTCCCCTCAACTATGTTCTTCGACATTTTGCTAGTATCCACAAGTGGTATGCACGAAACCACCATGCACGACGTCCTTCTCTTCGTGATCTTGTCGCACCATTATCATGTCAGCATAAGATATATCGAACCCTCTCCTCACAATATAAACAATGCTGTACAATCCACAATATCGACAATTGTCCGTCCAGTAAAGGCACGTATACTTGTCGCAAAATGAGAGAATTATAGTAAACTTTATCACCATACTACAAAGTCATTGTTTTTATTAAGACCCACAGTTCTCACACATGCACATAAATATAGAATTTATTATTTTTAATTTTGCAGTAGACATGGTTAAATTGACAACACGTGTCATTATTATTCTATCCCATTAATCGTGATTCATATGCAAGTCTTTTTAAGCTTTGTCCACGCACTGTGTCACTTATATATGTCTTCTTATAAATAAATGATCTCTTCGAAAGTGTCCAGAGATGTCTTGCCTATTTATACTGACAATTTATTTTTATTCTTGTGGCAAAGGATTTGAGGGAGTGATTTGTTATGTTGACTAAGATGTTAATTTAATATGTGAAACGTGCACCCCGGGGGATGTATTAATTTGAGTGGGCGGAGAAAGTTTCTTCTTTATCATCAGATCAACATAATTTCAACTCCCAATTTGGATAAACCTGACCAGGATTTATAGAACAACAACCAATCTGTGCCCAGCAATGTTTAGCAATACATATGGACATGATAACATTGTTTCAAAATTTGAAACAATACCACCCTATTCACATGTATGGCTAAACATATCATTGGCATAGATGAGTTGTTGTAGTTGTTACATTGATGTTGGTCGGGTTTCTCCAAATGTAATACTAAAACTGAATGATCCATAGGCACCATAGCTTGGCATGAAAATATAAAAAATTCTACGCGACAGAACAATTTTAACAAACAGTGACTGACACTTACATATATATGACTTGCAGATTTGTTACCACACAACTCCGTATTGTGCGGTAATTCGTCCTAGCAATAAACATTAACTTTGTCAATTGGTGAAAAAACACCATCAATCAATTTAAAACGACATCCTGAAACTTTAGTCTTGATAAACATTACATTTGTAGAATAGTTGACATTATCACTGAAGCACGTGATTGTGATGTATATGATTGATGTGAACCACATATTTTTTTATTATCAATTACTGTAGCTGGTGGCCTGACTATATTGCAAGTTAAATTTGTTAAATCACATATCGTTACAGTAGACTACATGTAAGAGCCATGCATATATGATAGCCATTAAGTTCCATCACTGTGAACGTTGAGTAACCCGCGGAGACTTAGGGTGGATACACACATGCATGTAATGTCTGTATGTAAAATACATGTATTTTACATGGCCACACCAATAATTGACCAAATTAATCACCTGCGCGCGAGAGGTCAATTTCACCAGTGAGTAGTTATAAGCCATTATCAAACAAACTGCCATCAAGAAATTTCAGGCCAGTCATAAACATGTCTTCTTTCATGGATGCCGAAATGAGTAATTCTTGCCTGATATATGTTGCTGTTTTTCACGAGTTATAATTCATTTCGAAAAGTGGATTAGAGCCGGTCGATTTTATACTTGATTTGTGTCTGTCATTTCTTGGAAACAGGGTCATCCAAAACAGAAATAAAATATGCAGAATTCTTTTATAGGATGATACCGGCTTGTTGAGATTTCTCTGATAATTTGAGAGCGAGCTCATGTGATAACATTAATTCAATTGGGATTGCAAATATTCATTAGCGCCAACAAATAATGCAGGTACAGCGTTGAAATTAAAAAGAGTGACACCCCCCCCCCCCCCCATTTATATATATGTTTCTCAAGCCAAAGGTTGAACAAGCTCCTACCTGTCACAAGCTTGAATTATAACATTTTCTACCATAATCCATGATTGGGGGAGGGGCTGGTTCTCGAAAGCTTCCAATAACTAAGGGAGTTAATTGAATGTATCAGCCGGATTATCTGGGCAAGAATTACAATATAATGTTTTACTTAAATATTCCATAGTTGTAAATTTTGCGTATACATGTATAACTGTATAACACAAGAGATGAAAGGTGACGTAGTTGGGAACTCGTAGCTAGGCAACCCTTTCGCCGAATGAAGACAAACAGCAACACCATGCATTCAAATTTAAAGCTGTATAATATGTTCATAATTATATGAATAGCATAAATTGCTGCATATTAGATTAATCACTCGTAGAAAACAGACACGACAGACATGACTTAGATATTTATAAAGCAGGGTGTCAGGACTCAGGGTGCTGCGTGCACACAACCCCCCCCCCCCCCTCCGTCGAGGAAATATGCAATGGTGAATTCGGTAGCTTCTGGGATAATATAGCTCCCCGTGTATGTTGGGGGTCATAGCCCCCTGCGTTGTGGAAGAGGCCATCACTGGTATTAACATCAATAGAATACTGACAATGATTTAAACAGAACGTCAACCATTTCAGTTATTGCGCGAATAATTATTTTAAGCGGCCTGACGACTTCGTCCCAGTCAACGGCTCTTCAGCGGTTCAGAGTTTAACTCACTGTGGTCAAACACAGTCGCAATGATTGGGTTGTCAGCGGACACATATTACACGGTGTGTATGATCCATGTAAAACTCCAAATACACGATATTTACAGAGATTACATGCATGTGTGTATCCACCCTTATCTGACGATACCAATATTCTCAAAAATACATTTCAGAGTCATACTTGATATATGTGCATAATTTCAACACGCACAATTCATGATAAGGCTAATCGTGTTAGTTAATATTTTTATTAACCAGGAAACGCTCTTTAAATTCTTAAAACCTTCCGAACAATATGTTTCCACTAACATGTCAGACTGGAAACAGGTAGACTCTGAAAGTAGACCGCCATATTTGATACTTTTGCTAATTTCAACTCGCACAGTCCACCAGAAGGTTAGTTATGAGGAATAATATTTGTATAATAAGCAAACGCTCTTTAAATTCTTAAAACAGTTCAAAAACACTTTTTCCAATAAAATTTCAACTGGACGCAGGTAGACTCTGAAAGTAGACACGCTATTGATAAATAAACCGTTCGCATGTCTTGTTTACACATTCCGAAATTGCGCGACCGTTTTTTTTTCAACAAAGGAATCTGACTTGTGAAATCAGCGAGGGTGGGGGTAGGGTTAGCTTTTCTGCGATATCTTTACCAAAAATTTATGTATCGGAGTTTTGTTTGTGACATATGATCAAGATATCCCTGTAGATTATTCATGTTCGTCTATCTGTAATGTAGCTGATTTTATGAATATACAATACCTTAATATTTTGGAAAGAAAATTGAAAATGCAGTCATAAATACAATTCATCTGATGATTTTATGATAAAATTCCACATTAAGATATGAAATTATGCAATTTGTGGCAAGATAATTCCCTATTTTTCGATTTCCAGGAACGAAGAAGGTCACTTACTGAATTTGCTATGCGTAATAGCATGTTTTTATTACCAGGTGGACGGGGAAAAATTGTGGGGTACACAGACAAAAGCCTCACACAAACCTGTTTCCACTAAAATATCAAGCTGGAAACAGGTAGATTCTGAAAATAGACACACTGGCGATATCTAAACCGTTCTCATATCGTTTTTAACATTCCGAAAACGCGCGACCATATTTTTCGACATAAGGAATCCGACTACCACTACATCGAAACTCATGAACGAACATTGTGTTGTTGGACTCTAGATTTACAAGTCTGAGCTACTCCATGCAGTGGTGGATCCATGAATTTTGAATAGAGGGGCGCCATGTCATTATCCATGCATCATCCGAGTCGCCCAGAGACGAGGGGGTAACCCCCCTCTATTTTGTGTGGGGGGTCTGCGGCATCTCCCCATGAGGACAGTTATGGTTGTGCGGTATGCAACAACGGGTTTGTGATATGACAATATACTGAAAGATTATCTGGAGTCCTATTATTTGTTCATCTATTTTTCATCAAATTTATCCAAGACTTCACATTGCTCGTCGGGTTGACATATGGCATTACTTGAACATTCCGCATTCATGAAATGTATGACATAACCCCCTCTCCATGTGTTGAGCTACAGTGCCATTGACAATTTATTCTGAGTAAATTGTGCGCGACAAACAAATTAGCAATGTATTGAGTGCACAATCTACTTAGCTTTGTTTACATAAATTAACGATGGGGTCAGATGATATTTGGTAAACAAACAGCAATAACTAGGGACTGACTATTTGGAATAACAGGAACGTAACGAGGAACAGGAAAACTTCCGAGTAACAATGACTATTTGGAGTAACAGGAATGAGGAACAGATATATAAGCTCAAATTTCTCGCGTTTTACGCTATGCAACAATACATATTATACATCATTCGAAAGCATGGCCTCTCCCATGCATGAATATTGCAACATTTTAACACCACTTTTGAGAACTAAGCGAATAATTGACAAGGAACGTCGAGCGGTGAATCGGAAATTAGAAAACTTGAATTTTTCCGACAAACATGCAGGAATGAGGACCAGAGATATAAACTTAATTTTCTCGCGTTTTACACAATCAAACAATACATATTATATATCATTCGAAAGTATAGCCACTCCCCTGAAAGTCTATTGCGACCTGTGTGCACTACGTTTGAGTACTAAGTGTATAATTGGCAAGGAACGCCGAGCTGTGAATCGGAAATTAGCAAAACGTAAATTATTCCGAGTTACAGGAATGAGGAACAGAGATATAAACTCAATGTTCTCGCTTTTTACGCAATCAAACAATACAAATTATACATCATTCGAAAGCATAGCCTCTCCCAATCATGAATAATGCGACATTTAAACACTATTTTTGAGAATTAAGCGTATAATTAGCAAGGAATTTCGGCCTGTGAATAGGAAATTAGCAAAACGAAACATTTTCCGAGTAACAGGAATGAGGAACAGATATAAAAGCTCAATTTACTCGTGTTTCACGCAATGAAACAACACATAATTATACATTCGAATGCATGGCGTCTCCCCTTCATGAATATTGCAACATTTGAACACTACTTTTGAGAAGTAAGCGTATAATTACCAACGAATGTCGAGCGGTGAATCGGAAATTAGAAAACTTAAATTATTCCGAGTAACAGATATATATAAACTTCTTTTAACATTCTGTTATTCGGAAGTTGTTCCCGTTCCCCGTTCCGTTCCTGTTACTCAAAATAGTCAATCCCAATAACTAGACTACTATACTGACAACAAGCAAACAGGTATGTACTTAAATCGATGCACACTGAAGTGGTCAGCATAGCACTGGTGCATTATAACAATGAAGCGGAGTATAGAGAGAGTGTTTGGGGGGGGGGGGGGGTCTAGTTTGGGGGGGGGGTCTAATTCCTGGATTCTTGAATGGGCCGAGGCCCATTCCTTAACCACTCATTTTATCGCCTTTATTAAAATACAATTAAAAAAAGGAAGAAGCATTGTTTTTACACAAATTTCTTCTTCTTTCCGTCGCCGGAACACAGACGGGGGGGGGGGGGGGGTGTTAAGTCCACTGGAACACTGTAGTTGATGGTAGCTGCAGTGTCCCAGCAGGTGTTGTTGCCTCGTCGGTGACGGTGGTGGTGATCGTGGACTCCTGCTAGATGGTATCCGGAGTCCGGGCTGCTCCAAAGGGATGGCTGACGTGATGGTGTTGTCAAATCCATGGAGAAGAAGGCATGAAGCGGAGCTACTCCTCCACGTGCTTTTATAGGTAGCAACGAGACACCACGTGTGTGACATCCAAATGGTCATATATGCCTCTTTCAGTACCATTTAGTCACTCAGTCGGCACACACGGCAAAGCAAATTTTAATTGTTGGTTGACAGACTAATAAGGAAATAGTTAGAAATTATGGAATTGTGTTTATCCTCCACACTGACCTAGGTTTGCAAATATCAGCAATTTATAAAATAATATTTCCAATTGTAGCCTGGTAAATATCCTCTGTATTTATTTTCAAAATGTGTCAACACTAGTTGAATTGGAGCTTAACTGATATGTCATGGATATGTCTACAACACAGATACTCAACGTCATGATTGAGTTTACTGTCCTTAGATGTTATCAGCTTAAAATGTGTTATAGCCAAATAGCCAAAGCAAATTCGGTTCATGTAATAGCTTGCAGTAGTCCAGGCGATTGGTGTAAGAATTGCACAAATTATTATAAAAGCATGAAACTTGGCACATAAGGTCCTTGGGCCATGCTGATCATTTTTAGATATAGACCCCATCGAGATGGGACACTCCTTGGCAACGGTTGCTAGGCAACTACCCGAAATAATAAAATGTATCTATGGGGATGATTTACCGCATTTAATTGAACTGTAGTAGTTGTTAATTACATATTGGATGTTTAGTTGTGACATATTATTACATACATTGGTGTGTGACATCAATTTATATCATATGTTGTCCATAACAACCATTGCTATGCAGCTACCCGAACAAGAAAATGTATTTTTTTTACACTTCTCAGTGACATTTTGAAGCCGTTTCGATGACGATTCGGGACTAAACTGAAAGTTAGTCTGCAGGACAGTTAACATGTGCCGACACATTATGTAGTGTATATTGTATACTGATACAGAATTACTAGGGATATCAGGTGGTAATCCGACCATTGCTAGGGACACACCCTCCAATTTATTACAAATCTTCACTGGTCATAACACTTTGTAAATTACTAAATGCCTGGCAGAAATACTTAACACTATAACCATGGGATCGATAGTTATCTGGTTTTCATCACACATACATTCATTGTCTCTTTAGCAATGTTTGCTAGGTAACTACAACCCAGTAAAATAATCCAATTGCCAATCTGTGTCATATTTACAAAATTACGAATATTTTAGGTAAAATACATTTTTTCAGCTGATTCCAATACAGATGATTGGACTTAGAATTATGTATGCCTGATGAGTCATGACATGACCAAATAATGAGCGTGTGTATATATTGGCCACACCCATGCCCATGTAGCCAATCAAGCTATACATATATACACCCCACTCCTGACCAGAGTCACTCCGGTGTACATAGAATAACATCAATGGCCATAAAACCCTTCTATATATATACCAATTGATATCCTGCACACCGGCCAATCATACACACCAGGCTTTGGTAAGCACCTCACCCATGACAAGCATACACCACATTTATGACCATGCAGTCACTCTTTGCACACCTATTCACTCCACCGTTGGCCACACAGTCACTCCCTGTATACATAATTTCCACACCCATGGCCATATGGCCACTCAAGATATACATACTAGTATACACCAAACCCATAACCATAGAGTCACTCCATTGTCTCCAAGTATACATTATACACCCCATCAATGGCCATACAACCCTTCTATATATAACAATGCCCTGTACACTCGGCCATCCATACACTCCAGGCTTGAATATACATCTCACCCATGACAATCATACACCACATTTATGACCATACAGTCACTCCTGGCATACCTATTCACTCCACAATTGGCCATATGGTCACTCCCTGTATACCTATTCACTCCACCCTTGGCTATATAGCCACTCAAGATATACAAATACCCGCACCCATGACCACAGGTGTATGCATATGCACCCCACCAATGGCCATACATTCTTCTATATATACCAATAGCCTGCACACTCGGCCATTCATACACTCCAGACTTGAATATACACCTCACCATGACAATGATACACCATTTTTTTTTAGCATACAGTCACTCCTGTTATACCTATTTACTCCACCATTGGCTAACGGTCACTCACTCCCTGTATACCTAGTCACCACAGCCATATAGCCACTCAAGATATACATATACACCACATCCATAGCCAGTCACTCCAAGTATATATATATACACCCCACCAATGGCCATACACTGGCATACAGCCCTTCTATATATACACTCCAGGCTTGAATATATTCTTATACCATGTACACACGTCCATTTATGCACCCCAGACTTGCATACACACCTCACCCATGACAATTCAGCCACACACTATATACTTATACACCACATTTGTGACCATGCACATGCAGTCACACCTTGTTATACATATTCACTCCATCATTGGCCCTATGGTCACTCCCTGTATACCTATTTGTAATACACATGGCAATATAGCCACTCACGATATTCATATACACCCCACACTTGACCACAGCTTCACTCCAGGAATACATATACACCCTACCATTGAATGTATATACCAATACCCTCACACATGGTCATGTGTACACTCCAGACTTGCATATACACATCACCCATGATAATTCAACCACCCGTATACTCATAAACACCATCCATGACCATACATCTACTCCCTGTATACATATACACCCCCTATGACAAATATATCAGCAACAGAAAATAATCAAATTCATGGCATATACATCCACTTCATATGTACTCACACGCCAGCCAATGACCAACCAGCTACACAGGTATGCATATACACTTCAACAATCATGATCATAGTCATTCCATGTACACCTATACACATTGCCCATAAGCAGACAAGTCATGATACAACTGCTCCCTTTTTGTCCATACACCCTACACATGATCATACACTGATACAGCCAACATATGTATACATATAAACGCAGCCATGACAATACAGCCACCCAAGGTGCATCCCAGACATGACCATATAGTCACTCCATACATACATAAACAACACATATGTATATAGCTACTCTTGTTATACCCATATACCACTTCAATGACCATATAGCCACTCCATGCAGCTTCCATGTATACATATTCACCTCGCACATGACCACTCCTTATACATCCATACATCTCAATGTGGACCCCACCCATTACCATATAGCCACTCCTTGTATAACTATTCACCTCACACCACCACACAGTCACATCCTCACTGCCATTTCGACATACACCATGTATTAAGCTAATCAATGTTGATGCTAATGTGCGACAGTAGCCAAATAATATGCTCCCGATCAGTTCCGTTTCTGCGCATTTCTGTTCAAAACCTGGCCAGAGACGCTTTTGGCAAAATTCCACACTGCATCCTTTAAAATGAATTTCTCATAACTCATAAGGTACTGTGACAACCAGAATATAACATTAATTTTAGTTGTAACAGGTTGTAAGTTGATTAAGTAACATGGTTGATAACCAACAGAGTCACAATTTGATACTTTTTTCGGAACAGCAGAGAATAATGTTCGGATACATGTATATGTGGAAAATCTACTTTGTTACCAAATCTGGTTACCATTTTGCAAGCCATCTTGGGTAATTTTGTCTACAAAACACATCAGTGTGACATATTTAGGACAGAATAGAACAATAAACACATTTGATACCAATGATAGTTCCATTTTACTTGAAAACAATGGTCCAAACCTGAAAATTTAATTTTAGCCGATTTTGATGACAAATATGTGATAGAAAAATCCAATAATTCTATAATGTCACTGGTTAAAATATTAACAATTAATAAAGGTGCATCAGAATAGTCAATTTTGTTCATCAGCCACAACTTGCATTATGGTTATTGAAGCATTTGAAATTAAAAAATAATATGGGTTGGTCTCTTAAAAACAGTCGCAATGAAACCTTCCAACCATAGAAACTATCCATCACTATATAATATACACTGTGTGATGTATTAGCATATATAAACTGTATTTTAGACTATTCTGCCACCAATTCTGGTCCCAAAATGTCAGAGAAGAGTGCCAAAAATACATTTTACTGTCTGGGTAGCTGCATAGCAACGGTTGTTATGGACATTATGATAGGAAACAAGGTAACAAGTCTTTGTAATTGATCCTATGTCACAAACAGAACTCAAATGTGCAATCCACAACAACTAACTTTGAATGAAATACTGTAATACATCATTATATGAGCATTTTATACTTTCGGTTAGTTACATAGCAACCGTTGCTAAGCGGGGCCAAATCTCGATGGGGTCCATATCTGAAAATGATCAGTAAGGTCCAAGGAACATATGTGGCAAGTTTCATGCTTTTATCATAATTCGTGCAATTCTTACATTTTCATGCACCAAGCGCCTGGGCTCTTATAAATTATAATAGCGTTTAGTGCACCTTCTGATGGGTTACTGGATTTGTCCATTATATCGATTTATTAGAATATCCATTTAGCAGTATGGTATTTGATCACCCAGTAAGACATATACATGTAGCATACTCTCATCACACAGTGACCAGAAAACTCTAAATCATGTACCTGTATGTGGTTATCAACCAGTATTTGAAAAAAATCTTCATATTTACCTGTATTAACCATTTTTTTTCTCCAATGGAAACAGCTTCTGAAACAGGTTAAACTGTCATTTGATCTAAATGATTTAATTTCCCAATCACATGAGTGACATCAGTGGGGTTTTATGTGGGTTTTATATATATAGACCAAAATTAGTTAAATTTGGGAGGTGTGTGAAGTTAGTTCGACGTTCGATATTCATTCGATATTCGTGTGGCTAGTTCGACATTAAAACAAAAATCAATTTTCGTTTTATGCATGAGGGGTTCGCCACTTCGTGCAGTTCTCATATGGGAGTGACTATAATTATAAAATTTCAGCTCAATCGGCCCGTCAATACAGCCTGCGTCCTCTACAGCTATATGTCGTGAAAGTGTAAATTTTGTAAGTCCAGTTATGGTCTTGAAAACAGGAAAAGCGCGGAATTTCGCACGAAGTTTCAATTTTTTGTTTGGAATATCGAATGTCGAACATCAGATAACTAAAACCTAAATTTGGTCTGCCCACATAAATCCGATTCCCTATCTTGAAAAGCATTCTCGCACAATTTCGGAATGTCAAAAGTAGTGGAAACAAATTTACATGTCATATTTGCATAATTATCAGTGAATGTTAAACTGTTCAGTCGTGTAGAATTTTGTAATATTAACATTTCGTACGTCAACTGTCTGAGTATAATGTCCAATGGTTATTCAATGAAATTTGGTATGGATGTTCACTACTATATGAGGGCATTCAATAGAAGGTTCAATCGCGTTTGTTCGGGTTTTCCATTCTGGAGTTATTCATCTTTGTTTATTTGGAAATGTTGGTTTTTGGTCCGGCCGATGTCCATAACTTGATATGAACAGTAATGCTCGGATCTCAATGAAATTTTGTATGGATATTTACCACTATGCGGACACTCAATGTTCAATGGCATGTTCAGTCGTTTTGTTTATGGTTTTCGTTCTAGTTATTCATCTTTGTTTATTCTGATTTTTGGGTCCATCTGTCTGAGTATATCAGTCAGGTTATACACTGTTGCTCATCTGTTCCTCGACTATATGAAATCATTCCTGTCCCGCTTTATGTCCCCCTTCGATTATGATTTTTTTTATGTTTTTGGAAGATGAAAAGGCTGGAAAACAAAACGGCAGATATGTGATTTTGTCAACATGTGGTTTGGTCATTGTGAGGGTGATAAATAAATACAGCTCGTGTCGAACTGTTATTTCACTCTTATTTGCCTTAAAATACCATTTCAACTAATTCAAGTGTTAATGCAACGGAAACATGATAGCAACCACACTTGGGTTATGCACTGGACGACAGACATCTCTTGTTATTAAAACTAATAAAGAGCGTCCATACAACTAAATTCCCGAAAAGGTAATACATAAAGAGCGTTTGTTTACAGCGGCGTTGTATAATTAGTTGCATGCTTAAATTGATTGCATTTGCTTTGACTTTGATCTGACCATGTTACTAAATATTCGTGCCAGAACTGCACATATATTGCAGTGCATCTATTGAAGCCAATATATCCTCGTGCAAATAGGTTCATAATCGAACTATAACAGACATATTTGATTCGTCTGTTTTTAATCGGAGCGGGGGGCATGTACGGTGCTGGCAGTTAGCCAGCCTTCTATTTATTTCATTATGTAACCGTATTAATTTGTATCTGACTTTATGTCAGCGTTTTCATTTGTACCACATATGTTATTTCTTTTTTATCAGAATAAACGTTTAAAAAAATATATATATATATTTGATTCTGAATAAGTCCCTAATGGCCTTATACCAGTTATTCCTTTGGATTGGTCGGGCCATACTGGACACACATTATAAAGAGCGTATATCTGGTAAGTAGTGAGTTGGTTTATTCATGTTAATCTCCAGCATGTTCTCGTGAAAATAAGCACTATATGGACTTTTCTCATGTTAAACTAGTCGCATATAGGGCTATTTTAATAACCAGCATTAGGTCCATATAGGGCTTATTCAACATCTAAATAGTGCCAATATGAGCTTATTTCCGCGAGCACACGAGAACAGGTTGATGTAGTCTATACACATATAGTTTATATTGGTATTTTAGTAATTTTCCCCAGGGGCCTGTGGCTCAGGCCAAACATGTTCACCTCAGTATCATATCAGAATATAGCTGACTCAAATAACCGATAGATAGATCACCCTGAATATGTTATAAAGTAAATATTGTTTTTTCGTCTACGATATTTGTTTCTTTTTCAACAACTAAACGTACCGTACGATCCTTACCACATAGCAACGACAAATAGTTGTGTATCGGTACATGATTATCAGAAACTGAAACAAAACCACTCTTTATGCATTTCCTATCAAACTAATAACCTACAGAGATATGTGGAAACATTCCTCCGCGTACACGAGCGAGGAATTGATGGAATTATATTTAGTTTAGATCCAAATGGTCATATGTCAGTACCATTTAGTCACCCGGTCGCCCTCGGACAAGCAAATAATAAGCCAGATTTTACTTGTTCTAGTCACCGCGTGTGTTGGTAATTATAGCTTGAAAAGAAAAACGCCATAGACAATTTGTTCTTCATAATCAGGTATGCATGTTAACTGTTTTCTTGACTGGCTATGTAATCATGACAGTCGTCATTATCTGACTAACTTATGGAAAATAACTTCGAAAATAGATTCAACTTTGGTCTGCCTACTTATAAATCAGATTCTTTATCTCGAAACAAATGGTCGCTCAATTTCTTGAATGTCAAAAGCGTTCCGATAACGGTTTCTATATCACAGATATATGTCGACTATTTCATAGTCTATAGGCATACCTGTTTCCAGTCTGCAATTTTAATTAGTGGAAACAAATTTACAAGTCATATTTGAATAATTAAATTGTCAGTTGTGTATAATTCTGTAATATTAAACGGACATGCTCATTCGAATCGCTAAATTTTGTCCACGTAATTTAAATACCGGCTTCATATGCTCTGGAAAAAACACTTGCCAAAGTCACAGCAATTTTCCAGCCGTTTTCAGTTTTTCGCCAGCTGTCAGATAAACAGTCTTTATTTCTACCATATCAGTAATTGACTAACACGGAACGCTCTTTTCTGTTGCATGTCGTGTAATGGCTGTGTTATTTTTTGTTTGGGACCAATTAACACCGTGTTCATAGTTGTATTTTTCATTACTTCAATGCGTCTTTTGGGGTTACAGAATGCTCGTAAAAAAGGTAGTTAAGATATTTATCGACCTATTTCGATACCGGGAAAATTTCAAAAGCGAATAATATTATGTGTATTTTGGAGCGCAAACCGCCATGTGGCTTTATCATTTCGTACGTGAAGTGTCTGAATATACTGTCCAATTGTTACACAAATAATTAAAAACAGATGTGGTAATTATTCTAGTCTCCTTTCTTGATTTATGTCTTCGTGTTTCCCCCGCAGAAGGTGACGAGCTTGCATATAATTGTTAGCAAACCTAATGGTGTATAAAGAGCATTAATACAACTAAATTCCCGTAAAAGGCACTGCATTATGTTTGTCATTGATCCAGGATGATAGCTTCGATAGTCGTTTCTGATGAATCTCCCTGCCTTTCTCTGTATTTTTTCGAGGGAGATCGATTTCTTTTTGTTGGTTTGGATCCCGCTAAGATCATGCCCTATAGTGGTAGTTGTCAGTGGTGGTTTTTAGACTCATTCAGTTGGTCAGCATCCTTCTCATTTCTATGCGCCATGTAGAAGGCTGCCACAAGTAGAACCTTGTGTTTTATTTTAGCCCAGATTATTTCGCAGTCGGTTTCTAGAGATGGCTGCTCGAATGAGGTGATATCATTCCTCATCATGATGAAGACGCCTCCTCCGGTTGTTTGTCTGCCGTTTCGGTAAACTACTTAGAAATATTTCACTGGTCAGCATGGCTTTGTCGGCTGGCGTTGTGCCGGGTTTTATCCCATTCAGCCAAGATTCAGTCCACACTGGCAGTCTATATCATATTTATGTATTCCAATGCTATTTTTATTTTTTTTGTCGTGGATACTGCGACAGTTTACAGTCAGACGCCGTAAATTTCTCTTTCTGGTAGGAAAAATACATTGCTGTTGGTGGGATGACCAAGTGATGTTATTTCGCACAGTATAGGGGCTGCTGGTTTTAGTGGGCTGAAGCTCCCTATATAGATGTGACTGAATCTGAGTATAGTTGGTGTCAGTGGCTGGTAGTAATTTGATGTTTCCAGTTCATACATATGAAATGTGAAGCATGATACATTTGAGTGGTCACATTTATAACAGCGCCACGAAACATTTGATCCACTCAGTCGTTCGTGTTCCTAGATCGAGACACCAAGACAGGACTTGTGATGCCAAATTTGGCAGTCGTCGCAGCTCACATCTGATACTTCCGATGTCACCGATTCGCAGAAAGCACATGCATATATGTCATGCGGCTTTTTTTCTCGGACCAGGACTACATTCTATGTCGCCAGCTAGTAGTAGGATAAGTAGAAATGATGTTAAGTTGGCCATGTTTTATCTGCATGGCTGTTGAATGCAATGGTCAACCTGTTTGCTGAATTTCGAGGTCCTTTTATCATGCAGGCCAAAAGGTTTTGAGTTTCCCAGCTCTTCGGACTCATTTATTGCTATTAATATGAAAGATCAGTGACAAGAATATTGGGGACATGATGGGGGTAAGTGTCTAAATGTTTCTCACCAGTTGAGCCTGGATAACCCTCGCTCGATATGTGGGAAACTGGAGATAGCACCAAGTCACTTACCTTTACAAAAAGTCTACCTCATTCTATAATCCGATACTTCCCAGAACCAATATTTGATCATATTTCCCCAAGATAATGTCTGGGTGAATACCGTCCTTGTATTTGGTGAAGTTACAGGTCTTCTTCAGTTGTAGTTTCCCTCCTTTTCGCACCTTTTTACTTTGACTGATGTCTCGGCGAGATGACGAATACATTCTGACTAGTTTGTTTTTCCTTAAAGCGTCCATTCGGTATATATATACCTGTCGTTCTAGGATGGCGTCTTGTTCATGGAATTCAGATGGATTATGTTTCTGGAAACATTTGTAGGCTTCTATTGAATATACTGGAGTTTCAAGTAATGCGACTTTGCAGCCTTGGTTGATGGTTAATTCTACTGCTTTCTCGTAGTCGCTAACAGCCTGTTTTATGGCGTAATCATATTTAGATATTTCGTTTCGTTGGGTAAGGTCAAATGTTCCATGCCAAAGGTAGAACCACACAATTTTATTATCAGGGATGGGTTTTCTATGTGATTCTGTAAACAGATGAATGTACCCCCCTCTGATCTTGCACAATTGTTATACAATTCCAGGTTGTTGATAGGATAGGATATGATATTTTATTTCCAATACACATACATATTACATAATAATGATGAAAATTATGGATAATTCTGTCGTATATTGTGGGGGGTGGCATAATCTGGTAAGACTCTTCCTGCCATCCCCAGTATGGTAAATATAGAAAGTAATAACTTATATTGATGTCAATACTGTGGAGTGATATTGATTTGAGATGTTTTCCTTTACTGTCAGCAACAATGCTGTGTTTTATGTTGTGTTTGCCTCAAGAAAGACCCTTCTAGACGCGATGTATTTGCGTATCTTAAACTCCGATGGTGGACAGCTGTTGTTTGACGTTTCGGAGACTGTTTGTTGTTGATGCATCGAAATTAGGTAAGGTGGTAAGAGGAACCCGGCCTTTAGCTAATTTGACAACTAATGTTTCAATATAACTGTAGATAATAAACACACATTGACATTAAACATAATCGTGACTAATAATTACGTCGTATACTTAGTTGAATGATTAATTGGCTCCATATGCTTTGACGACAGAATTGTTCGAATTGACTAAATCGACATGTATCGGTCGGTAGTACTACATTACGATCGGACGGACCTGGTAATCACCGGTGCCCAGGGCACTAAATATATGTGCCAGAACAGCACATAGAACAGTGCATCTACATGTATTGCAGCCAGCATATCCTCGCGCTAATAGGTTCATAATCGACCTATAACAGACATAGGTTCATATTGGACTTATTTGATTCTGAAATAAGCCCATGGTGGACTTATACCAGTTATTCCGTTGGATGGGTCGGGTCACAATGAACACACATTATAAAATAGCGTACGTCTGGTGTCGAGCGTTGGTTTATTAGTGTTATTTTCCAGGGTGTTCTCGTGAAATTAAGTACTATATGGACTTACTTCACATGGAACTAATCGCATATAGGGCTGTTTCAATACAGCGTTTATATCCATATAGGCCTTATTTCACATCTAAATAATGCCAATATGAGCTTATTTCAGTCCCATGAAATAAATTCACTATGAGCTTATTTCCACGAGAACAGGCTGTTGTAGCATATGCACAGCTAGGAAAACTGTCAGCTTATATGCAAACATAGTGTATTTGTAAATGCAACACGTGGCTCATGCCACACAGGTTCACCTTGAGCAGTACCATAGCAGAATATAGCTGACTTAAATAACTGAAAGATCACCTTGAAGGTTGTATAAAGTAACCATTGTAGTTTCGTCATCTGTGTTTTATTTTCCAACAACTAAATGTACGATCCTTACCATAAAGCAACATAGGCAACGACACACGCATGTAGATATCATAATAATTAAAAACGAAAACAACAAGAGATTTCACCGGGGGTGCTGGCATACGCCCACGGTGGCAAATTCGAACCGACAAAGTATGGGATAGATATCTGCTTGGACGGGAAATCACACCCAACATTTTCATATAAACAAAGAAGAATGGACAACAAGATTGAACACTCATAATTGTGAACATCCATACCAAATTCCTTTGATATTTGTCAACCGGTGGTGGAGATATACGGACAAAAACCCAACACTTCCAAATCTACAAAGATGAATAACTCTGGAACGGAAAACGGAAAAAAAAAGATTGAACACTCAATACAACGATTGAACATTCAATTGATTGCCTCATTGTAGTGAATATCCACAACAAATTTCATTGAGATTTGTCAACTGGTGGTGGAGATATCTGCTAGGACGGACAACAAACAACATTTCCATATAAACAAAGATGAATAACTCTAGAACGGAACATCCGGAAAAAAACGATTGAACACTCCGTTGAATGCCCTCATAATAGTGAACATCCAAACTAAATTTCATTCAGATTCGTCAAACGTTGGTGGAAATATCTGCTCGACGGACAACAAAACAACATTTCCAGATTAACAAAGATGAATAACTCTAAAACGGAAAATCCGGGGGAAAAAAACGATTGAACACTCCGTTGAATGCCCTTATAGTAGTGAACATCCATACCAAATTTCATTCAGATGCGACAACTGGTGTTTGATATATCTCGGATGTATATATATCTCGGATGTATATATATATATCCGGACGGAAAGACAGACGGACAGACGAGGTCAATCCAGAATACCCCCCCCCCCCCCAGTAGTATTGGCCGTCACTCTGGCCCACCTCCCCTGCTCGTCGTCACTCTGGCCCATGGGCCAGAGTGACGACGAGCGAGGGGGTGGGACAGAGTGACGTCCCAGGACCGGGCTCGTCGTCACTCTGGCCCATGGGCCGGAGTGACGACGAGCGATGGTGTGGGGTAGAGTGTCAGCCAGCGAGGGGTGGACCAGAGTGGCAGGTTCCCAGGGCAGGATTAATCGGTCCAGAGGTTGTGTTGTTAGATTCCAAAGAGTAAGGTGAGCGCTTCGAAGGGTTTTTTGACAGAAAAGAGCATAATTTACGAATGTATCGATTTTTTCTCGGATTCTAATGCCAGTGTGGTAAGCGAAGGGCGCTCCCCGTCGCTGTACACATTGAACTTAGAACAATACCGAGAAAAAATAGATGTGTTGGTAAATTGTGCTACTTTACCGGTGCATTTTTAACAAAAGCGAAAGTCTTCGAATAAATTCGAAGACGCTAGCGCTGTGAAAATGTGCATGCAAGAGCCATCTGATAGCAGGTTTTGGGTGGCCCTGAAAAGGGCCGTTTTACGTCAGATCACAAGAAAAGTGGATAAGGGGTCTTTAGGAACTCAAATCCATCCTCTTGATCCAACTCCCGAAACACAAGCGAACCCTCGATGAGGGATGGAAATATACCTTGAGGTACACTCACACCCTTCAATGGGGATACGTCTAATCTGTATTGCTTTTTCTCTCTCCAAAACACGAGCTTTCTCTGCAGAAGGGTTGCCGCCACCGTAAGTAAGACATATGTTGTCCCAAGCCATTCGATGTGTTCTATCTCCTGAACAGTGTAGGATTGCGAGCCCAAGTTGTACAGACAAAAGTGAATAGTTCAAAGAACTTTTCACCTGTACCATACACTGCCCAGGAAAGGGTCTCCCACACCGCAATGTCCCTCGGGGCCGATACACGGATGGCTCTGACATAAGATCCAAGATCAGTAACAGCGTATTCCATCGTGGAGAAATGATATGCTCTAAATGGGGTTTTGTTATATGTAAAACGCACGGACGTAGTTGGCGACGTCATTGTGTTTTTCTACCAATTTTCCCGAACGTCATTTCAAATGTGTTCCTTTTTTGGTGATTTAAGATCTTCATCGACATTGCCGAAGACGATCATTAAAAACAGACACTGTTTTTCAACAACATAACTTTTATATTTGAATTAAGAATTAACATATTTACAACTGATTATGAAATTATCATATTTACAATCAATAACTGGCAATGCAATGAACATAATTTACACTTGGTAACTCATTTCATCATTAATTAACAATCAACATTTTTACAAAATGATTATGATTTTATTTTTTTTTACATATTTAAACAATTGGTAATGAGTACATTTTATCAATAATGAAATTCACATTAAGTCTTACAAGTTTGTGAAATACATGTTTTAGGTAATGTTTCTGATTCTTTTCGTAAGGGCTCATAGTTTCTATGAAACCAATCAAATACTTTTCTATCATTTTTGAAGTAGTCACTATCAAAATTCATTTCAACTAATGCCTTTATACCATATCCGCTTTTCAAGAAATGTAAAGCAAATATGCAGTAGATACCACACACGTTTGTGCCGTGATGTTGAAACCGCCCAACGTTTATTTTACATTCGATCGAATTTCTTTGAATAAATTATTTGATATATTTATCAATAACTGGTATCCCAAACGAATCGAAATATGTTGCAATGTTTCCATTGAAGAAAATTGCAACCCAGTGTTCTCCTGGTTTTTCTGACGTATGTGTATTTACTATGTATGTGAGAACTGATCTTTTGCACACACCACACCATACAATGAACAGAGGTAGGATGATTTGTCTAGTATATGCTGAAGTTCGCTAGTGTTCATCTTCGTAGTATTTTTTTACTTTTTCACACCACAAGTCAACAAAAACCGAATTAAATTGGTTACAGTTTGCATGAACAATTTCCTTTATATCTTTCCAAAGTTTGAATGCCTCAAATTTCTCTTGTGGTGTAAATGATTCTATTTCTGGATACCATTGTTCCATAACTCGGTAGATGTTCAATTTAAGTAGTGCTATATCAATGAACATATCTACCCATTGTATAGGTGGTGTCCAAAGACAAAGTAAATGTCGTGTCTGACTTGGATGATCTATTTTACATCCTTCACAATTGAGTGTCACTTCTTTTGAAATTTGATTTTGTATTTCATGAACGAAACATTTCTCGAAAGTTTTCCGAACTTTGTCAAGGATAGAAACATATGGAATGAAATCGAGTCCTCCAACTTCCAGTCTCAATTTTTCCTCCAAATGCAATCCATCCATGTTTTTAATAATCTGTTATTATTTCTCGCAAACTGTTGATTTCAATTTGGTTATCGAACTCAGCATAGACTATCACGTTGATCACTGAAGCTAGAGCTGCAGCAAACTGAAGCCCTAACCTTATGTTACCGGTTTTTATAGGATGCAAATGTCCTTCCTCTGCTCCTTGGTCAGGTGTGAGGTCGTAACACCAGAAACAATAACCATTCATGTATTTTTCGAGATTCAAACCAAAGGATTTGTTTTGTCCAAACATACCCGAAGACTGATACAGTGGTAAATAAGATCTTAGGCATTGTTCTGATTCAAAGTTTGGTTCAAATGGTCGGTTATGGATGGTATGTCCGTCCTGACTAACTTCAAGTTTTTTCAGATTGAAGTGTTGGAAATGAAATGGGTTCGTTTCAATATCGCCATTCATATCTTTGTTTGATACCAAGCCTATGAAAAGTCTCTTTGCCAATTGTCCTTGAAAAAGGTGATCTTATTTTTTTATCTGAGCCCTGCACCAATAGTGAATGTTTTTACTCTTCTAATCGGTATTTTCATATTTTTCTGTATTATTGTTTGGTTCAAGTTATTTGCTACTACTGGCATCAGCGTAATTGTACGAACATTGAAAACAGCCTTTTCAAATACTATTTTTCCGTCGGCCTGACCAATTAAAGAGAATTTTGGATTCGCTCTATTGAGACGACTTCTTATATCAATTCCATTTGGTAAGTATTTCTCTTGTAGAAATATATCTGTGTGTAAACGACCACACAATTCTACCGTTTTACTACCTGCTATGATTGCTTGGCGAGATTTCAATCCATCATTACCACCAGCTTTAGTGTTTTCGGTGAACTGTTTAGCGGTGTCTGAATACCACATTTCTAGTGCGGCAAGTTGATTTTCTTTACATTCATCAGAATAAGCCAAGAGATTTTCCATGTAGGCTCGATAAGGATAGGTATCTCCGTTCGCCGTTATAAGTTTGTTATTTAGGTAAATATCGATACTACTGAACATGCTATGGAAAAAGTTGTTAATAGGCGCAATTTCATCAGTACCATCAACCAAGTTTGTTCCATCTGCATTTGAATTTCACGTACAAATATGATTGATTTACATCTGTCCATTTTTCAGTTTGAGGCGGAATTACAAATTCTACCGGTGCGGAATTATTCAAAGAGCTAATCGGGTGATTCCAACATCGTTGTCATTGTCGGTGGAACATCATAAGCATCTAACTCGGACTTGCTGCATTCCCATGATCCATTTTGCATCAAATATATCGAGAGATCGTTTTGATTTCTTTACAGGCGTTTTAATGGACTTACTTCTAACTCGTTTGCGAGAAGAATGATTTTTCAAAGGTCGCGATGATCTATTTATGCCATTTGGTGTTGATATTTTCTTTATTGTTTCCCTTCCAAAAGATTTCAATGCTTCTTTACCTTGTTTCAAAAATACTTCTTTTGGACTTTTACCACGATGTATGATATCTTCGACTGCAGCAAGTCCATGCTTGCATACTTGTTGTTTAGCAATCTCACCAATAGGTTTTAGAAACGGTACTACTGTTCTCATTGCAGATTTGAATAGTGAACCAATTCCATTTCCATACTGTCTAGGTACGCCTCTGTACACGGGGATCATCATAAATACAAATTACTTCGGCGTCGGAATTGCAAATTTACCAAAGACTTTCCACCAATAAACTGAATTGGTTTGCCAGTATCACCAGTTATATATACATTTATGGTATCAAAGCTAGACTTTGATACTGGTACATAATGTAAGTTTTTGAATTCATGCTTAATATGTTTAACATCATGTATTCTTTTACTCTCGAATGATGTCACTCGTAATATCGGTGCTTCAACATCACTAAGAAGTGTATAATCAGCAATGTAAGAATAAACAAACAATTGATTATGCTCCGCATTTAAATCAACTCCATATGGAAATGTTATCGAAGGAGTAGCAAATGTGACAGTGTTTGATTCTGTTCTGTAACCAAGTCTATCCAAAAGAGCTCTGGGGAGTACAAGACCTACTTTGGTATAACTATTGGTTGAAATTTTAACTCGTTGTGCTTTGGAATATCCGAATTCGAATATCAGTTCTGGAATCATTCTGCTTACTGTACTATCCATTACACCTTGAATTGTATCTGTCACATGTGATCCACCAGAATATGCTCCTTCTGGTTTTTTTAATTGTATACCATTTTCTGGTTTTGAAATTACTACATCACTCATTGGTATCTTGTTCAGATATTGTAAAATTCTTGGAACAGAAGTTTTTATTTTTATTTTGCAGGCATCTCCAATAATGTTGTATGTTTCTGATGGTACAATTAGTTCAACCATTGCAACTTCCCAAAGCTCTTTATCAATATGTATGGTTTTTGGTAATTTCACTGTGAAACAACATTGTGAGTTGGCTGGGTAAAGTGACATTGAACTATCACTCATGAGAGTTATGTAGAATGAATTCATTTTTTCTCAGTATTTTTCAATAATTTCAGTCCATGTGTTGGTAGAATATAACCTAGAGAACTACTTAGAAGAATTAGCCACAATTCTTTGTTTGCGCTCTGGATACTAATTTGTACAATAGATGTAATTATTATGATATAAATAATAATTATCTGCGTGAAGTAGGTGACTTGGTTCTTAGCAACTTTTTCACCACAGAACTAAAGGTACCCTCACACCATAGCGTATGATGAAACCTATGAGTTGCGTGTAAAAAATATTTGTATACGCACCAAACGCAAGCGAAATCAACAATTTTGTCAATTTGTAACCTATTCGACCTATGGGTTGCGTGTGGGTTGCGTGCGAGTTGCGTGTGAGTTGCGTGCAGAACTTACGAGTTTCGTTTGAGTTGCGTTCAAAACTTACAAGTTGCGTTTGACCTGCGTGCTAGTTGCGTGGTATTTGCGAATATCTGTCACGTGATAAAAACCTATAAAAATTGCCGATTCATTATTTTCTTCAGTACTGATTTGGTCATCGAAGAGTCAACATGTGGAAAGCTACCAAGAAATCAGATAAAAGTGACCCCAAAAGTTTATTTATACCATTTCTCAACACGCATGTAGTACGCAACTAACACGCAACTCACACGCAACTAATAGGTTGGATACGCAGGGCATAGGTTGGGGATACGCTGGGAATAAGCACAATAGGTTTGGGGTACGCTACACACGCAACATGATCGCAACAGGCACGCAACACGATCGCAACAGGTACGCAACACATTCGCAACATGTACGGTACCAAAACCTGGCCAGATACCTCAAATTTAGACCTGCGATCACCTGCGTTCATAACTTATGAGTTGCGTACATGTTGCGATCGTGTTGCGTGCGTAGCGTACCTGTTGCGTCCCTGTTGCGTATAAATTGATCGCAGGCATTCGCAGAGAATTATTGAACATGTTCAAAATTTCCGAACTTACTCGGCGTGTGTCTGCGATCACATGCGTGCTTGTTGCGTACTTCAAGCCTATAAAACTTATTAGTTGCGTGTGAGTTGCGTTCGGAACTTATGACCACTATTTTTTATTCGCAACCATACGCAACTAGTGATCGCTATGGTGTGAGGGTAACTTTAAATTGTGATGGTTCATCGAGATTAATTGAATCTGAATGATTTTGCGACATGATATATTCTGTTTTATACTAAATTTGAAGCTGGGATCCAACTGTCAAACTTTTTTGAATATCCAAGCCAATGAACTTTAATTTCTTTTACTGTTTTACCACCCACTCCTCTCGTTCTTTTATCAATAACTGATTCTATTTCATACACCTTACTGGCTTTTATATGCTGGATTTCATGTTTGTAGAATGATCCATCAATCTCTTCACCATCAAGATCAGAAACTTTGTATGTTATTGGATTAGTTTTACAAATTTTATCAACTTTGAAAATTTCACGAGTCCAGTTTGGTAAATAACCTTTTTCAAATGTTCTTTTGGTTTTGTTGATACGAACCAAGTCACCCACTTTCAGTGTAGATTTTCCTTTTTTATTCCCTGTTCCATATAGATTTTTGGAAATTTCAGCTTCAGTTTTCAAAGTAACTTCCGACGGTTTCGATTTTATGCTACGGTGATAACTATTGTTGTAAGAATCGACTAGGGGCTGTAAAACATCAATATATCTTGAAGTTTTATTGTGAGTGAAATACTTCCAAATACGTGTTTTTAAAGTTCTTTGAAATCGCTCAACAATACTTGCTTTAGTCTCTGGATTCTCAGTTGTGTAGAAATGAATGCTTTCTGATCGCAGAAACTTTTCATTTTTGAATTCAGAACCTTTATCAGCTTGAAACGATTTTGGTTTACGTTTTGAAGATTTCAAAATTTTCCTAAATGATTCGATCAAAGTTTGTCCAGATTTATCGTGGATTGGCAATACCCACGCAAATTTTGAAAAAACGTCTATCACACACAACAGATATCTGTAATTATCATTATGTTTTTTCAAATTCTGAAGATCAGCTAAATCTGCCTGCCATTGAATATCAATCCCAGCTACAACAGTCTTTCTCTGTTGGAATTTTCGAATTATTGGTTTGTGTAAAGTATATGTCGACTGACCTTGCAACCATTTCTTCACATCTATGAGTTTAATTTTTTTATTTTGCTTTTTCGCTTCATCAAAAAGCTTCTTTACACCGCCAAAACTTCCAACTTTCTTCGGATTATAGAAAATTTTAGATAACTGTTCATCTAGTATGGATCCCATTGTGTTTTTTCTGTTTTAATACTCTTTGGTGTCAACCTATCTGGTATTTTAGTTTTTGAATGTCTTGCTTTTATACCTTTCATTGGTGTGAATCGATGAGAATCAAATCGTTTTGGTGTTATGCTTTGTACCGGAGTTTCAAAATCATCATCTGAATCATCGTTAAAATGTTTTTTAATCCAAAGCCAGCGGTATCTGTTCCCTACAAAATCTTGAGGTACATTAAGCTCGCCCAATCCTTGTGAAAAGGTTTGCCAGCCTGTTGGTTCGAAACCTTTTCTTTGTCGTACAATATCATTGAGGAGATCAACAATATTTGATCCTCTAATAACTTTTTCACCATATGTTAATTGTCCATGTTCATCAAACTTCATTTGTGGATGTTTTGAAATCAGTTGTAAAAGTTGTTCAGCTTTTTTTCTCATCTTTAACGGAATACTTTCTAGCACATCCCTATGATTATGATTAAATGGTTGTTCTGTTTTCGGGGCTGAAATAGCTCTAACTGATTTTTGAGAAGTTTTCAATTTGTGCAAAGTTGTACCATATAATTGAACCTTCTCAGATTCTGACAAATTTTGATCAGAAACTGAATTCAATTCTCTGCTTAGTTTTGAAACTTTCGTAATTTCAGGATTAGGTGGTAATTTCGGATTAGTTAGACTCATTTTCCATTTTTTAATGTCATCCAACATTTTGAAGGGAACAGCGACCATTTTCTTCATGTTTAACCGCGAAGTATTCCAGCGACTGCTTTACCAAGCAACGGTGCTGGCATAAGAAGTGTTGAAAAACCTCCTTTCTGGTTTAATATTTGTTTTTTTCGTTTCAAAGATGTTGATTTACTTGCAAGTTCTCTGAGGTGTCTACACCTTGGACGAAGTTTGCGCTTCTGAGCTTCTGTTAGTTTTACATTGCCTTTTAAAATATTTTTACAGCATTCTGACATGCAATCAATCACTCTCTTTGGGGCATCTTTTATCATTTTTCCCGAAAATGAGTTGGTGCCTGATTCATAGCCATTACAAAACTACCATATTTTTTAATCAGTGGAGTTTTTTTCGCCATCTTTACACTTCAACAGTTGAATGTCAAATGACTAAATTACTCTTTACTTTTACGTTTATTAAAATTACGATCAAATGCCATCAAAGCTAATTTCGATGGGTTTGAAAGATTCATAATTTTTGAGTATCGTTGAACCAACGGGTAATGTTCTGCTTCTTGAACTGATAGAATTGGTTGCGGACCATTGTCGTTGAGTGGTTGAAATCTAGCAAATGTAGAATTTAATCCAGTAGAATTTACTCTAGCTGGAGTAGCTCGCTGTGCAATTGTAGAATTTATTCTAACCGGACTAGCTCTCTGTGCAATCGTAGAATTTACTCGAGTAGCATTTAATCTATTTGATCTAACTCGTGCAATTGATTTATTTTCTTTTTGTCTGAGAAGACTTCTGATCAAAACTCCACCAAGAAAACCACCCCCACCAGTTTTTAAAAGTATTTTCTTTTTTGAATCGATATGAGTTCTACTGTCAGCTATTTTCATCAGCTCTTTTTTGTGTTTTTGCAGGAATGTTCGTGTCTGCTTTAGAAGCTTTAAGTGATCATCAAGTATTAATTTAGCTATAGTCGAAAATACACTCAAGACTGCTTCATGCGACTCCATGATTGGAAATGAAATATTAGGTTGATACACTTATCTTTATACCGATGAATATATTACCGCACCTCGATCGTCATTTGTGAGCCAGCGATGGAAAATATCAGTTCTAAGTCTCAACGATTTATCCTTTTTGGGTGAAAATCGAGTAGTAAATAACCATGATTGGTTGAAGTTGCATCATCATATGCTTGCATTAAATGAGGTATTTGCATTTGAGAAGCAAGAATTTTTATTTGGCCTTTATCACGCACACTTTGAAATAATACCATGTAATGTGCATTCAAACTCAAAGTTCTACTCGCTTTAGATTTCTGAAACATGTTTTGGGTTATGTAAATAACAGACGTATTTCTGTGATGTCCTTTTCTTGTAAAGCACAACATAATTTTTTCTTCATCTTTATCACCTAACATGTCATCAAAAACGACGAGGTGCGGTAAGTCTGTGTCATGGACAAGTTCATTGTCATCATCCGGTATTCCATTTATAAATTGAATATTGTGAAATTCTTGCATCTGACTATTTTGCCATTCTTTGTAACACCAAACGACTTTGTATGGAACAGGTTTGAACAAATCATCTTTATATTCGATTAATTTCTTAACAAAATCTGTTTTACCACAACCACTTGGCCCCGATATGAAAATGTTACAGGGATGTTTGAACAACAACGATTCGTCCATCTTTACCCTGAGACAGATCATGTAAGACTGGTTAGGATTGTTCGGAATCAACCTTTTTTATTTTTAATGAAGAGTCACCATAACTCCAGATTATTCCAAATGTCCATATGAGTTCATTATCTAAGTCTGAAATAGGTCTAGTGGTTTTTACAATATAATCCAAAGACACTTTTTCTTCAAATAACTTTTCAGCAGAGAAAATTGTACATGGTTCTCGGAGAATAATGTATCCATATATTCTCGTCACCTCTTCGAATTTCAAAGTTTTTTCATTGAGAATCCTGTCTTGATATTCAGCAAAACGAATACAATTATTTTCAACTAATTCATGAATTTCGTTTATTTTGTTTTTAGGAGCACCATGAAATATCCAATAACCTGAAAACAGTTGATCCAACATATCCATTAACACGTTCACTGCCGAAAACCAATGGGTAATTCCTTCCCATATGCCGACATGGGATTTGATATTTTGCCGATAGTAGATATTTTACGAATGTATGAGTAATGGCTCGACCAATATCGGGTCATATGATGCTGAAACATGTTATAAGACTACTACGAGATAACTCGTAGTCGGCACCTGTGATGGAATTTATTAACGTTTCATCCCTGGTGCCAGCTACATGTACGAATTATCTCGTAGGTAACTACAATTACTTTGGCAGTGTCTTAGATGACGAAGAGTGCTATACATGTACACATATCGTATGTAAGACAAATAAAGACATGGTAAATGAATTTATATATGATAATTGGTACAGACTACGTCGAATAAGATGTCAACAACATAATATGTATTTACATTTACCTACGAGATAACTCGTAGCTGGCACCAGCGATGACCACTGGTGAATTTCATCCCAGGTGCCGACTACGAGTTATCTCGTAGGAGCTTTATAACATGTTTTATCTTTCATTTGATCCGGATTTGATCAACAATTCCTTTATATATACACACAATGTGTCCGGGAGTGGTCTAGTTGCACATGTGTATCATGGTTCAGGGACGTACAGAAGAGGTCCTGGTGAATTGGAGTATCCTACCAAGATTGCTATCTGGACCCCACCCCGTTCACGCTGTGGGAATCGTATCTCAAGCCATCGTAATTATACATATAAAATCGATCAATGGGATCATTGGGCATGTATTGGCACATACACCAACATTGCGTGCGGATTGTGTTATTATTTATGTGGTATGAACATTACTTTGGCAGTCCCCGTGGAACCGTTTACTACGAGTTAACTCGTAGTGGCAGCGAACGTGTTAAGAAATCAGTCGACTCTGCCCCTCAGAGAAATGTCCGTTCAGCAAAGTCTGCACTATAGTTTTACTTTCCCTCAAAAACCAAGTTCTTGTTTGATTTCTTGATCCATTTTTGACATTTCGATCAAATTATTATAAATTTTCAAAAGCATCTCTGCTGGTAACACACCAATTCCATCCATAAGGAATTGTGTTGTATTCACCCACAACAAGTCGTTTGGTGTACACAGATCGGAATGTTTTTATTTGCTCTTCACTAATTACTTCTCGGTTCTTTGTGCGTTTAATTCTGCATGGATAGTTTATGACACGTTGAAAATTTGACCGGTCGTTAACACATTCAACCATTGAATGAAAAGTTATTTGCTGTTTAGTTTTATAATCCAGAGTGATACCCTTGACCTTACATACAAATTTTATGGCACCATCTTTCACGTACTGATATCCATAATTTTTCGTTCCTAACACTACAAATTTCATTATTTTAGCATCTGGATGCTCATCAGTCCATTTACCAAGGTAGCTGTCTTCATTTTTGATATTTTCTTTTTCTGGATCGAAAATATACATACAGCTATCGGTGTCGAAATACAACACCCTATCTTGGAGATTTTCTAAAACATTATACAACTCCAAGCGTGCATATGCTGTGACAAATGATGCAACAACTACATTGGCAGATGGAAGTGGTTCTATAATATCGCTTTTATTTTCATAGCTGAATAATATGAATTTATCCTGTTCAAAAATTTCAACTGCTTCGACGGTGATATTTTTATCAGTTAGTAGTTCAAAATATCTGGATGGTTCTGAGATATATTCAGTTTTAGTAAGAATATTATTTTGTGCATTGTTTCCCATATGCAATTTATCATTAATTTTGCGCACTGACGGAGTCCTGGGTTTTTTTCTATTTTCTTTTTCAAGTTTTATACCTTCAACCTCATAATAATCTTTAATGTATTTATCTTTATCTTCTTCACTTTTAACAGAATTTGGATATCCACTTGCTTCTTGTTTAATTTTGAGGTATTTATCAATGTAATCCCTGTATACTTTGTCCGACCACCCAGTCCAATGCCAAACTTGATACACTTGGTACCCCAATTCTATTGCTTTGAATAATTCTACATGCGTCCAAACTCCAACTAAAGCACGCTGTTCAGTTTTATGACTACACTGTCCACTTTCATTTTCTGCACAAGTTTTACACAATGTATATATCATTTTGTTATTACAGTGGATCGGTAGCACTGGAATGTACAATTTATCTGGAGGTATACTTATACTTTGTATTTAATGAGTCCTTTGTAAGATTTGATGTCTCCTATTTGTTCCTGACTTAGAATTGCAGGGTGGCCAAGAGGGTACTCCCTATATTTATTCACACTAACTTTTTCTATGTTGTCCAGCAATAATTCACCCGTCAGGTCTTTTGCTTCAGTGAACGGGACGTGAATCCCTAGATCTAGCCCTGGATGAAAGATGGAAATTCTCATTTGATCTTTTGGTCCTGCATGATCATCACACTCATCTTTCAAACTGTTCACCAGATCTTTGAAAATTCTGTGAACAGTTTGAAATGGTTGATGAAATTCTTGAAATGTAACGTTGTATTTCTTTGATGCTGTTTTAAATTTCCTCGAGTATTTATCGGTCAGATTTTTTATAGTATAATATTTACAGTCATCATCCAGTCGCACTCTCTTTCTATTATCTCGTTCGCTTTCGCTATCTGAATATGGCACAAGGCGCTTCATCGTGAAATGACGACGTGATGTTGTTGTGTGGTTTCCGGTCGCAGGCCGGGTAGGATGGTCGGAACACATTGTGTAATTCCCTTCACCCTTTCTTGATATGTTCGATGAAAATCGATTGTTGAGGTTGTTGATGTTGTTCAGATGCGGAGGCTGACCGGAGGCAAAGTGAGGTTGGGATGTTTAGCTTTTGCTGGTTGCTTTTAGCTTTTTTCTTTTCTTGTTTTTGCTTTTCGGTGGATATATTTTACCAAAGGCTGCCATTGCTCTTATACTAGTCTCTACTGCTTTCTTCCCTTCTGCTTCTACGCTGGCGACTAATTTAGCTGTTTCGTTTCTTTCGTTTTCAATTTCAATCCATAGTCTGGTGGCATCTGTTGTTTGTTCGGTGGCCGGTGTTGTAGGATTGGCAGTTGAAGGCTCCGGCTCAGTGTATTCCGGAGTCTTCGGGTTGAAGTCCATGTCTGGCCGTGGAGGCGATGGTGGTGTTGATTCCATCTCCTGGACAGACTGGGCCGGGATTTCGACTGCATGGGAGGAGCTGGCTGGTGTAATGTCCGTCGCCTTCTTCTCTTTCCATGCGGCTAGTCTCTCGGCATCTCTTTTTTTTCTTGATGGTGATTTCTTTTTCTTCTTTTTTATCTTTTGTCGTCGAACTTTCCGTGTTGATCTGGTATTATCCGGTCCACTCCCGGTAGGGAGCCCTGAAAAGGGCTGTGCCGGGCCGGACTGGAAATCCAGAATCAACTGGTATCCGCCTTTGTGAGCGTGGAGTGACCAGCTCAGACAAGGCGTGACATGCATGGAGTCCAGCATTGTAGTAACACTAATTGGAATAAGCGGTGGCGTAGTCATCATGAGAGGTGGCGATCCAAGCTTTCTGGAGGTCCGACTGTCTAATGTCATCGTCCGTGTCAGAGCATAAAAGCGACGCGCTTTTTCATCACGTCGTCATTTCACTGACGACTGAATAACGCACCGAACGCTCACAATGGATCCACGATTGCAGAGTAACAACATACAACATTTACGAAAAATTGCATTAGAAGTTTTAAAGAATACAAAGTGGATACCACCATACGGTAACTGTTTTAGATGGGCTTTTCAATGTGATGGCACTACGAAAAAGAAGATTGATCAGATGAAAAAATCATCATTGATGGTGAGTGAATCTACTCCTGGGAAGTCTACTTGGACGCACACATCAGACAACGATTATATCACACCATGTGATGTAATGGACATTGATCAAACTGAGACATCAACTAACGAGATCGCGGATGTGAAAGCTGAAAGTGGGGAACAATGCAACTCAACCGCGATGTCAATTAACGAGATCGCGGCTGTGAAAACTGAGAGTGGTGAATTATAAGCCTCAACCGAGGTGTCAAATGATGAAATCACTATTCTAAACACGGAGGATTCGCAGATGGAAGTGATAAACGCTGTAGCCAAAGGCGCTAACGATACTGAAATTAAGCAAAACACTTTGCCTAGCAGAAAGAGAAAAAGACGTTTATCGCGATAATCTTCCAAGAAAGTTAAAAATGGTGAATAAAATATTATTGATTTAATTACTTGTTACGTTTTTTAGCAATTTCAGAGCGTATCTTTTGAAAAATTTGGGTAGCCCTGAAAAGGGCCGTTTAAATTGTTTGCTGAGTCAATAAAATTCAGACAAATCAGGATAAAATCCTCCCTTGTTATATGTGGGTCTCCAGTATGGATTCGGCACGTATTCTGCTGACTCAGTGGTAATCCACCTTGGTAGCGGCTTTGGAGGATTAAATTCAGACAAGTCTGGATATAATGCCCCTCCAGTATGGTTTCGGCACGTATTCTGCTGCCTCAGTGGTAATCCACCTTGGTAGCGGCTTTGGAGGATTAAATTCAGACAAGTCTGGATATAATGCCCCTCCTTATACGTGGGTTTCCACTCTGGAGTTTCCACATATACATTGGGAGGACTAGGTCTCCGTCTTTGCAGGAATTCTTGAACTCCATCTCTAATGGCTAACTTATGGCTCTCCGAATCTCTAACATTCTTCTGCCAATACTTTAATCGAGCATCGGCAGAGAATTTTAGCAAAATTTTCTCTTTTAGTTTAGAGAACATTTTGAAGATAAAAAAAACGATACACTGCGCTCCATATTATATGAAACGCGCGGACGCCGCTGACGACGTCATTGCATATTTCACCAAATTTTCCCGAACGTCAATTCAAGTGTGTTTCTTTTAACAAAAAGAAACACACTTGTTTTGACGTTCGGGGAAATTTGGTGAAATATGCAATGACGTCGTCAGCGGCGCCCGCGCGTTTTCAATAACAATAAACAGATATCCCCATTCTTCATTCATACCGAAATGGATTACCGAGGTGACACTCCACAGTTTCTGCAGGGATTGGTGCAAAAATAAGGGGGCACCAATTCAATGAAAAATAACTGAAATGTGATCCCACAACACATATATATACAATGTATACATACCTGGGTTGAGCACATACTAGGCTTAAAGATTTTGGTACAGAATTGTCATTTTAATGGGGGTAGCAAGAGTTATGCCCCTTGATTGTGTGCCTGAAAAATGAAATTTTGATGCAAAAATGGCCAAAATAAGAGATTTTCAGGCCCATGGGACACAAAAATCAGACAATCTATGGTATAGCCGCCTATGTTGTCTGGAAGAACACTGTTTCCTCACAAAAATATCAAAAAATTTCAAACTTCTCACCACTGTAATTTTTTTAAAAATATTTTTCATGCAGATGACAAATTTTAGGTGCTAAAAAGTCACGCTGGTGTCTGGAGCCACTGTTTCGCAGAAATCGCTACTACTTCATACTGGTGGGGTCAAGGTCACCTGAAACAATCTTTTTCAAAACTCAAAGACATCCTCTAAAAATCCACAAATTCATAACTAACCTTCTCTCAATAAACATACCACACCCATGGTGACAGAAAACACTGGTACTCTATTCTAAGAAATTTACCCCTACTGATCATTCGAAACTGTGGAGTGTCACCTTAAGGGAAATGCAATTTTATTAATCTTTAACAGGGACCACACCTCCATATGCTCTGCATTATACCGTTTAAAATGATATATTACACCCCATGCGTTATTGCAATCACAGGCAGCAAGATTGGGTGGGGATTTACATGCACCCCCATGATTTCACCCCTTTTGGGTCTTTCAGAGCCCAATGACGTTATGCTTGACGTAGTGACAAAATGGATATATTCAACCATCATCTATGGCTTGAAAAAGGTCTGAAATGCTAAAATGTTGTATAAAATATATTATGAGATGCATATTTTCCTCAGATATCAAAATAAAACATAATATTTCATACAACAACTATCTTTAATACTCTCCCAAATCTATGGGTTAAAAAATTCCAAGTCTTATTTAGGTGACACTCCACAGTTTCTGCAGGGATTGGTGCAAAAATAAGGGGGCATCAATTCAATGAAAAATAACAGAAATGTGATCCCACAACACATATACAATGTATATATACCTGGGTTGAGCACATACTAGGCTTAAAGGCACGTGCGGCCTTAGTTGTCGAAAATATTCATATTTGTTCCAATCACCGTAAACAGAAAAACATTAAAACGCATACAGTTTCGTTCATATATACCATTACCATCGCGTAAACAGCATGTTATCATAAAGATTTACTATATTTCACCTAAGCAAGAGCCTGATTGTCTTACAGAAGACAGCACGATGCTGCTGGCTAATCACACACAAATGACATAAACGCTCTTTATTCGTTCCATATAAGGAATTCACCAACAAAGAACGCTCTTTATGTTTACCATCATAATATAAACAAACACCAGAAAAGTAACTTTTTATGCTTTTGTTTACATAACAATGGTCAAATATATGACAATAACATACTGTTTATGCGATATTTCTTATTTGTATACGGACAAAGTCTGTCTACATTTTGTTGTTCCTCCTGTTTGTGGCGGTTTTTGACGGGTGGAAATATTTTCACAGGATACCCACCGCCAAGGCCAACCGTACCTTTAAAGATTTTGGTACAGAATTGTCATTTTAATGGGGGTAGCAAGAGTTATGCCCCTTGATTGTGTGCCTGAAAAATGAAATTTTGATGCAAAAATGACTAAAATAAGCGATTTTCAGGCTCGTGGGACACAAAAACCAGAAGATCTATGGTATAGCCGCCTATGTTGTTTGGAAGAACACTGTTTCGTCACAAAAATATCAAAAAATTTCAAACTTCTCACCACTGTAAGTTTAAAAAAAATATTTTTCATGCAGATGACAAATTTTAGGTGCTAAAATGTCACGCTGGTGTCTGGAGCCACTGTTTCGCAGAAATCGCTACTACTTCATACTGGTGGGGTCAAGGTCACCTGAAACAATATTTTTCAAAACTCAAAGACATCCTCTAAAAATCCACAAATTCATAACTAACCTTCTCTCAATAAACATACCACACCCATGGTGACAGAAAACACTGGTACTCTATTCTAAGAAATTTACCCCTACTGATAATTCGAAACTGTGGAGTGTCACCTTAAGGGAAATGCAATTTTATTAATCTTTAATAGGGACCACACCTCCATATTCTCTGCATTATACCGCTTAAAATGATATATTACACCCCATGCGTTATTGCAATCACAGGCAGCAAGATTGGGTGGGGATTTACATGCACCCCCATGATTTCACCCCATTTGGGTCTTTCAGAACCCAATGACGTTATGCTTGACGTAGTGAAAAAATGGATATATTCAACCATCATCTATAGCTTGAAAAAGGTCTGAAATGCTAAAATGTTGTATAAATATATTATGAGATGCATATTTTCCTCAGATATCAAAATAAAACATAATATTTCATACAACAACTATCTTTAATACTCTCCCAAAAATATGGGTTAAACAATTCCAAGTCTTATTTAGCATTAAGGGAAAGCTTTACAAGGTTATGACATCACATGAACAATATGTTGTCAAGTGAAATATGACCAAGGAAACCTGTATTATTATATTTCACACTTGTGAATAAGAAAGACTGAATATCTAATCTTGTTGTATACTGTGTAATGTCACAATATCAGCCTTTTCAGCTAAGATTCAAGGAGCATATGATGTCATGAAAAAGTACCCATCATCTGAAAAATCACCAATAACCATATACATGAACCACCACTACCCCCCCCCCCCCCCCCCCCCCCACTGCTCCAAGACTCCATATCCCCACCAATTTATATGATTAAAGACAACCTGTATTGGAATATGCATAGAAGAATGGTGTATCTACCATAAAATGTTCCTTCTAACTGAACAGGTTTGCTAAAAAATGATTTTCAGTAACAATATTTGTCAAGTTGACAGATGAAAATGGTGCTATTTGCTGGTCTTGAAGGTGACACTCCACAGTTTCTGCAGGGATTGGTGCAAAAATAAGGGGGCATCAATTCAATGAAAAATAACAGAAATGTGATCCCACAACACATATACAATGTATATATACCTGGGTTGAGCACATACTAGGCTTAAAGATTTTGGTACAGAATTGTCATTTTAATGGGGGTAGCAAGAGTTATGCCCCTTGATTGTGTGCCTGAAAAATGAAATTTTGATGCAAAAATGACCAAAATAAGCGATTTTCAGGCTCGTGGGACACAAAAACCAGAAGATCTATGGTATAGCCGCCTATGTTGTTTGGAAGAACACTGTTTCGTCACAAAAATATCAAAAAATTTCAAACTTCTCACCACTGTAAGTTTTTTAAAAATATTTTTCATGCAGATGACAAATTTTAGGTGCTAAAATGTCACGCTGGTGTCTGGAGCCACTGTTTCGCAGAAATCGCTACTACTTCATACTGGTGGGGTCAAGGTCACCTGAAACAATATTTTTCAAAACTCAAAGACATCCTCTAAAAATCCACAAATTCATAACTAACCTTCTCTCAATAAACATACCACACCCATGGTGACAGAAAACACTGGTACTCTATTCTAAGAAATTTACCCCTACTGATAATTCGAAACTGTGGAGTGTCACCTTAAGGGAAATGCAATTTTATTAATCTTTAATAGGGACCACACCTCCATATTCTCTGCATTATACCGCTTAAAATGATATATTACACCCCATGCGTTATTGCAATCACAGGCAGCAAGATTGGGTGGGGATTTACATGCACCCCCATGATTTCACCCCATTTGGGTCTTTCAGAACCCAATGACGTTATGCTTGACGTAGTGAAAAAATGGATATATTCAACCATCATCTATAGCTTGAAAAAGGTCTGAAATGCTAAAATGTTGTATAAATATATTATGAGATGCATATTTTCCTCAGATATCAAAATAAAACATAATATTTCATACAACAACTATCTTTAATACTCTCCCAAAAATATGGGTTAAACAATTCCAAGTCTTATTTAGCATTAAGGGAAAGCTTTACAAGGTTATGACATCACATGAACAATATGTTGTCAAGTGAAATATGACCAAGGAAACCTGTATTATTATATTTCACACTTGTGAATAAGAAAGACTGAATATCTAATCTTGTTGTATACTGTGTAATGTCACAATATCAGCCTTTTCAGCTAAGATTCAAGGAGCATATGATGTCATGAAAAAGTACCCATCATCTGAAAAATCACCAATAACCATATACATGAACCACCACTACCCCCCCCCCCCCCCCCCACTGCTCCAAGACTCCATATCCCCACCAATTTATATGATTAAAGACAACCTGTATTGGAATATGCATAGAAGAATGGTGTATCTACCATAAAATGTTCCTTCTAACTGAACAGGTTTGCTAAAAAATGATTTTCAGTAACAATATTTGTCAAGTTGACAGATGAAAATGGTGCTATTTGCTGGTCTTGAAGGTGACACTCCACAGTTTCTGCAGGGATTGGTGCAAAAATAAGGGGGCATCAATTCAATGAAAAATAACAGAAATGTGATCCCACAACACATATACAATGTATATATACCTGGGTTGAGCACATACTAGGCTTAAAGATTTTGGTACAGAATTGTCATTTTAATGGGGGTAGCAAGAGTTATGCCCCTTGATTGTGTGCCTGAAAAATGAAATTTTGATGCAAAAATGACCAAAATAAGCGATTTTCAGGCTCGTGGGACACAAAAACCAGAAGATCTATGGTATAGCCGCCTATGTTGTTTGGAAGAACACTGTTTCGTCACAAAAATATCAAAAAATTTCAAACTTCTCACCACTGTAAGTTTTTTAAAAATATTTTTCATGCAGATGACAAATTTTAGGTGCTAAAATGTCACGCTGGTGTCTGGAGCCACTGTTTCGCAGAAATCGCTACTACTTCATACTGGTGGGGTCAAGGTCACCTGAAACAATATTTTTCAAAACTCAAAGACATCCTCTAAAAATCCACAAATTCATAACTAACCTTCTCTCAATAAACATACCACACCCATGGTGACAGAAAACACTGGTACTCTATTCTAAGAAATTTACCCCTACTGATAATTCGAAACTGTGGAGTGTCACCTTAGCATTAAGGGAAAGCTTTACAAGGTTATGACATCACATGAACAATATGTTGTCAAGTGAAATATGACCAAGGAAACCTGAATTATTATATTTCACACTTGTGAATAAGAAAGACTGAATATCTAATTTTGTGATATACTGTGTAATGTCACAATATCAGCCATTTCAGCTAAGATTCAAGGAGCATATGATGTTATGAAGAAGTACCCATCATCTGAAAAATCACCAATGACCATATACATGAACCACCACCACCCCCACTGCTCCAAGACTCCATATCCCCACCAATTTATATGACTAAAGGCAACCTGTATTGGAATATCCATAGAAGAATGGTGTATCTACCATAAAATGTTCCTTCTAACTGAACAGATTTGCTAAAAAAGGATTTTCAGTAACAATATCTGTCAAGTTGACAGATGAAAATGGAGCTATTTGCTGGTCTTGAAGGTGACACTCCACAGTTTCTGCAGGGATTGGTGCAAAAATAAGGGGGCACCAATTCAATGAAAAATAACTGAAATGTGATCCCACAACACATATATATACAATGTATACATACCTGGGTTGAGCACATACTAGGCTTAAAGATTTTGGTACAGAATTGTCATTTTAATGGGGGTAGCAAGAGTTATGCCCCTTGATTGTGTGCCTGAAAAATGAAATTTTGATGCAAAATAAGCTATTTTCAGGCCCATGGGACACAAAAATCAGACAATCTATGGTATAGCCGCCTATGTTGTCTGGAAGAACACTGTTTCCTCACAAAAATATCAAAATATTTCAAACTTCTCACCACTGTAATTTTTTTTTAAATATTTTTCATGCAGATGACAAATTTTAGGTGCTAAAAAGTCACGCTGGTGTCTGGAGCCACTGTTTCGCAGAAATCGCTACTACTTCATACTGGTGGGGTCAAGGTCACCTGAAACAATATTTTTCAAAACTCAAAGACATCCTCTAAAAATCCACAAATTCATAACTAACCTTCTCTCAATAAACATACCACACCCATGGTGACAGAAAACACTGGTACTCTATTCTAAGAAATTTACCCCTACTGATCATTCGAAACTGTGGAGTGTCACCTTAAGGGAAATGCAATTTTATTAATCTTTAACAGGGACCACACCTCCATATGCTCTGCATTATACCGTTTAAAATGATATATTACACCCCATGCGTTATTGCAATCACAGGCAGCAAGATTGGGTGGGGATTTACATGCACCCCCATGATTTCACCCCTTTTGGGTCTTTCAGAGCCCAATGACGTTATGCTTGACGTAGTGACAAAATGGATATATTCAACCATCATCTATGGCTTGAAAAAGGTCTGAAAATGCTAAAATGTTGTATAAAATATATTATGAGATGCATATTTTCCTCAGATATCAAAATAAAACATAATATTTCATACAACAACTATCTTTAATACTCTCCCAAATCTATGGGTTAAAAAATTCCAAGTCTTATTTAGGTGACACTCCACAGTTTCTGCAGGGATTGGTGCAAAAATAAGGGGGCATCAATTCAATGAAAAATAACAGAAATGTGATCCCACAACACATATACAATGTATATATACCTGGGTTGAGCACATACTAGGCTTAAAGGCACGTGCGGCCTTAGTTGTCGAAAATATTCATATTTGTTCCAATCACCGTAAACAGAAAAACATTAAAACGCATACAGTTTCGTTCATATATACCATTACCATCGCGTAAACAGCATGTTATCATAAAGATTTACTATATTTCACCTAAGCAAGAGCCTGATTGTCTTACAGAAGACAGCACGATGCTGCTGGCTAATCACACACAAATGACATAAACGCTCTTTATTCGTTCCATATAAGGAATTCACCAACAAAGAACGCTCTTTATGTTTACCATCATAATATAAACAAACACCAGAAAAGTAACTTTTTATGCTTTTGTTTACATAACAATGGTCAAATATATGACAATAACATACTGTTTATGCGATATTTCTTATTTGTATACGGACAAAGTCTGTCTACATTTTGTTGTTCCTCCTGTTTGTGGCGGTTTTTGACGGGTGGAAATATTTTCACAGGATACCCACCGCCAAGGCCAACCGTACCTTTAAAGATTTTGGTACAGAATTGTCATTTTAATGGGGGTAGCAAGAGTTATGCCCCTTGATTGTGTGCCTGAAAAATGAAATTTTGATGCAAAAATGACTAAAATAAGCGATTTTCAGGCTCGTGGGACACAAAAACCAGAAGATCTATGGTATAGCCGCCTATGTTGTTTGGAAGAACACTGTTTCGTCACAAAAATATCAAAAAATTTCAAACTTCTCACCACTGTAAGTTTAAAAAAAATATTTTTCATGCAGATGACAAATTTTAGGTGCTAAAATGTCACGCTGGTGTCTGGAGCCACTGTTTCGCAGAAATCGCTACTACTTCATACTGGTGGGGTCAAGGTCACCTGAAACAATATTTTTCAAAACTCAAAGACATCCTCTAAAAATCCACAAATTCATAACTAACCTTCTCTCAATAAACATACCACACCCATGGTGACAGAAAACACTGGTACTCTATTCTAAGAAATTTACCCCTACTGATAATTCGAAACTGTGGAGTGTCACCTTAAGGGAAATGCAATTTTATTAATCTTTAATAGGGACCACACCTCCATATTCTCTGCATTATACCGCTTAAAATGATATATTACACCCCATGCGTTATTGCAATCACAGGCAGCAAGATTGGGTGGGGATTTACATGCACCCCCATGATTTCACCCCATTTGGGTCTTTCAGAACCCAATGACGTTATGCTTGACGTAGTGAAAAAATGGATATATTCAACCATCATCTATAGCTTGAAAAAGGTCTGAAATGCTAAAATGTTGTATAAATATATTATGAGATGCATATTTTCCTCAGATATCAAAATAAAACATAATATTTCATACAACAACTATCTTTAATACTCTCCCAAAAATATGGGTTAAAAAATTCCAAGTCTTATTTAGCATTAAGGGAAAGCTTTACAAGGTTATGACATCACATGAACAATATGTTGTCAAGTGAAATATGACCAAGGAAACCTGTATTATTATATTTCACACTTGTGAATAAGAAAGACTGAATATCTAATCTTGTTGTATACTGTGTAATGTCACAATATCAGCCTTTTCAGCTAAGATTCAAGGAGCATATGATGTCATGAAAAAGTACCCATCATCTGAAAAATCACCAATAACCATATACATGAACCACCACTACCCCCCCCCCCCCCCCCCACTGCTCCAAGACTCCATATCCCCACCAATTTATATGATTAAAGACAACCTGTATTGGAATATGCATAGAAGAATGGTGTATCTACCATAAAATGTTCCTTCTAACTGAACAGGTTTGCTAAAAAATGATTTTCAGTAACAATATTTGTCAAGTTGACAGATGAAAATGGTGCTATTTGCTGGTCTTGAAGGTGACACTCCACAGTTTCTGCAGGGATTGGTGCAAAAATAAGGGGGCATCAATTCAATGAAAAATAACAGAAATGTGATCCCACAACACATATACAATGTATATATACCTGGGTTGAGCACATACTAGGCTTAAAGATTTTGGTACAGAATTGTCATTTTAATGGGGGTAGCAAGAGTTATGCCCCTTGATTGTGTGCCTGAAAAATGAAATTTTGATGCAAAAATGACCAAAATAAGCGATTTTCAGGCTCGTGGGACACAAAAACCAGAAGATCTATGGTATAGCCGCCTATGTTGTTTGGAAGAACACTGTTTCGTCACAAAAATATCAAAAAATTTCAAACTTCTCACCACTGTAAGTTTTTTAAAAATATTTTTCATGCAGATGACAAATTTTAGGTGCTAAAATGTCACGCTGGTGTCTGGAGCCACTGTTTCGCAGAAATCGCTACTACTTCATACTGGTGGGGTCAAGGTCACCTGAAACAATATTTTTCAAAACTCAAAGACATCCTCTAAAAATCCACAAATTCATAACTAACCTTCTCTCAATAAACATACCACACCCATGGTGACAGAAAACACTGGTACTCTATTCTAAGAAATTTACCCCTACTGATAATTCGAAACTGTGGAGTGTCACCTTAGCATTAAGGGAAAGCTTTACAAGGTTATGACATCACATGAACAATATGTTGTCAAGTGAAATATGACCAAGGAAACCTGAATTATTATATTTCACACTTGTGAATAAGAAAGACTGAATATCTAATTTTGTGATATACTGTGTAATGTCACAATATCAGCCATTTCAGCTAAGATTCAAGGAGCATATGATGTTATGAAGAAGTACCCATCATCTGAAAAATCACCAATGACCATATACATGAACCACCACCACCCCCACTGCTCCAAGACTCCATATCCCCACCAATTTATATGACTAAAGGCAACCTGTATTGGAATATCCATAGAAGAATGGTGTATCTACCATAAAATGTTCCTTCTAACTGAACAGATTTGCTAAAAAAGGATTTTCAGTAACAATATCTGTCAAGTTGACAGATGAAAATGGAGCTATTTGCTGGTCTTGAAGGTGACACTCCACAGTTTCTGCAGGGATTGGTGCAAAAATAAGGGGGCACCAATTCAATGAAAAATAACTGAAATGTGATCCCACAACACATATATATACAATGTATACATACCTGGGTTGAGCACATACTAGGCTTAAAGATTTTGGTACAGAATTGTCATTTTAATGGGGGTAGCAAGAGTTATGCCCCTTGATTGTGTGCCTGAAAAATGAAATTTTGATGCAAAATAAGCTATTTTCAGGCCCATGGGACACAAAAATCAGACAATCTATGGTATAGCCGCCTATGTTGTCTGGAAGAACACTGTTTCCTCACAAAAATATCAAAATATTTCAAACTTCTCACCACTGTAATTTTTTTTTAAATATTTTTCATGCAGATGACAAATTTTAGGTGCTAAAAAGTCACGCTGGTGTCTGGAGCCACTGTTTCGCAGAAATCGCTACTACTTCATACTGGTGGGGTCAAGGTCACCTGAAACAATATTTTTCAAAACTCAAAGACATCCTCTAAAAATCCACAAATTCATAACTAACCTTCTCTCAATAAACATACCACACCCATGGTGACAGAAAACACTGGTACTCTATTCTAAGAAATTTACCCCTACTGATCATTCGAAACTGTGGAGTGTCACCTTAAGGGAAATGCAATTTTATTAATCTTTAACAGGGACCACACCTCCATATGCTCTGCATTATACCGTTTAAAATGATATATTACACCCCATGCGTTATTGCAATCACAGGCAGCAAGATTGGGTGGGGATTTACATGCACCCCCATGATTTCACCCCTTTTGGGTCTTTCAGAGCCCAATGACGTTATGCTTGACGTAGTGACAAAATGGATATATTCAACCATCATCTATGGCTTGAAAAAGGTCTGAAATGCTAAAATGTTGTATAAAATATATTATGAGATGCATATTTTCCTCAGATATCAAAATAAAACATAATATTTCATACAACAACTATCTTTAATACTCTCCCAAATCTATGGGTTAAAAAATTCCAAGTCTTATTTAGGTGACACTCCACAGTTTCTGCAGGGATTGGTGCAAAAATAAGGGGGCATCAATTCAATGAAAAATAACAGAAATGTGATCCCACAACACATATACAATGTATATATACCTGGGTTGAGCACATACTAGGCTTAAAGGCACGTGCGGCCTTAGTTGTCGAAAATATTCATATTTGTTCCAATCACCGTAAACAGAAAAACATTAAAACGCATACAGTTTCGTTCATATATACCATTACCATCGCGTAAACAGCATGTTATCATAAAGATTTACTATATTTCACCTAAGCAAGAGCCTGATTGTCTTACAGAAGACAGCACGATGCTGCTGGCTAATCACACACAAATGACATAAACGCTCTTTATTCGTTCCATATAAGGAATTCACCAACAAAGAACGCTCTTTATGTTTACCATCATAATATAAACAAACACCAGAAAAGTAACTTTTTATGCTTTTGTTTACATAACAATGGTCAAATATATGACAATAACATACTGTTTATGCGATATTTCTTATTTGTATACGGACAAAGTCTGTCTACATTTTGTTGTTCCTCCTGTTTGTGGCGGTTTTTGACGGGTGGAAATATTTTCACAGGATACCCACCGCCAAGGCCAACCGTACCTTTAAAGATTTTGGTACAGAATTGTCATTTTAATGGGGGTAGCAAGAGTTATGCCCCTTGATTGTGTGCCTGAAAAATGAAATTTTGATGCAAAAATGACTAAAATAAGCGATTTTCAGGCTCGTGGGACACAAAAACCAGAAGATCTATGGTATAGCCGCCTATGTTGTTTGGAAGAACACTGTTTCGTCACAAAAATATCAAAAAATTTCAAACTTCTCACCACTGTAAGTTTTTTAAAAATATTTTTCATGCAGATGACAAATTTTAGGTGCTAAAATGTCACGCTGGTGTCTGGAGCCACTGTTTCGCAGAAATCGCTACTACTTCATACTGGTGGGGTCAAGGTCACCTGAAACAATATTTTTCAAAACTCAAAGACATCCTCTAAAAATCCACAAATTCATAACTAACCTTCTCTCAATAAACATACCACACCCATGGTGACAGAAAACACTGGTACTCTATTCTAAGAAATTTACCCCTACTGATAATTCGAAACTGTGGAGTGTCACCTTAAGGGAAATGCAATTTTATTAATCTTTAATAGGGACCACACCTCCATATTCTCTGCATTATACCGCTTAAAATGATATATTACACCCCATGCGTTATTGCAATCACAGGCAGCAAGATTGGGTGGGGATTTACATGCACCCCCATGATTTCACCCCATTTGGGTCTTTCAGAACCCAATGACGTTATGCTTGACGTAGTGAAAAAATGGATATATTCAACCATCATCTATAGCTTGAAAAAGGTCTGAAATGCTAAAATGTTGTATAAATATATTATGAGATGCATATTTTCCTCAGATATCAAAATAAAACATAATATTTCATACAACAACTATCTTTAATACTCTCCCAAAAATATGGGTTAAAAAATTCCAAGTCTTATTTAGCATTAAGGGAAAGCTTTACAAGGTTATGACATCACATGAACAATATGTTGTCAAGTGAAATATGACCAAGGAAACCTGTATTATTATATTTCACACTTGTGAATAAGAAAGACTGAATATCTAATCTTGTTGTATACTGTGTAATGTCACAATATCAGCCTTTTCAGCTAAGATTCAAGGAGCATATGATGTCATGAAAAAGTACCCATCATCTGAAAAATCACCAATAACCATATACATGAACCACCACTACCCCCCCCCCCCACTGCTCCAAGACTCCATATCCCCACCAATTTATATGATTAAAGACAACCTGTATTGGAATATGCATAGAAGAATGGTGTATCTACCATAAAATGTTCCTTCTAACTGAACAGGTTTGCTAAAAAATGATTTTCAGTAACAATATTTGTCAAGTTGACAGATGAAAATGGTGCTATTTGCTGGTCTTGAAGGTGACACTCCACAGTTTCTGCAGGGATTGGTGCAAAAATAAGGGGGCATCAATTCAATGAAAAATAACAGAAATGTGATCCCACAACACATATACAATGTATATATACCTGGGTTGAGCACATACTAGGCTTAAAGATTTTGGTACAGAATTGTCATTTTAATGGGGGTAGCAAGAGTTATGCCCCTTGATTGTGTGCCTGAAAAATGAAATTTTGATGCAAAAATGACCAAAATAAGCGATTTTCAGGCTCGTGGGACACAAAAACCAGAAGATCTATGGTATAGCCGCCTATGTTGTTTGGAAGAACACTGTTTCGTCACAAAAATATCAAAAAATTTCAAACTTCTCACCACTGTAAGTTTTTTAAAAATATTTTTCATGCAGATGACAAATTTTAGGTGCTAAAATGTCACGCTGGTGTCTGGAGCCACTGTTTCGCAGAAATCGCTACTACTTCATACTGGTGGGGTCAAGGTCACCTGAAACAATATTTTTCAAAACTCAAAGACATCCTCTAAAAATCCACAAATTCATAACTAACCTTCTCTCAATAAACATACCACACCCATGGTGACAGAAAACACTGGTACTCTATTCTAAGAAATTTACCCCTACTGATAATTCGAAACTGTGGAGTGTCACCTTAGCATTAAGGGAAAGCTTTACAAGGTTATGACATCACATGAACAATATGTTGTCAAGTGAAATATGACCAAGGAAACCTGAATTATTATATTTCACACTTGTGAATAAGAAAGACTGAATATCTAATTTTGTGATATACTGTGTAATGTCACAATATCAGCCATTTCAGCTAAGATTCAAGGAGCATATGATGTTATGAAGAAGTACCCATCATCTGAAAAATCACCAATGACCATATACATGAACCACCACCACCCCCACTGCTCCAAGACTCCATATCCCCACCAATTTATATGACTAAAGGCAACCTGTATTGGAATATCCATAGAAGAATGGTGTATCTACCATAAAATGTTCCTTCTAACTGAACAGATTTGCTAAAAAAGGATTTTCAGTAACAATATCTGTCAAGTTGACAGATGAAAATGGAGCTATTTGCTGGTCTTGAAGGTGACACTCCACAGTTTCTGCAGGGATTGGTGCAAAAATAAGGGGGCACCAATTCAATGAAAAATAACTGAAATGTGATCCCACAACACATATATATACAATGTATACATACCTGGGTTGAGCACATACTAGGCTTAAAGATTTTGGTACAGAATTGTCATTTTAATGGGGGTAGCAAGAGTTATGCCCCTTGATTGTGTGCCTGAAAAATGAAATTTTGATGCAAAATAAGCTATTTTCAGGCCCATGGGACACAAAAATCAGACAATCTATGGTATAGCCGCCTATGTTGTCTGGAAGAACACTGTTTCCTCACAAAAATATCAAAATATTTCAAACTTCTCACCACTGTAATTTTTTTTTAAATATTTTTCATGCAGATGACAAATTTTAGGTGCTAAAAAGTCACGCTGGTGTCTGGAGCCACTGTTTCGCAGAAATCGCTACTACTTCATACTGGTGGGGTCAAGGTCACCTGAAACAATATTTTTCAAAACTCAAAGACATCCTCTAAAAATCCACAAATTCATAACTAACCTTCTCTCAATAAACATACCACACCCATGGTGACAGAAAACACTGGTACTCTATTCTAAGAAATTTACCCCTACTGATCATTCGAAACTGTGGAGTGTCACCCGAGATCTGTATCGGAGCTATTTGGAGGATGGGATGCTGGTGAGAGGTGTGTCTGGGGATGAAGCACATATGATATGGAAGGCTTTGAGTTTAGCAGAAACGGGTACTGTAGATAACTTCTTTGATAGCTACAGGTAGACCGTTATGCTGATGACGGACAGCAGAGATCGGGTCTTTGGATTGCCACCACGGTGGTTCCGACACACACGATTGCTGGGGACATCAAGATTGATGGTGCGACTTGTGGCTATATCACTGCAGCGGTCTATCATAATCTTCTCAGGGCATAGAGTTTGCGAATTATTGCCGCTCTGGGGGATACAGACAGGCCGGCCATGCAATTGTGCCATTTGGTTGCGTCGTTCCCAAGACAACTTTCAGCTGTATTCAAACCCAAACACATCGTGCGGTTTCTTTTGAAACCATCCAAAACGGCCCTTTTCAGGGCCTCACAAATTTTTTAAAAGATACGCTCTGAAATTGCTACTGTACGATTTGTTCATACTTCCTGAACTTGGAGATAATGTTCACATAATTTCTTCAAACCAAATTCATTCATCATGAACTTGGAGAGAATGTTCACATAATTTATCAAAGAATACTTCCCTAACAATAAAAAAAAACCCACTACCACCCTTCATATCTATAATACGATCATCATATAGCATAATACAGAGCGTATCTTTCGTGAATTTTAAGTGGCCCTGAAAAGGGCCGTTTAAAATAATATAAAAATCATTTCTTTTGTTTCTTCATCACTGTTAAATCTTTCCCGAGTGATCCAAATGTTGATCGCTTCGTAGGTTCTTTCTGGAAACCATGTACCCCAATTGGTATGTCAATCGTGTGAGGTTTCAAGTTGATTGTACATTCAGCCGGTTTTTGTGTTAATTGTGTTCATTTCCTGCCAAATATACCGTAACAATTTTGTCTGTTCTTCCCATTGTGAACTGTTGATAACTTTATATATAACAGATTGAGTCATTTGTTGTGTTTTCACCGGCGGTGTATACACTGGTTGTTGATCCGTTCGCGGTTACACCATTGGTAACTGTTGCTGTGCTACCCGTGGTGTTATATTGCCTGCATACAGTGGAGTCGACATTTGCGTTGTTGCAGGAACATGGTCGTACTGCACATCAATAGTCTTGAGAAATTCCGTTACTGGATCCATGTTTCAAAATAACGCTAACGTTACAATTTTACGCATGTAATAACGTTAACATCTTCGATGATCATATATATGGGATGCGCGGGCCTCGTTGACGTCATTGAGTTTATCTACCATTTTTCCCCGAACGTCAAATCAGCTGTGTTTTCTTTTTTGTCAAAAACATAACACCGATTTGACTCAGGAAAATTTTATCTGTACCATTTTACCATTATCTCATAACATTTCACTGAACGGCAATTTCTACAATTACATTTTACAACGCTATCGACTTCGAATTTATTCGAAGACTTTCGCTTTTGTTAAAAAATGCACTGGTAAAGTAGCACAATTTACCAACACGTCTATTTTTTCTCGGTATTATTCTAAGTTCAATGTGTACAGCGAAGGGGAGCGCCCTTCGCTTACCACACGGGCATTAAAATCCGAGAAAAAATCGATACATTCGTAAATTATGCTCTTTTCTGTCAAAAAAACCATTCGAAGCGCTCACCTTACTCTTTGGAATCTATAATAACAACACAACCTCTGGACCGATGAATCCTACCCTGAGAACCTGCCACTCTGGTCCACCCCTCGCTGGCTGCCGCTCTACCCCACCCCATCGCTCGTCGTCACTCTGGCCCACCCCCTCGCTCGTCGAGCAGGGGGGGGGGGTGGGCCAGAGTGACGGCCAATACTACCCCCCCCCCCGAGAGTGGGGTATAAAATATAAAAAAATACTCTTGATCCATTTCCTATCACGCCAATAACATGCAGGGATAAGTGAAAACATTCATCACGTACTTGGGCGTTGAATACAAGGCCCATTCATCTTGAGTGCTCCTTGCATAGTGAATTTAATGGTTGGGTGCGATTTGTTAAAGTGATGTGAAACAATCCGGTATGGTGATCAAATAGAAATGGAGAATACTGTTGTTCAAAGTAGTAATTCTTACAAATAGTATATCCAAGTTGACAACACACACCGTCATTCTTATATAATAATTAAATGCTGTCACTCTTGATGGCGAAATAGTTTTCGTTAGTTTATCGCCAATAGAGGCGTCCCGAATCGGGTAGTAAATATTTACAATTGAGCGTAGTTCTGACAATGTTTTCAATGGAGTGGTATGGTCGATTTGCTTCAAATTTTCATCGATGTTAGTAGAATGCTACATTCCTCCAGTTGTTATAGCGCATGAATACTAACTTATCAGTTTCAGGCACCCGAACAAGTACATAATATGTCTTTAAGTTTAACAAACAAGTCCTGGAGATCCGATTCCCCGTGATCCCATATCATTAAAATGGCATCAATATATCGATAGAACGGTCTCGGCTGTAGCGGCCTGGTATGAAGAAAATCTTTTTCATAAATAAGTATGAAGAAAATCTTTTCCATAAATAAGTTCGTCTACTGTTGGGCCATGGAGTACCCATAGCGGTACCCTTATTTTGAAGGTAGAAATCCCCATTGAGGCATTGGTTGAGAAATAATTGAATTCCTCCAGTTTTACAATCGTATCATGGTGAATAGGAGGCAAGCCAACAGCTCAGTGAATCAAGTCCGTCTTTGTGTCTGACACTGAAATTGATCACAATACTTGTGTCGTTATTAATGTCACTGATATAATATATTTTATTCAGAAAATATGTTGAATCCTGCATGGATGTAACTTTCCGTTGTCCGAACGATTGGCTTCAATTTGTCGTCAAAAAACTTGGAAATGTTCTCAGAAATCGTACCTATTGTCCAGAGACCATGGGTGTTCCATGTACACCCTCTTTATGTGATAAAAGAACAAAGTATTGGTGTCTGATATTTAAATACAGTCCCTTAACACCACAGATCACAAGACGATATATTTTATTTTATTCAGAAAATCTTTTGAATCCTGGATGTAGCTTTCCGTTGTCCGAACCATTGGTTTCAATATGATTGGTTCCAATAACAATACAACCTCAATTCTCTATATAAAAGGTTTTCCATTACATTCAATGGAACCTTAATACATTTCCCTTTAATATCCAGACATACATACCCAGAACCGCAATGTTCTTGTCGTAATTAACCATTTTACACTAAATGGATTATCTCACCCAGTTATAAACCGCAATACTCTGAATTTCGTTGAAAAACATGGCCACCGGCAGCCATCTTGGATTTTACTCTTTGCATGACTATTCCTACACTACAGGGCACATCCCTGACACAAACGTCACCAAACTGCGTATGGATATCCAGTGTGATTTCTGTATATGGAAGCTTAACATTAGTTTCCGATGACGACTATATATGAAAGCTTAAAGATGCCTAATCCGAATTAACGCTCCCAAATTACTATTTCTTTGGCTTGGGAGGGGTAAAAGCTCAGAGTGATCAGATATCGATTTTTGAAATGTGTTACTTCCCGAGATATGTACGTTTTTTTGTGACCTGGAAAATATTTCTCAAACCGACGGTCTCGGACCAAATTGCGGATGAAGATGGATAACTCTAAAATAAAGTGACGTTGTGTGTCAGATAATGTACAAAATGTTGATAAATAACACGTTTTGGGCAAATTTATACTATAGTTGACTGTGGTTAGCATTAGTTTTGGGCAATCAATCGATTTTTATGACTGAAGCGGCATTTAAAAAAATGTTGTTGTTGGAATCTGATTGATGATATTGATGATATGGGGACCATCGAATCGGATTGAGTACCTTTAACATTAGTTCGATGAAGACTTTGTAAGTCGAAAGCTTGTCTGCATTAGACCATCACTATATGTATACCAACACAAACTCCAAACCTATCGGATATAACTGCCAATGTAGCGGTATATATATGCTCTGATTGTGGCACTCACTTTCCAGGGCCTCGTGGATATGAAAATACTATACAACATTTACTAATATTGCTAATCACACAAAACTGCTGAATATGCTATAGCAATGAGACAACTAATGATAAAAGATGAAACGAGCCGAAGTCGGTTTATAAAGGTGAGAAAGCTCACCATCAAATATGACCTTGCACACTCTCTAACAACATTACAAACGACAGTCGATAACATCGTAGTAAATAAATTGAAACAATCATGCAAAGTAGCAATCCATGGTCCATCAATACTGGCACAGACAAAATGAATACGAATTTCCAAGTAATTAAACTCTAAATCTTATTTAACTACAAAACAACTATTAATAAAAAACTACATATAGTATGGGCAGCTGCTAAACCCTCACTATAGCTGATACAGGAACCATTTGATTCTTTATTAGGTTCTACATTGTACCAATGAAGAACCAGTTCGTTCTGTAGTCGAGAAGAGGCTATTTAATGAGTTCCTATATAGGGAAAAATTGTAGAACTAAATAAGCCTATTTGCCTATTTGTTTTTTGTTTTTGCCGGCACACATTAATGTAAACTCACGTAATACTATTTATCATTTGACTCAATCATTATTTACGTTGGAAAGTATGTCATAAATCAATTTCATATGAACTACTAGTTCATATCACCTTCCGATAATTGTTGACAAAAAGTGTGTTCTGATTGGCTGAATGGCAGCCTGAGCCGAGCCGCATCTCTAACTAAATGCAGGTCAAATTCGTGCGCGTCAATCAACGCGATTCCGAAATTCTCGCAATTATAATCTTGAAATATATAGTTTTGGACATTGTTATACGATAAATAGAATATGTAATTCGTATTTATCTAATAAATACGATATAATGTCACAAACTGAGAACAGAATAGCGCACTATATCTTCGCGTGCATATTATTTTTGCTAGTTCACCAGGTGTAATTGGGCTTCCGGTGCAATGAAGTGACGTCACATTAACCTTTTGCTGCCGATGTCATATAGCTATTTAGTGATTTGTGTGCGTTTTGGACATCATAATCAATTTATAGGTGTCATATGATAAATAGAATATGTAATTCGTGTTTCTCTCATATGATATTTATGAAACTCGTCACGAATTTTCAGTTTTCTCTCGCCAGAGGCTCGAGAAAACTGAAAATTGTTAGACTCGTTTCATAAATATCATATGAGAGAAACACTCATTTCATATCCTCTATTTATGAATATTCTTCCCTAAATACCACTATTGTTTGACGATTTAATCCAAATCATCGGATCACACCGAGTACGTGAGATTTCCCCGGATCAAATCAGATCACACTCATACGGAAATTGCCGAGATGTGCCGATTAACGACGACGGACTATTTATCCGTTGAAAATAAGAGAATTAAACTGCTGAAGTGAAAACAATCGGTAATTAACTCAGATTAAATGGTTATTATTGTAAAAACTGGGCGTCATATAATAAACATTTTATTACAGCAGTGAGTTGATCCGTGACATCGCATATCATGTCTCGTTGAGGTGGGCAGATTTCCGGATCAAACTCTCTGCCTGCGGCAGCTCGTTTGATCCGGCAATCTGCCCACCTCAACTCGACGTGATACTACGACACGGATCAACACACTGTTGTGATAATATGTATTTATCATTGCTTTTGGGCTTTCAATAAACCATGTCACCATTCAAGCAATCAATCGAGCAATTGTACGCGAGAAAAAAATGCCGCAACATCGTGAGGCATATGTTTGCACACTATCTAATCACTTGAATGTGGTTCGGTCCCAAATCCTGTTATCGGTAGGTATTGTTTTCTTCGCTACCAAAAAATGGAGCCTATTTCAAAGTAATTATATTATTTCTTCATTCCCATCAGACATTCGGTCATAGTGTTTATCGATAGCAATAGAGTTCGGTCCCTTATTGATGAGAACAGTGTCGCACAAGGTCGCAAACCTATATATACGAAATGTCTTTTCTATATATAAAATTGAAGAAATACCCCTACCCGAATGTTTGCTTCTTTATTGTTGCATGCACAGTGTTGATCTTGCCCACATATAAATGTGGTATTTGAAGAAGAATTTGGGGATTTATACCAGTCAAAAGTTTGCCAACAATCGAAGTGATCTCAAGGCACAAATATATTGTTCAAAACGGTTAAGCCCCCCCCCCCCCCCCCACGCCTGTATTCAGCCCACTTGATTTATTTATGACCACCTATGATTATATTCGAGTTTGCCATAAATTGAACTGAATATGCAGGCAGTTGACATTTTTGGTGGTGGTATCTGGACGGGTGTTTGTTACCGACGAAAGGCTCCGCTACACACCATTAACGACAAGTGTAGTGCCCAAATGTAAAGATGGGACAACTTACAACCCAATCGCTATTCCGTGTGGTCACATATATCTGGCGGACGGATTCTAATACCCAGACGACAATGCCAACCCTCACAGAGCAAGGTTAGTCCGAGAAGTTATAGCTCATTATGTAACGTGGATGGACTTTCATTCAAAGAGTCCTGACTGCAACCCATCGCGCATATGTAGGACATGATTGACAGGAGAATATAGTATAGTAGGCAGACAGCCACCAAATGTGTGAGACATACATGCTTGACAGGCGAGTATAGTATATAGTCTGCAGACAGTTACTAACTATGTGCAACATGCGTGACAGGTGAGTATAGTATAAAGTCGGCAGATAGCCACACACTGTGTGCGACATGCTTGACCGGATAGTATAGTGTAGTCGGCAGACAGCCACCAACTGTGTGGGACATGCTTGGCATGAGAGTGTAGCGTATAGTCGGCAGACAGCCACCAACTGTGTGGGACATGCTTGGTATGAAAGTATAGCATATAGTCGACAGACAGCCACCAACTGTGTGGGACATGCTTGACTGGCGAGTATAGAAAAGTCGGCAGACAGCTACCAACTGTGTGGGACATGCTTGACTGGCGAGTATAGAAAAGTCGGCAGACAGCTACCAACTGTGTGGGACATGCTTGACTGGCGAGTACAGAAAAGTCGACAGATAGCTACCAACTGTGTGGGACATGCTTGACTGGCGAGTATAGTATAGTCGGCAGACAGCTACCAATTATGTGGGACATGCTTGAATGGCGAGTATAGTATAGTCGGCAGACAGCTACCAACTGTGTGGGACATGCTTGACTGGCGAGTATAGACAAGTCGGCAGACAGCTACCAACTGTGTGGGACATGATTAACAGGCGAGTATAGTATAGTCGGTAGACAGCCACCAAATGTGTGGCGCATGCTTCACAGGGGAGTATAGTATTGTATGCAGACAGCCACCATATGTGCGGGACATGCTTGGCAGGGGAGTATAGTATTGTCGGCAGACAGCCACCAACTGTGTGGGACATACTTGGCAGGCGAGTATAGTATAGTCGGCAGACAGCCACCAACTGTGTGCGACATGCTTGACAGGGGAGTATAGTATAGTCGGCAGACAGCTACCAACTGTGTGGGACATGCTTGACTGGCGAGTATAGACAAGTCGGCAGACAGCTACCAACTGTGTGGGACATGATTGACAGGCGAGTATAGTATAGTCGGTAGACAGCCACCAAATGTGTGGCGCATGCTTCACAGGGGAGTATAGTATTGTATGCAGACAGCCACCATATGTGCGGGACATGCTTGGCAGGGGAGTATAGTATTGTCGGCAGACAGCCACCAACTGTGTGGGACATACTTGGCAGGCGAGTATAGTATAGTCGGCAGACAGCCACCAACTGTGTGGGACATGCTTGACTGGCGAGTATATTATAGTCAGCAGACAATCACCAACAGAAAACAGGATGATCTGCAAAATCGGATATATGACGAAGTTGAGTTCCATTTCTTATTCGAAATAAATATATCTCCCTAAAAATAAAGGGTGTTTTATGGTACCCCCATCTTTCCACACATCCAATCCTGATCCAAAATGGGTTCATATAGGGCACCCATGCCATTTCTTGGCTCTTTGATCGATGTAAGTCAAACAACGTGTGTTGTAGGGTGGCCCCCAATGCACTCTAAATGTTAACATCACACCCCACCCGGTCCAAAATGGCCGCCGTTCAGAGGGGTTCAAATAGAGCACGTACCCATGCATGCCATTTCTCGGCTCTTTGACCGAAGTAGGTCAATTAAAGGGTGTTGCAGTCTGGCCACCATGCAAGACACTTTAAATATTCACTCCACACAGATTCAAAATGGCCGCCGTCCAAATTGGTTCAAATAGGACACCGATGCCATTTGACCGATTTAGGTCAAACAACGGGTGTTGTCTGGTGGCAGAAGACACTCCAAATAATGACCACACACACCCACCAGATCAAAACTGGCAGCCGTCCAGATGGATTCAAATATGAAACCCATGCCATTTCTCGGAGCTTTGACCGATTTAGGTCAAACAACGGGTGTTCCATGGTGGCAGAAGACACTCTAAATAAACACCCCATACCCACCCGATCCAAAATGACCGCCATCCAGAGGGGTTAAAATAGGGCAACCATGCCATTTTTCGGCGCTTTGATCGATTTAGGTCAAACAAAGTGTGTTGTAGCGTGGACACCAAGACATTCTAAATATTCACCCCACATGGACATGCAATTATAGAATGACTTTGAAATACGCTCCAATTCGGCAGCGTAGAAAAATGCACATCGAGAACGGATATATATATCGCTTTCATCACGGGAGCTACACTGTTGCAGCATTAAAGACCCTGTGCCAGTGCATTTTCTTATATATGCGAGTCTCCCATATGGAGCCTGAATTCGAGTGATTACATGATCGAAGTGTGTTCTAATTCCAAATTAACGCTAGCTACTCTTAATTAACCGAGCTGTCGGTGATTATACCCCGTTTAGAATAATTTTCTGTTTTATTGTAAAATGTTGGACAGATGTTCGATTGACCTCTGATTCAACGACAAGTCATCTTCGTTATCGGCCGTTTAGCATCCAAATTAGAGTCAACTGGATGTAGGTCACGTCCAGACTTAATGGGGGTTATGCCTCTTGAATTTAATTGCCGAGAATCTATTGACCAACTTTCTTGTGAAAAGCCATTTACGTGTTCCAAGCTACAAAATGGTAGGCTTAATGGGTGAAAAAACAAACACGTTATACCGTTTAGTATGCACACTGGTGTTTCACCTTAACGCACTTGCTGACTTCATCTGTAGTATAAGCACTATAATGAATATCACATATGAGTAGATTAAAGGTACTCAATCCGATCAGACAGTCCCCATATCATCACATCAAGATACAACTACAAATAATGCTAGCCACTGTCAACTGTGGTATCAAATTTCCCAAAACTTGTTATTTATCAACATTTCGTTCAACAAAATATGGCCGTATTATCACTTAAGTAAATAGAAATTTGGCCGCATCACCACTTGATTTTAGAGTCATCCATCTTCATCCGCAATTTTGTCCGAGACCTTCCGTTTGACCACGTGTTTTTGGGCCACATATTATTACACATCTCGAGAAATAACAAACTTCAAATTTTATATCTGATCACTCTGAGCTTTGATGGATGGGTTCCTCGACTCAAATCAAATATGTTTTACCCCCGAAGCAAAAGAAATAGTAATTTAGGAGCGTCTGATCGGATTGAGTACCTTTAAATATAGCAAATCAATATTTATTTAGTTTGTTGGTGTTTATCGTCCTTTAAGACAATACATACCATAGTACGATCGACGTTGTCAGATTGCGTGTGGGGGAAAGACCGCACAGAGCGTTAATGTTATTGGGAAATCACTACAATGCACGTAGAAGCATTTGGGCAATTAATCGATTGTGATAACTGAAGCGGCATTTCAAAAATTGTTGTTGTTAAAATCTGATGATATGGGAACCATCGAATTGGATTGAGTACCTTTAACCCTTTACCCAACAAACAGGCCAAAACCGGCCAAATAAAGCTTCAAGAGCCTAAAATATCTTCGGTCTGCCTTAATAGAACCATACATATATGGATATCATTGGAACCGGCTCCTTGACCACATTGTGATAGTTACAGTTATGCCCTGTGCCAATGCATTCTCTTATATATGCGAGTCGACCATAGGTCGCCTCGCATATATAAGAGAATGCATTGGCCTAAAAAAAATCTTTTTTTACCATTTTTTCTTACATTCTTTAACAATTTTATAATTTTTAATGTGTTAAGCCAATGCATTCTCTTATATATGCGAGGCGACCTATGGTCGACTCGCATATATAAGAGAATGCATTGGCATAGGGCCGTTCTGTTGGGTAAAGGGTTAACATGCACGATCTGAGAATTCTCAGATCGTGTTAAAGATACCCCATCCGAATTGATTAATCAGCACAAACCCGAACAATGGAACACTCGATCGAACACGGAAAGTCACGTTAGCCATCTTCAAAATCACAAACGGTCAGTGTTTTGTCGATAGTTTCGCGCACTGCGCCATTTATATCGACGGGTTAGTCCGAATATACTGAACAAACCGGCGTTTTCCTACATGTACCCTCGTGTTCAATGTTTGAAATATCAATGTAATGCTTTTCGCTTTTTAAACATAGTTGAATACCCCTTCCCAATCACCAACGGAGATAGAAATGGTTTACGTCCGCCATTTCGTCCGTCCGTCATTCCGTCCGTCCGTCATTCCGTCCGTCTGTCATTCCGTCCGTCCACAATTCCGTCCGCCACAACAACGTTGCAGCTCTCTATCTCAATCGTCATAGACTGCATGCATGTAGTTCGAATTTCAATTTTATCACATAATTAGCCGGCCTCATATTTTTAGTAAGACACACGTGCATTATCGGCACGCGCAGTGACGTAAGAGTTTAGCGCAATGAAATCGATCAATGTTATTATTATGTTAATTAGAATAGAATTGTGATATTCAATTTGTGTTTGGTTATTTACTGTTGACTGTGAGATAAACATTCGTGATAAGGGTGGTTGAATATTTTTGTCAACATGAAAAGACACATTTAAAATGGAACTATATTTTTTCCCGAAGGTGTTCTTACTTCCTCTTTGGTTGTAATAAGGATATCAGTATTAATTTTGTTTTAACCCCAGGCGTTTCGAGATCGTTTTTCCTTCTAAAATGTGATTATGTGATAGAAAAAAAGGATGTCAATTCGTTGCAATTATATACGAAATTTATTAAGCTCGTCAACTAAATTCGATTCGATCCTTGCTAATGCTCGGCTCGAATCGAATTTAGAATTGCGACGCATTATATATAGAGATCCTCTATATCTTTGATACTTTGGAATGGATATCTACACCGAACAGGTTTCGTCTATTCATGTGTTGCAGTATTATTGTCCTACATAGAGAGCTAGTGTATATATGCATATGGGCCAACTTTAGGTCTCTATAGCTCAGCACATTGTATATATAGGTAATTTTTTGATGATCTTCAGTATACTCGCGAGGCATGCCGCATGAAGGGAATACTATCCACATGCATAATAGGTTTTGTCCATTAATATATTCTGGTGTTATGACCATTAGAGTGTAAAACACGCCCATCCATGTATCTCCTTCATATTCGATCGGATGAGAACAATAGTGTTCGTTGAATTGTATAAGGGTCGATCCACACCGGGCGCGAGTGCGCGATTATAACGGCCGTTTTCTGTCGTCCGTAGCGGTTCTTAGCGCGCGAATTTTATATTCACACCAAAAGCGACTGGATCGCATCGTCGCGCGCGATGGTTTTGGTAGATAATCGTTTGCCTGCATCATTTACAGGCAGGTCACAATTACAATGTTTATGGACATTTTAATCAGAATTTGCTAAATATATATACATATAAGAGTTTTTCCAGCTCATTTAATTGCCAAACATAGTTTGTCAAGTGGAATGATGCACGGGCTTCCTAAATTCATAGCAATTGCGTCTAATTGAATTTCATTCTATAATTCCAGTTTGTTAGTTTTTTTATCGGGGGGGGGTGCAAATTGTGGGCAAATTGACTTCACAAGCTTGGAATGGATTGGGACCAAATTAACCATACGATCCTGCTATTACTCATTTATACTCATTTGCTATTCTCATTTTTTACTTGCACTTTGAACAGTTATCAGCATGTCGCTATAGTCCTCCGCCACCTTTGTTATCGCGACGACGAATGAATTTGTCGTCTTCAAATTGGAGGAGTACGACCGTATCAATATCCTATTTACCAGGCCATGCGCACGGGTGTAGATATCAAACAATATGTGATCCTCCGTAGGATAGGGTATCATATAATATGTGATCCTCATCTCAGGAGTCACTCGTGGCTCAATGAAGGCAGGATCATATATCAAAATGAGAGGATATGTGAAAAGCGGACCACCATATCCTCTCAGTTTGATATGTGATCCTAAAATAAGAAAATATTTTTATTAATTAAATAACGGAGATATTTGAAGAAGTGTTTTAAAGAGCGTACCCCAAACCTCCAACAAGCCCGCCCACCAACCCTATAGAAGAATTTGACTTATATTTCACCAGAGTTGATCTATTGTGGTGTTGTAATTTCTCATACAAATCGCCGTTATTTAGTAAAGGGACATTCTTTATAGAGTTATTACCCTTCATATAAAATCACTAAAACAGATAAAGATCGCATATCAAAACCTGTGTTATCCTACGTAGGATCAGATATCGTTTATAGTCTACACTCGTGCGCATTAGGTGATTTGACAGCTGGTTTGCCGCAAAGCGAGAAATCGACGAAGCATAAAATCACTGCTGTGATCGCCTCGTGGTCAGCGATTCAATCGCTTGCGGTGTGAATATAAAAATCGCGCGCTTTGAACTGCTGCGGACGAATGAAAACGGCCGTTATAATCGCGCGCTCGCACCCGGTGTGGATCGACCCTAAGTTTTACATTTCAATAGAAAGTGATTTGTTGATTCTGGAGTGTCACATATATATCGCAGACCGGATTGCTTAAGACATGTTTCGAATTAATCCACCCCCGAAAATTCATAAACCTCAGCGAAACGCCACATTTGCGGGGGGTGTAATGTACCTTTCACTTGTTTTCAATGTTCATGTTACCTTCAAAACCCATTAGCGGGATGTAGGCGGTGTAAAACCAAGCGATGGAAACAGGAAATCTCTCGCTTCAATCAGGAAGAAGATAACCTCGGAGGAAATTATCTACGAAAAAGGCAATTTCTTCAATTAAATCTTCAAAATACACGCTGTGACTTGTCGTTCTAAGGGAGATGGGTCTTCGCTAAAACCTTACAACTCCGCAAATATTTTCTGTCGATCGCAAATGTGACTAATTCACTACCGACAGTCCAATATCCAGTGGTAATGCGTGTCGCTGTCGATGGAAGTTTCGCTGGCAGCGGCCGATAAGAACTATACGAGCTATTGGCTATTGCATATTATTGGAGAATCTTCTTTAAGCCATCACACATATCCTTCTCTGTTTATATACAGAAAAGCAGTGGTTATGTGTTGGCACATGTGATCGTATTTTGCTGAGAGCCAGAAATCGAATGATAACACGATTGTAGGGTTAGAAAATGTGCTAACGCAACGAAGTGACAATCGAATCATAGTTAATTTTGAAATTCGGAACGAAAGTGATATCACTTTCTTGGAACAAAACAGCTGGTAACTGGAAACAAAACATCAACATCGCAATTTGAAGATATATGCGAACCTTAAAAAGTGGCTAACCCATGCAGGAAATAGACACTGGTGAATTTATTTCCTCGGAATAGTTGTCAAAATTGAAGTGCGGCTATTTCTATTTCAGTTCATACCAATACTTACGTTCGTTTTCTGTTTGTGGTATAGTTTGGCGGATATAGACGATTGTAGCCGACATTTCCTGACGTTTGTTCTTGCTTGTGTCATGAGTGTAGCTTCGGCAGTAGCGGCGTCGGCAAGACCCGGCACCAGGAGGGAATCGAGAGCATCGACTCCAAATATTAAGGCTACCATTCCACATCAGGTGAATTTTGGCGGGAAATCTATGGATTCAGAAGAGGACGCCAACCAGAGGTATAATCGCATATATGTTATGCATTTTATAATCTTCACTGGCGTACAAAGCAGCCATTTTTATTTTTGTCTTAATTAGACAGCTTATATATAGTGACTTTATCGGCCATCTGTTATGTTTTAAAGTTCGAGACATTTCTTCGTTGTCTGATACATAGATCCACACCCCAAAAATAAATAACTATGTATCATCACGTCAACCAATTGCATGAAATAACATTTTGGAAAATAATGTCACCTATCTGTATTCCGTTAGAAATAAATAAATAAATAAGCAAAATGTTTGTGAGATGGAAGTTCGAGTTGCTACATGCCTTGTATATATATATGTGGCGGCCATCTTGGAATTATAAATGTCGGGCAAAAATACCATGAACCAGATCACCTGACCACAAGAAAATCAACCACTAACTATTCCGCTATCAACATCTGAAATAAAAAGAAGGGTACTTTTTTTGCACACAACTCCGGACCAGGAGACTACAATAATTATACCATCCTCACACATACTGTCGTTTTACACCACGTTCGTGCATATATATAGGATTGTTGTTGACGGGGTGAAACCTTCTAACGGCATCATTGATCGAAGATAAAATGCCTCAACTCTGGTCAATTTCATAATTGCACGCTCCAAATAACACCAAACTTTCCGGTCGGACCATTTCAAACTAAGATCCCCATATGGCCTGAAATATTCATCTGCAATTAATGTCAGTCAAAATTCCGACCGAAATTAGCCATGCAATATACGACCCTTGGTATATACTTGGACTATAAAACCATATATTGAACACTAAATGTGCCGCCGTTGAGAGGGTATATTTCCCTTGTACCTTCTGTCCGTATACAGACCAGGATGGAGAAACAGTTGCAGGGACAACACATTCAGCTGTTGATACAGGGGGGGGGGGTCGGAAAACAATTTCAGGCACGTATTCCATTTTTTCCCTTTCGATCATTTTTTGTACCCACCCACCCCCACCGCCAATTTTTTTTTCCGTTTTCGGCAGCTTTTTCCGACCATTTTTTGACACCCACCCCCCTTTAACACTAAAACAGAGATTTGCGGGGGGAAATTCACTGTAAACAGCTGTATATGAATTTCTGTGCATACTATTTATCATGGAGGTTAACATGGACATGTAAATAGGAATGAGTCATTTTGAGGTCATTCGGCCAAAAAAACATGGCTGCCAGCGGCCATCTTGGATTTCAAAATTTGCAACAAAATACAACACGATATCTGGCTATCTGCCTGCAGTCAGTTTACCAGTTAGAATTACATTATTTCTCTCATTCAAAGTGGTTTTGAAGCCCAACTCATTGCCAAAACACTAAAAAAACAAGCAGGAAATTTTTTTTTAGTTGCGGAAAAAATTGCTTGTTGGTGGCTTTGACCACCCACCCACCCCGGCATACGTGCCGGAATCCCCCCCCCCCCTGGTTGATACTGAATTAATCTTATTGATGTGTACAAATTTAAAGATACGGGCGGCGTTGGCGGTGTGTATGCTGTTAAAATATTTACCTCCGTCAAAAACCGCCATAAACAGAAGGAATAGTAAGATTTAGACAAATCTTGTTCTTATACCAATCAGAAATATGGCATAAACAGTATGTTATTGTGAATTTTTCCCCCTTTTTTATGTAAACAAAAGCCAAAAAACGTTACGTTTCCTGGCTTTTGTTTAGATCCGGATATGGTAAACATAAAAGCGTTATTTGTTACTGTTTTCCTGATATGGAAATAATAAAGAGCGTTTATATAATTTTTGTGTGATTAACCAATATAATTGCGCTGTGTTATGTAAACAGAAGCACAACTTCTGCAACACGAACAGTCTCTTGTTTACGTACACCATCGTATGTCTTGACGACAATATACTATTTACGCGCTGCTTATGAACGGAACTGTATATATTTTGGTGTTCCTTGCCTTGATGGCGATTTGAACACATATAAATATTTCTGCTACGAACGCCGCCCGTGCCTTTAAGAGTCCAATGAAAACACACTAATCTTGAAGTAGTTGTTCCATTGTTGTGGGGACAACACGGTGCTCATGATACCGACGTGTGGTATACAAGGCTATTTGGTACCCGTATATATGCCTCGTTGTCAACCATGCACTTGGCTCCGCCTCGGGTTCAAAATCGAAATCTAGGCATGCATGGGTGTACGCAGGTTATCGATTTGGTCCCCGACTATCAGGATTTGGTCCGCCCCATTGACCCCATGAGCTGGAGAATTATTTCAATTCGGGGGTCAGATAATAGTCTCGGACCAAATACATTTACATGATGATTTGTAGGTCCTGACTATTTTTGGACCCCCCCCCCCCCCGAATAAAATATAGCTAGAGAACACGCAAATCGCATCATGTGAATGGGTAAATTAAAAAAAAAAATTCACGCTGCCTGTGGCCAGATTGGCTAATGGCATTTTTTTGGTTGAAAAATGGCCGAATTACAATGCCAATGCCATAAATCATCACTCAGAAAATCGCCATATCTCACTAAATCACTTCCACTCATTAAAGGCCCACTTAATTTTCGAGTCACCGATTATTGTTTTGTATGGTGCCTTGATATACGGTTTTAATAACAATCTATGTCATAAAATATTAATATGATTATCATACTATAATTCACCACATTTTGGAACGTCTGGTGCCCATAGCGTAATAGAAAATAGCTGAAATCATAAAATCATTTCCCCCGTTATGGCTCCAAGAATGCAACAGAATTCAAACTAAAGTTTATTTTCAATGGAAAGGGAATAACTCTGTATATCTAATTATATAGAGTTGTTTCCCCTACCATTGAAAATAATAAGACTTTGTGTAGAAACTTCATCACAGTACAGACGTCGGTTTCTCAACAAAGACAACATGTTCACAGTTTATTACATAGAATACGTTGAAAATACAATGTTTTGGAGCTTCCTCTTTCAAATAGTATATAATATGGCATATATTTTATATAATGTGATCTGGGGGTTCGAATACTAAGTGGGCCTTTAACATTCGTCAAATTATACTCAGATAATAAGTTTAAGGACCTACCTATATAGGTCGTACTACGTTTGCTGAACTTATTATCTGGAAATTTCCCATCAGTGAAAATGAATCATTCTGCTCTTGTAATATCTGTATTGTTTTATGTCCTTCGTCTGTTTTTATTACACGAACACCCCTCCAAATGAGTATAGACCGTTCCATTTTATACTTTATAACCAAATGGGAGAATCCATTAAGTGTATAAAGGGTTAAGCGACCCTGACCAAGAACGTCCTATATTATGTATTTATATAAGCGTAACTTGATCCTAATCTAGCGATTCCATTTATATGTGACACATAGTCATAGAGGACTGGTGGAACTATGTCTGGCGAGCAATGATGTTCCGCAAGCCTGCAAATAGTGTGTCTGTAATTTTCATAATGAGGTCACCAGAGGGTGAATTTAGTGATGCTATCCCACACAGCGGGCTAGCATCACCAAATTTACCCTCTCGGATAATTGTGCTTACACTGCTTAGTCGTTAAGTCGTATAGCTCATCTTCTGGGAAGTATCTATAGTCGCAAATTACATTGTTTTAGTTCTTAGTCCTTCTGGGAAGTTTCTATATCCCCTAATTTGCAGAAGATAAATCACCAACTTCAACTGAGGAAATTCAATCTGATCATAATTCTCCCATAGCAGTTGATGCCTAAGCAGAATGAGGTCTACAGATGGTGAATTTCATGATGCTAGCCAGCCGTGGTAGATAGCGTCACTAAATTCGCCCTCTGGGGACCTCATTCTCCAAATGACAGACACACTATTTGCAGGCTTGATGATCCGTATAACATCGGTAAACATAATGTATGTGATTCTTTTACGGAGGATATCCTCTTTAACGCGTGGTCTGGTTTCATCAGTGAGTCTGAGTGAGAACAAACAGACAAGTCTGTCGAGAATACGAGGAAATTGATCAATCGGTAAATAATTGTGAGACGGAGTGAAACCAGAAAGCAGACCATCTATTCGCATACAGAGTTGGTATTGTTTGTTGATTATAACTACCACCGTTTAAAGGGACGTGAGGCATTCGCGGTGGGTAAATGTGAGAAGTGGTAATAGTCTGTAAATTGATCATCAATGTTTATAAACATTAAGTAATGGTTAGAGCACAAGAATAGTTCTTTACCAGAATAAATCGAGTCGGAGACGAGATTTATTCTGGTTAAGAACTATTCGCGTGCTCTGACCGACTTAGAGCACAATTGACCGCACATAATGCGATTATCTCGAAATACGCAATTGATCGTGCGTTGAACACGACGTACAATTCGTGCGCTGGCAGAGATGAACACAATGACCCGTTAGCCACACCAATCGTCGTGATTACCCATGCAGTGATCGCCGTTGAATGTGAATAAATATGTCCGGAACAACACGGATTAACGTGTGACCCGTTTTCACAAACCAAGTCACTCGCAGATGTGTTTGGAAAGTCAATTGTGGAAGTCGCATGATTGTGTCTTACTATTATTATATACATTGTATAAGTGGATCATGAATTCCGAAGAAGTCTGTCTGCCAGAATGATGACATGGAATTTGGACCTGTAACCAACAACCAACTACTTTTTGCCAAAGGTAATGCTGCACATCATTATTATGTGACAAACGTGTCGAATTTTCAGGAAACTGTTTCGAAATTAATACCATAATAGTCCATTGGTTCCTCCAGATTCTCCAGATACAAGTTCTGTTGTTAATTATATCGGATATGTGGAACTTTTTGCGTTATCCCTGATGGTCTCAGGTCACATGAGTATTTCTATTTTTATACAGATTTCTGCCCATAATTTACCTTATATTCTGACGGCAACCTCTATAAAATAAAATGAATTAATTCTTGAGAAAATTGATATATCCTCTTACGGTATATATCAATTATTTACACAGTCTGAACTCTAACTGTCTCATCAGAACCCAACATATAACATATTTATATTTAATATAAACTATTATAATTATAATATGTATATACTGTTGTGTATTATATTGATTCAACTTGTAAACATACCCATAATATGTATTCATGTAAACCTGAACTATCAAAATAAAATCTAATCTAATCTAATATAGTGAAGTGGTTATTCTGTTGGATTATTGGATATATCACTATTTAGTGGTTCTAAATGTAAATGTTAATTCGTTTAGTTTCATCGTTGGATTAGTGGGCCTGAGAATATGTTTGGAACTGGATTAGTTTTGTGGAATAATTATAATAAATGTAATTATTCTACTAGTTAATAAATAATTCAACCAATGCATGTGTTACTATTGCCACCCCCTCCGTTCGTCCTGTTGATGTATATATATATATATATTGTATTTTTGGTAAATCACACCCAATTCCCAAGGCTGGCAAACTAATATTTCAGTGATATCCCATTGTTCGACACGCGCCACTCTTAACAAACAAATCGCGCGGTCGTTTCAATGTAGCTTCAGTTATTATACAAGAGGACATGCACCCCCACCCCCCTTATACGCCGTCCCTATATATGTGCCTGCTTAGTATATTGGAGGTGCATAAATAGTAACGGCGTATAATGGCAGTGTGTTTGGGGGAAGCTGAGCGCCCCTGTGACCTCTGGTAATTGAAACTATACTTCGAAGCGCCCGTGCGTTTTGTCTGTTGTGAGTTGCGTGTGCCTAACAATGGGGTAATCATTGAACTATTCATTCGCCAGCATTGGGAATCGGTGTGCTTTACCAAAATTCAGGGAACGATTGCAACAATGGGATTGTGCTCTAAGTAACGATAAACGTAAATAAATAAATAATTACCGTCGTATTTCGAAGTCCAAACATGACTCATGCTTTTTCACAATCCATTTCGGAATTCGCACAGGAAAAAGTACTCTATACAACCAAGTTACTTCGTAACATTCGTCAATTTGGTCGAACCAAAATAAAAATAAGAAATTTATTTAGTGTATGATATCCCCATTGCACCGGAGACATGTATAATATGTGCATATATCTTCATATAATTTTATAACTATCTTCCATCATTTGCAATTATGAGAAAAAAGCACCAATCAATCAACCAAGAATAATGTGGGAAAAGAGACCAACTTTTTTTTTTTTTCTTCTCATGTTGACTATAAATAATTCCTCAATAACGACATTTCCCATTTGAAACCTTTGTTATGTAAATAGAGGATCTCCAATGAGTCGCAATTCTATACGAAATTTATGAACCCAGTGCACTATATTATATTCGAGTCGAGCTTTATCGTACTTTCACACACTGGAAAGTTTGCACGGTATGCATGGTTCACTGCGCGTGCCGATAATACACATGCGTCTTACTAAATATGAAAGGAAACATGCATATAGCATGCATCTGTACCAAAGCTAACTACATGAAAAGTACAATTTCTGTACTTTCCACCGGAATTTGCCTGCAAATAGCATGGAATTATCTCGTAAGAATCAATCATACATGTATTTGAAGACAAATGCCAGTAGCACCGTTACAAGTGGAACTACAGGAATTTTACTTCTCATGTCGTTTGCTTTGGTATAGATGCATGTTATGTGCACGTTTCCATATTATGGGATCATGTGGATTTTTATGACGAAATGACTGCCAAACATACCGTGCAAACTTGCCAGTGTATGAACGTACCTTTAGAGGGGCTCGAATCGAATTTAGTGGACTAGGTTATTAAATTTCGTATAGAATTGCGACGAATTTGAGATCAATTTTATCACATAATCACAATTTAGCAAGGAAAAGCGATCTCGAAACGGCTGGGGTTAAAACAAATTAAAATTTATTTCCGTATCACAACCAAAGTGGATGTAAAGACACCTTCAAGAAAAAATATAGTTTCATTTTAAATGTGCATATTATTGTTGACAAAATTGTTCAACCACCTTATCACTCATGTTGATCACACAGTCAACACTAAAAACCCAACACAAATGGAATATCATAATTATACTCAAATTAACATAAATAATAAAGTTCCGGCATTGTTATCGACATCATTGTGCGAAGCTCTTACGCCACTGCGCGTGCCGTTAATACACGTGTGTCTTACTAAAAATAGTAGGCCGAGTTTAGGGGCTAATTTTTGTGATAAAAGTCTCTAAATCCATCATCACCAAGAATAATGTGGGAAATAGATATCAACTTTGTGTTTTCTTCTTTCGAAACACATAGTAGATGCAATGGCATTTTATCTACATAACTTATATATTAAGCTCATTCAATTTCAAAGACTTAACCCTTTACCCAACAGAAGGGCCCTGTGCCAATGCATTCTCTTATATATGCGAGTCGACCATAGGTCGCCTCGCATATATAAGAGAATGCATTGGCTTAACACATATTAAAATGATAAAATTGTCAAAGAATGTAGAAAAACATTATAAAAATTGTTAAAAAATGTAAGTAATTTTTGTTTAGGCCAATGCATTCTCTTATATATGCGAGGTGACCTATGGTCGACTCGCATATATAAGAGAATGCATTGGCACAATTCATAACTGTAACCATCACAATGTGGTCAATGAACCGGTTCCAATGATATCCATATTTGTATGGTGTTATTGAGACAGACCGAAGATATTTTAGGCTGTTGAAGCTTTATTTGGGAGTTTTTGGCCGTTTTGTTGGGTAAAGGGTTAAAGGTTCGCGAGAAAATATGTCTGTAATTCCATAGGATAAAACTAATTTGTTATTTTTCTAGGCTCAGATTTGTTTTCTATGATGGCGTTTCTATCAGTGGCGTATATACAATTTTTTTTTAATAAATTAATGGCTTTGTAATCGTAGCCCATCAGAAATAATCAATCTATACTCTGATCCAACTTAAAGGGACACAATGCCTTTACAGTGCGTATGTGTGATAACCACAAACGTCTGAGAATTCATTATCACCAAGAAGAATATTATGCGAAAATAGATCAACTTTGTTTTGTTTTATTTTCTGATGTTGACTAGAAAGTTCCCCCATAACGACATATCCCACTTTGAAACCATTGTTATGTAAACATTACTGTTACAACGATTGGTAAACACACATCGCTGATCGCACAGGTCTATAATAAAAGTTTTTTTTTCTTCATCATAATATATTTCAGTAATTTTTATTAGACATTGCTATTTTATTGGACTAATTGGAATTGTATCATTAATGCAGCTGTAACAGTAATGTCTACATAACAATGGTTTGACATGAGAAATTACGTTACTGGATAATTAATGATATGATAATAACAACAAAGTTTATATATATTTTACATGGACTTGTTAAAGGCACGTGAGGCCTTAGTTGTCGAAAATATTCATATTTGTTCTAATCACCCTAAACAGAAAAACATTAAAACGCACACAGTTTCGTTCATATATACCATGACCATCAAGTAAACAGCATGTTATCATAAAGACCTACTATATTTTACCTAAGCAAGAGCCTGATTGCGTTACAGAAGACAGCACAATGCTACTGGCTAATCACACACAAATGGCATAAACGCTCTTTATTAGTTCCATATCAGGAATTTACCAACAAAGAACGCTCTTTATGTTTACCATGATAATATAAACAAACACCAGAAAAGTAACTTTTTATGCTTTTGTTTACATAACAATGGTCAAACATTTGACAATAACATACTGTTTATGCGATATTTCTTAGTTGTATACGGACAAAGTCTGTCTACATTTTGATGTTCTTTCTGTTTGTGGCTGTTTTTGACGGGTGGAAATATTTTCACAGGATACCCACCACCAAGGCCAACCGTACCTTTAAAGATACGGATGGCTTTCGCGATGGGTATTGTTGTTAAGATAGTCACATCCGTTAAAACCACCATAAACAGAAAGAATATTAAAATATAGACAGATTTTGTTCTTATACCAATCATAACTATCGCATAAATAGCATGTTATTGTCCAGATCGCACGCAGTGTTAGTGAACAAATGCCATGTTATGTTACAGTACAGTCCGTACAGAGTGTGCGATAAGCTAAACACTCAACACCGGAGAGATCCGCAAATTGAAATTTGGTAAAAAAAAAATGTACCATGTTGTTTACAATATACCGTTATAGCGCTCGCTAATCCTCGCCACTCAATATTTCGGTGTTGAATGGTTCACCGTGATTCAACCCCCCCCCAAATCGCCACGGTGTTCAGTGTTCTGTTTATAGCACACTCTTTATGTTATGTATATACACAAACGCTCGGCTCGCTCAGGTGTGTTTTGTGAATATATGAATTATACTATACTATTAGTATATTCTTAAGTAATTTCATAATTTGGTAACTTTTATTTCTAAATTATAACAGACCCATCCGTGCCTTTAATAACAGTTGTTTTACAAACTTTCATAAAATTTCTGTTATTAGGCATGAAGCTACTCCGAATACATGGTGTCCCTTTAAAGTTTAACACACTAACATACGAGTGAATACTGGATGCCGTTTGGTGATAGTTGTTTTACATACCTTCATGACTTTTAACATGTTCCCATTGCGAGGCTATTGAGTCCATTTAACCCTTTCAGTGCCAGGGGCCGATCTCATCGGCCCTAATTTACGGTCTGTAAAATCGGCCCTAAAAAATAAAAAAATAAAAAAAATATTCTCTTTTTTTTTAGATTCTTTTGGGTTGAATTTTTTTTGGGTATGCTTAAGCATGCTATAGCAAATTAAAAAAACAAACTGGATAAAACCTTAGGGGTATGTTATAACTCAAAACTATCACCAAGTATTCAGTAGTAATAAGTTTGATGCCCATGAAAAACGTAAGATTCCCTGGCACTAAACCTACAAAATAAGTCTGTTAAAGAATATAAGAAAAAAATATTAAAATTGTATAAAATTGTAAAAAATAATAACAAATGATGAAAAATTGTTAGGCCAATGCATTCTCTTATATATGCGAGGCGACCTATGGTCGACTCGCATATATAAGAGAATGCATTGGCACAGGGTATATGGGTTGATACAAAAATCGGACCTGGCACTGAACGGGTTGAATTAAAGGCCCATTTCATTTTCGAACACCAAGATGACATTATATAAAATATATGCCATAGTATATACCATTTGAAAGAGGAAGCTCCAAAACGATGTATTATCAATTTATCCGGTGCAATAAACTGTGAACATGTTGCTTTTATTCAGGTACCGCCGTGTTTTCTGTGCTCAAATTTCACCTGGACTATACTGCGACGTCTATTATTTTCAATGTAAGGGGAATAACTATATCTTAGTTTGAATTCTGTTGCATTCTGGGAGCGAAAATGTTTCTACGATTTCATCTATTTCCTATTACTCTATGGGCACCTTGTGAGACACAGACGTTCCAATACGATATTTTAAGACATTTTTTAGAACACTCGCCAAAGTGGGTCGTGGAAGTTATCCATGCATGGTTGCGAGTCTTTAAAACTAATATTTAGGCGTATGTTTGTCATTTCGTCGTTTCGTAATGCAGCTATATATAGGTGCACACACGATAGTCCACTATAGATTTGTGCACATATGCCCCCCCCCCCCCAAACATTGTAATATTCGATTTTCAATGTGAAGATAAAGACCAGACACCAGCTACGAACTATAGATAGACGGGTGAGATGGATATACACACACTTTCCTTGAGCTCGTCTATCACCTGTATTGCAGGCCGACATAATAATAACGAAATTAATGTTCAATTCAATTTCTATTGTTTTTTTAAATTCAATTCAATTCATTATTATAAATTCATCTTCTATTTGCGAGCGACTTATATATACAGTTCTCCTCATTTACAGATATAATTTGCACATACATCATACATATCATTGGTGGGTGAAACACATGCAGAAGCAACTTATACATGAAATATGATAATATATATAGTGGGTATACCTACCGTGTACATGCATGTGTATTTAGACGTAGATATATAAATAATGGAACATATATATCTAAAAGGTTAGGTCGTGGATACCATCATCGCAGTCGTAACAAGACTAGAAAGTTGTGGGTTCGATCCACTTGTCCGCGGCATGTGCGAGCATCGCGACCGGGAGTTGAGGGTCATCTAAGGGCGCGTACACATGGCGGGCAAGAAAATATCAGGTATGCCCCATGTGACTTACTTGACCAATCAAATAAATAATACCGGAAAATATCCGACGAAGGCAGCGCGCTGATATTTTATCGCCAGTTGGTGATATGTGTTCACCTTGATTAGTGGCCATCGGTACCCGGTAACTAATCTCTATAATGGGACACGCTGGTAACCGTTCACGCACTCGAGTTATGATCCATCAATATTATCGCCTGTTTCAACAATTGACTTCGTAATTCCATTTTGGATTGTTTGACATAATCGCTCAGCTACTTTGTGGATATGTGTGGGGACATATATCTTTTGAGAGTTTCCGCTGACGGAGGATGTCCATGGATTTCCAACTGCGCCCCCTCTTGAATCGGGCCAAAGACCCAAGATCAATAATTGAATTTGCACACCTCCCATCGTCTTTGAATTTCCTATATGGTACCTCACATACCTTGAATTTTGACTGGACACCAGGAGGGAGGGGCCTAGAAGAAATTCCAAACCAATAATTTGACCAAAGTAGGAAAAATGCAAATGTTGGTCTAAAACCACTAACTCCACATACATTAATGGTTGAAAAATCAGACTACAAGAACAATTTCAAACCATTGTTGGTGTGAAATTTCCAACTAATATTGTTTCCAAGTTGGCGGGGGTCTCATGTCCCCAAATGCACACATGTGAATTCCGTAACGTAATGTACACCACAGCCCCATGCACCAAGCAACAATCACTGAAAACTTCATATGGGGTCTCAATGGGTGTGGGGTCATCCGATTTGCTACAAAACCATAAAAACATTTTGTCACCCCACATATACATGCACTATGAAATTATAACATTTCCAAATTTCCAAATAACGTGACCACTTTCTCATTATGCAGAAGGTCTTTATGCATGAGATCAGCAACGTTGCTACAGGTCGGTGGGTGTCTAATCCCACCGATTTCGGTAATACATGTCAACAGTTGGAAATTTCCCAAAGCTATATATGAATTGCCAATATGGACTATAGGTTATTTACCGGATGCAATTCACTTGAACCAGCTCAATCAACGCCGTCTAAACGGCCGCGTTCTCACGGGCGTAATCTTTACAGCAAGAAAATATCAGTGTGCAATTTTACCTGATATTTTCTTGCAGATATTTTCTTGCAGCTTCATGTGTACGCGCCCTAAAAGGCCGATTGTAACACGGCCACTTCGTCAAGAAATGATAACTTGTTCGCGCACATGTATAAGAATCAATGAACACATTATACTGAACCAATGCATCAATTCTGGTATACGGGGATACGCCAGTTTTTGAAAAATTGAATGGATACAAGATGCCCGTTTGGCGCGCGACGAAAGCGTCAGAAGGGCAAAAAATGTGCGCCATATATAATGTCGCACATTTTTGCGCTTCTCTTGCTTTCGGTGCGCTACTAACGGCGCATGTTTTGATGCTTTCGGCGCGCGCCAGAAACGCAATTATAGAAAGTGGTGCTAATAATATCTCATCTTGTAAAACCAATATAATTATACTTCCATATTTTAATATGGGAGTATATTGTATTTCTGTTGAGACCATTTTCCGTTTAATTGGACATACTGAGATAAATAATGGGACTGGGAACGCGAAAACACTTGGGAATGTAGGCAACCAAGAGCTACTGAAAATATAGGCGTCCGAATTTCGGCACATCGTTTATTTGCAGAGTTATCGTCCTTTTGCTTTTCTCCATTTTTCTCTATTATTATTCTTTTTCTTTATTATTTTTCTGAGTAAATTTGGTACGCGAGATCTCAGGAACTGCTGCATATATGGCGCTAAGATTTTCGGATTGTCTACAGATTCTACAGTAGACGGCCGTAAAGCCAGTGAGAACTGTTGCCGTGTTCGATTTATGGAGTTATGGACCTTAAACCGGCCTCTCACATTTATCGACAATTGTAGAGTATATCTGGAACGCATTGAGGCTGCGGAACGAGACAAGTGGTATGACGTAAAGCAACTTAAACGTAGTTCAGTTCTACAAAATGGACGTGCCATTATAAAATTTACATGCCATAGTCTCCATTTTATTACGATAACGATGCCGTCAAAATTTTTTAAATCGGTCGAAAATTGACAGATTTACCGGCCCTGAATGTCCAAAATAATGAATTTCTCTCCCTGATGGAGGAAAATGGCTGTTGGAGGAGCTGGAGAGCAAGATAGGATGAGACCATGCCCGGGAAGGTGGTGGAACTAGGCCGCGGTTGTGAGACCAGACCGGATGGTGGGACCAGACAGACCGGCGGCGGATGTAAACGGCAGATTTAGCAAAAAAAACAAGAGCTGTACATTTTTTATTGCATGCTCCGAATGGGAAGAGTGATGCGGACCCGAATGTACCACTTGTTAGTTTTTAGGCCCGATCGTTACCGACCTACGACCGGGACAAAAAAAATGATCTATTTATAGCATGAAATCTAAACGGGCTAACTATTGAGCAAAATTGATACGGCGGTATCCAGTAGTTACGATTCCAAAGTTTAACCACTCTACTATCAAAGCAACCTGTCCAAAAGCGACCTCGCTTCAGGTGGGTTCAAACTTTTGACAAATTTCAACGAAAATCAAAGGGGGAATATTTTTTAAACAAATCAGAAATCAAGATAAGTGCGCGTGCGATTTCCTGAGTTTTGGAGCGAACGGTTTACGCATGGCGACGCTATAATTGTATCGTAAACGTACGTACCACTAACTTAAAGGTACTCAACCCGATAAAACTCCTCTCAATTACTATTTCAATGGCTTCGGGGGTCAAAAATATTTGATTCGAGTCGAGGAAGTCACCCATCAAAGCTCAGATTTGTTAGATATCGATTTTAGAAATCTATTATTTTTCATTATCGGGAATACTATCTGGCCCAGAACTCAGTCAAAATTGCGTTAAAATTACCACTTGATTTTAGAGTTATCCATCCTTGTCTGTTTGAATAGATTTGGAGAACACATCCAGAGCAGATTACGGCAGTTAGCAGTACTGATCTCGAGTTTATAACAAATTTCAAAAATCAATATCTAATAACTCTGAGCTTTGTTTGATGGGTTCCTCGACTCGAATCAAATATTTTTTACCCCCAAAGCCAAAGAAATAGTAATATAGGACCCTCCGATCGGATTGTTGTTGTTGGAATCTGTTGAGATGGGGACCCTCTTTACGGGTTGAGTACCTTTAATCGTATCTTGTATGTGATCATAGAACAATATTTACCGTTTTTATCAAGAAAAATAGTATGACTATTCATTTTTTGCACTCAATTGTCTTGCCTGCATTGTGATACAAACTACAATGTCTGTAATTTGGCAGAGGTGTCCATCTTCTTGGTACGTGTACAGAAATACCTAATGGTATTGAATTATCGAAGCAGTCTCATAGATCAGAAGTATAGGGGCAATCACATGCTACTATTTAGTCATGTAAATTGAATTTAACGTGACTTTAAACATTCACTTGGAAAAGTACTTGTGCACGAGTACCAGAGAAACACAGTAACGGAGACTTTGGTCAACTACGGGTGACAGTGAAAACAAACAAACAGGTTTACACCATACAAATCAAAACATAAAAGTAGCATCAACGCAGGAAACAGGAAGATAGAAGAAGAAATAGATAGTGGTACAACGCAATACAAGTAAAACGAGAATCTTTACAAACGTTTAATTATATGGAAGTATACGAATTTCCCACCGGGAATTCGAAAAGCCGCTAGTTGTAGTAATTATTATATAACCAAAACTTTCGAATTTGGTTCTTCGTATACCTGTGTTTGGTTCTTCGTATACCTGTGTTTGGTTCTTCATTTGGTTCTGAATAAGGACACTCTGGAACAGAACTGTTTATAATTTCGTTCCTTGTGTAAAAAATAGTCGCTTTGAAGAATTCTGTTACATGGTTGGCTGTGGGTAGCAATACACAACTTCCAGCAATTTTGGTCATCCTGGGAGGGGGTACTGTACTTCAAATCTATGCTGAGCCATATTCTTTGGCATAAATAGGTCACACCAAGCATGTTTTATTTTCGACAGAAATGTTAGGTGTAATCAAATGTCTGTACTCTAGCTCCTTCGAACAATTTGTCAAGAGTTATGCCCCTTTGTTTGCACACACAAAACGCTTAATTTTACCCATTGCATGTTTAATTGCCTCAAAATTACCATCAACACAAAAAGAGACCACGACAGAGCGAATGTTAGTAAATAAGCTTCTTACGCATGATATAGCTATGTTAGAGCTTAAAGGGGTACTGTACGCCATTTTCAATAAATTCCCGGTGATAACAACGATCTATTATCGATACTATATAGAAATATAAGTAATTTGAGTCGAAGATGTATTCTGTAAACGCTCAGGTTAATAGGCTATCTTAAAATTTAATAATTTAAAAGTTAATAATTTAATATAAATTGATTTTATGGCTCCAGCCATAAAATGGCGTCTCTTAAAATTCGAATTTCCGTGTACAAAACGTAATCAAATTATAATTGAGGGATACTGGATTAGGAAAACAATTTCACACACGATCGTTTGAAACATTATGCTTATACGGGGAGAAAACCCAAGCCACTCATTGACTAGCGACGGTACACTAACTTAAATGAGTATATGGGACTACTAAGCATATAATATAATGTTTATTTGATTCATTTGGTTGAAAACTTTACAAAAATTACTCGACAACGACAATTTGTATTTTTGCATTCCGGTAAATTTGCCATCCGTAACAATACTTCGTACTCAACAGACTTTCAAAAAATGGAAAAGTTGTTACCTTATTCTCCGACTCGGGGATTATAGAAACCAACAACAACATCTTGGGTACAGTACCCCTTTAAGAATATTTGATATAGAAAATAGTTATCGCAGCAAATTAAAAAAATAATTCAAGCGCAGATGACATAATTCAAATCAAAGTTGGCTTCCACTGAATACGAAAATCATGTTACGTATTCATTTAAAAAAAAATTGTGAACTTTTCCAGTTTTGTAAAATAATTTAACCTTCAAACAAGTAATGTCACATTTAACACTTACCACAGTGGCTGTTATGACCTCATGTAGGCCTTATTTGTTTTCTTTTTCAGACCCCTATATACAATCCGATAAATCGTTTACTGCTACCGTAGACCCATATGATTCTGGATTGAATTCCGCATGCCGTGCATGCTATCCGCAAAGAACCAAATGGTTCCTTGGCCATAAAGAACCAAATTCAATGGTTCCGCTATATATGGACAAATTGTATAACCAAATTAAGGCCTATATATTGTTCCCCATGCAGTGTATAATATTGCTCATGGCGAAAACTGAGAGGGATGTCTGACAATACTTAAGGACACATACATAATAATGAGAGGGAGAGTGTGGAATACGGATGTTGGCACCGCCAACGTTCTATTCAAAGTTACTTGGCGATAAAGAGATGTGACCATGCATGAGACGTTTGCGCCCCTGAGGACCATTAAGAGGACTCTCCACTCGCATGATCAGCACTGTTAATTAGTTCATTCCTGGGTTGAATGCTCTTCTGCATGCGCGTTAGTTATTTCCAGTTGACCACAATGCCTGTGCGTTGTACTTTATATATAAATTGTTCTGCCTCATATGCTGTTGGTTGACACTGGCTGATGCCACTATGTCCACATCTTCTTCGCCTGGTTCACCGAATTCATTGAACGCAGGCCCAGATTCGCATATATGCTACTTCTGGTCGGTATGTGTTTAACATTTTGTAGCATTCTATTATTTCTCTTCTATATATGTTATCTGTACTGCAGGATATATAGGAATCTTTAGTTTTGAAAGTATGTCCGGTCATATATGATTTCGTGTTGGAACCAGCTTGGTTGATACAGTTTGAAGCCTTTGAAAAGTATCTTGGTGTGTTTGATATAAAGGGAGTTTGCCATTATCTTAAAATCAGCAGGGCGAAAACCACCCATATAACACACATATCGTTGTTGAAGAAGCCAGAACATGGTGCATTGGAGAGGCTACTGAAATATTTCCCGGACAGAATGTGATTATAGTCATGATGGCTATCACCTGCAATATATTATGCCATGCTGGATCATTCGAGACTATGACTATCATACTTTGTTGTCTAAAGAAACGTTGAATCTGTTGTAAGAATCTTTGCCCGCATTATACAACAAGAAATAGCCGTTTTACTGTTGACATTTTCCTCCGTATCATGATGCAAACTGATGCACGCATATAGAAAACTATTATATACATGTTCTTTATATTATTGAAGTTCGAAGTACTATTTACTTTTGTGAGTATGATTATTGCTGTAATCGGCGGTGGATGTATCACGCTTCGGGTAAATTAACGACACATGCTCAACCTCTCGGCCATTTCCGATTCGCTCGAAAATAACCTCTTTATCTACACATAAAGCCAATGGTCCGGATGGTATCAGTAACAAAATGTTAAAGGAAAACCACAGCTCAGTATGCAAACCACTCAAAATAATATTTAATAAATCGCTGAAGAGCTGTTGTTTTCCGGACACATGGAAACGTGCTGATGTCATACCATTGTTCAAAAAAGGAAAATCACAAGATCCAAATAATTACAGACCCATTTCACTTCTCAGTTGTGTTGGAAAAGTTCTCGAAAGAATCGTTCACAATAAAATGTTTATACATTTGCAATCCAGAGATCTCTTATATTCGCACCAGTCTGGTTTTATTCCCGGTCATGGAACGGAACTACAACTGATAGAAATTATTCATAATATAGTAGAAGCGCTTGATAAAGGTGATACGACATGTGCAGTATTCTGTGATATTTCCAAAGCCTTTGACAAAGTGTGGCATCGTGGTCTTATACATAAGCTCGATAAATATGGTATTAAAGGAGATATTCTTAAATGGTCTGTGAACTACCTTGAAAATCGCAAACAACGCGTACGAATTAACTCCAGTTTTTCCAAATACGCACCTATAACAGCAGGAGTCCCCCAAGGATCCGTAATCGGGCCTCTTATGTTTCTCATATATATAAATGACATTTCGGACAATTTAGAATCCCGAGCTAGACTATTTGCCGATGATACATGTCTCATGAATGCAAACTCTGATCTACAAACTTCAGAATCGACGATAAATAATGACATGCGGAAAATCAATGAATGGGCTGAAAAGTGGATAGTCAAATTTAATAGTGCCAAAACTAAAGTACTGCTGTTTACAAGTATAGAAAATATTATAAAACCAGATATAGTTTTCAATGGAGCTACCCTTGATTATACGCACAGTCACACACACCTGGGTATTGACATCTCAGAAGATTTATCATGGAATATTTATATCGAAAATATATGTACTAAAGCCTATGCAAGACTTTCCCAAATGAGAAAACTGAAATATCTTCTTAACCGTCAGACTCTCGAAATATTATATTTATCTCACGTCCGTCCATTAATGGAGTATGCTAGTTGTGTATGGTTTGGAGCACCTGACTATCTATTAAAAAGACTAGATGATATACAAATCGAAGCTGCACGTATAGTTACAGGTTGTACAAAATCGGTCCCCCATGATAGGTTGCTCTTTGAACTCGGATGGGAGAGGCTGGAAAGTAGGCGGTATGTTAAACGAATGAGTATATTTTACAATATTGCAAACGGCAAAGCCCCCGCCTACTTAACTCAGCTTCTTCCGTCAAAGGTTAAGGATAAATGTGATTACGAACTGAGAAATGCATCAAATTTAAATCGTCCCATTTCAAATAGCAAAAGAACAGATAAAACTTTCTTCCCCACATGCGTTATGGATTGGAACAAATTGGATGAAAAAAAAGAAAGAAACATTCCACTCGATAGGTTCAAGAAAGCACTAGTAACTAAGCCATTAAAACCACCAACATATTTTTCATATGGTAAACGGCTATTGAACATCCTTCATTGTAAACTGAGGTGTGAATGTAGTAATCTACAAGCTGATAAACTTCAAAATTATATAGCAATTTCTGCTACATGTAGATGTGGACATTCTGTAGAAAATGCTTTCCACTATTTTTTTGAATGCCACCTACACTTTGAAGAAAGAATTACACTTCGTAATAATCTTCTGCGCTTTAATATACATTCAGTTAAAACACTAATATTTGGGGACCCGAACTTAAAACAATTAGAAAATGAACATATCTTTAAAGCTGTGCAAAATTACTTACGAGATACAACTCAAGAGGAAAATCCGACAAAGTTCTATTAAGACGCTCGCATCATTTGAATGCAAATTGTAAAAATGTTAACAATGCACCATGAGGTACATGTATCACATTTAAAACAGCTACTTGAAATCATTATTGAAATTATTTAGAATTGGTGGGGTGGTGAGACTATACAAACTATTTTTCAAATAATATAAAATGATATACTGTATGTATACACTTGTAAATATGTTATACCTATTGTGTTGACAACCCCAATTATTATGTATCAGTGTTATAACGGCAATTGGGAGAGGGGGTTATGTATAAGTGGATCGCACTTGTCCTCCAATCCCAATGCCAATCTGTATTGTTATATACTTATTGGTAATAAATATGTTTAAACTAACCTCTTCCATATCTGCCGGACTATTTCAATCACGCGATTGATCATGTGGACACTCTGTATACGGATAAATACGTCTGTTGACTGGGAGACTCACCTGTTAAACTTGAACTAATATAATTATTGCTATGTATCACTATTTAATGCATGATCAAGTGTGACCCGCCATATCAAATCCAGTCGTAAGTCGGGATTTTTTTTACCCTGTGCCAATGCATTCTCTTATATATGCGAGTCGACCATAGGTTTCTTACAATTTTTAGGACATAAAATAAAAAACATCCATTACCCTGCAGGGAGCCCCACACATATATAGAAGCATATAGAAGAGTGTCGTCTGCTCATGTTTGTCTGGGGCTCTGTACGGGTGAAATTATAAAATTGTTAAAGAATACAAGAACAAATTATTAAAATTGTAACAAAATTTTAGGCCAATGCATTCTCTTATATATGCGAGGCGACCTATGGTCGACTCGCATATATAAGAGAATGCATTGGCACAGGGTAAAAAAAATGGCGGCCATTGCGTGGTCACCAGGGCCGTGCATTGCGCGAATATGGTTACTATTTAAGCAAGGAAGAGGTTATTTTCGAGCCATTTATAAGCGACAATGACCGAGTCGTTGATATTGTCATGCAAAGACAGTCAATTTAATTGGATAACGTAAGATTTTCGACGAGCGTGAAGATTGGTTTGAGAATTAATCGACGTTAATCGTGGACATTTGATGCCCGACCTTGGAAGGACGCGGGTCACTCAGTCGGGGAGATTCTATCGATGAAACTATTGAACCAATGATATGCAACTTTTATGCCGTCTGGGGGGTATAACGCGAAGACATACAGTCTATCAAATGTCTTTCTTGTTATACGTCTTTTAGAACACTATTATAGGGGATTGAATTAACGAGGCAGGCTGAGAAGCAATATGACTTATATTATGACCACTGGGGGAACAATACGAGTGGATTTAGTTGTCGAAAGTTGATGCTTCGTTGGCTTTATCAGATCTCCAGTCAAACAATCGTGCTTTCTCAACTATGGTCATACGGTTACTTTGAGGCCCGCACGCATAACTATTATGCATCGATTGTCTCAGTTAGCTGTGGATCGCATGAGAGAAGAATATTGTGTCCGATTTAGTACTATAGCTATGCTGACACTCATAATTCTACGCCAGACAGCTATCGTCTCAATGACGCAGAAGTGTATACGTGATCTTCTCTGTTATAGAAATGTTATGTGTCCTGGAAATAGCTTATTACACATAACACACAATAGTATATATAAGATATCCCAGTCTCGAAATTCGTGTACCGACCAACGTCGGGTTTGTTAATATACTCACACTTTTTCCGGCCTTTCGCCTGCATGCGCGCATTCCCTGGCAAAAGTTTACATGCATACTTATATATGAATGTTCTTAATAGCTTTGACCAACTTCCCGCCAACACTTACCAACGATGACAACAACAGCAACAACAACAAAACAGCAACTATTTCTATATATGAAACTCTTTTTGAAGACACATAATTCCTAAAACATAATATTATATATGAGGGGATATGACAGGCTGTGGGACGGGATGCGGGACCAAAATGACAAACTGCAGGACGGAAATTGTAATTGCGTGGGACGGCCGATATCTCGAATATTATATCACGTATAGAGTGCTCGTTTTTTGTGTCTAACGAAAGCTCGATATTCGTCCCAACCAAATATATATTAACCCTGCCACTCACCGGACACAGGATGTTTCATTATTCCGTCAACAACTGACTTTCACTAATTGTCGAAATTAAGGCTGCGGGGCGGCTGTAGAATTGCGTTTTACTGCGTAAAAGCTATGTCAAGCTTAAGCAAACTTGGTACTAAAGTGAAGCTTAGCTTATCCCGAATGCACAACATAAATATGCGAAGCGGCTGTTTTTGTTGTAAACGTAGAGACTGATTAACTCCACCCATGCGGAGGTAGCTCGAGAAATGGAAAACTTCCTTCAACGACATCGTTTAGAAATTAGAATTTTCGATTAATATATACGTTAGCAAAGAACCATGGAGTATTATGTATCAAATAACATCTAAAAATAGACTCAGAGCTTACAATATAAGAATTTCGATTTCCGCAGATTTATCCCATATAATGGGGCATATCTTAAATAAAAATGAAGGACTAGATATTTGTAATGTAATTTTTGCCACAACGGCTTAATTGGAACAGCGATGTGTATAAATTACGTTCATGATTGGAACGATTTTTAAAACGGCTTCAGTCAGCGGGGGTTTTTTTTATGGAGAAAACGGAGCGCTCGTTCTTGGACCGAATTCACGACTAGTGGGAAGATTTTGGAATAAATTACATTCCTGGTGACTAATTCTTTATGGAATAAATCGGTGGAAATCGATATTTTTTCATGGGCGTCGATATTATATATAGTTTGTGTGTTCGCCACGATCGTTAATAGACGTATTAACACAATTATATATCGTACTATATATGTATAGTATCGATATCCCATTACGTCATTTAATACCTATTACTTGTTGTTTGTTATCGTGTTCACCGAGAAGTCTAGATTCTAAACATTGATGTCGAAGGCACTATTCCATTTTCGTGGTACCTTTCCATACATTGGTGGGGTTAATCGGCCTCTAGTTGTACTACAAAAACAGCGGCTTCGCTTGAATGAATACATTACTGTATTACTGGGCCCGACCTGATTAACAGTCTTGGACCCTAGGATCAGGCCACATAAGCCAAACGAAACAACCGACACACCTTGGTATTATCCAAGAGTCGAGCAGTTCAAATATCCCGAATGTTGAAAAAGCATCAGAACTTATCCGCAAATGCTATTTGGCAGCTTGACGCTCACCAATTTCCAAGGAATTTAGTCCCATGACCAACCTAAAGATTTTTAAACACGTTGTCATTCCAAAAGCCCTATATGGCGCCGAAATGTGGTGGAACCTGTCACAGACTCAATATGTGAATCTTGAAAAGGCATACAGAATGTGTATCAAAAATATGCAGCAAATGGCCACAAAAAGCAGCACGATCCTCTCGCTCTCCTTGCTTGGGATGCTACCCATTGAGTACGAAGTCGATCGGAGGAAGTTGCGCTTTCTGGGCTCACTAATACACTTACCGAGCAACCATAGAAAAGCTTTGGAAATATTTCTGTTCAGCCTGCATAGCCTCCTAATCTATAATTGCCCAGCGACAAGTTTTCTGGAAGAAATATCTAGAATTCTCACAAAATATGGCATGTATGACATTCTTCCCAACTATGCAAGAACTGGGTCCTTTCCAAATTTATCACAATGGAAAAATATGATAAAAGTACAAATAACCGCCCATTACGCTAGGGAAACATACTATTATGCACAGTTGGATAATAACCTCATATTCTTCCTCAAAGTCAAACCGGATCCAATGGCTGCGGACACACGTACCACAGTAGCGATGGCATAGTAGGTGTGACAATTTATTATGGTGGAGTTTGGTGACAATTGGTCCGTCATAATTCTGTGCCATAGCTATCCATGTCGCCCGCTGATTTTCTGCACAATGAGTCGGCTGGACCAATTAACCATTGCTTGATCTCTACTCATTACGCTGTGCTAAATTGTATTCACGACGATATATATAATTGCACGATAGATCGTCCAGAATTGTGTTCGACCATGGCCTGGTGGCAATTCCTCATTGAATCACATATCATTATTGTGGTACGTTTTTTATATGATCTCAATGCATGCATGTTTATCTACTTGTATTAATTTCACTAGTAAGAACAATCATGGCTGTTGAGATGGGTTATTCATTAAGTTATCAAGTGGACTTGTGTGTTAGCATGCAAAATATAACACTGCGTGTTGAGTAAAGATAAACATCGACAAGGCATTCAGGTAGATACATCATTGAGAGATCGGCCGTCGCTGGTAGAGCTTGGTAGACTCATTGTGCGAATTTGCAGAGGGCTACATGGATAGCTATATATGGCACATAATTATGACGGACCAATTGTCACCAAACTCCACCATAATAAATTGTCACACCTATATACTATGCCATCGCTACTGTGGTACGTGTGTCCGCAGCCAATGTCATTGTGGCGACCTTGGATCCTATGTCGCAATGAAAAGCCTTACCTCGCAATGTGCCTGCGTTTAGCACAAATATTGAACAAAACATCATACGATAACCAAACAACGTGTTCCCACTGCCACGATACATACCCCAATCTAGTGTTGCACATGCACAAAGACTGTTGTTCCATCTTCGCCCAGGAAAGAAGCAATTCATTCTGGTACTTTGTTATTGATTGCTATGGAATTGATATGTTCAATATTTTGGAAACATTGAGTGATGAAACGTTTCTTGCGTACTGCTTTGGCGGATGCATAAGCACGGCGGTTAATCTAGTTTGCAACGAAGAACAATTATTCAGATCCTGCATACGATTTATCTGCGACTTATGTGCGAGTTGAGTATTCTCTAGAAAACTTTCATCTTCAGTCGATACGTTTCTGGAGTGAATAGTTAACTTCTACATACACATATGCAGGCTCTCCCCAAGTCACTAAATCCCGTTTCCCATTTACGTGATTTCTCAGGAATATGTTCTGCTTATTATTATGATATAACCTACATAATTATATTATATGATGTCACATTTGAATATTTTGTAACCAATACTACATATTTTCTGTATCACCAATACCTACCATTGTATATTGTTTGTATATACTTCATCTCCAATAATGGAGGAATAAAATCATCTGTCTGTCTGTCTGTCTATTTAATACCTATTACTTGTTGTTTGTTATCGTGTTCACCGAGAAGTCTAGATTCTAAACATTGATGTCGAAGGCACTGTTCCATTTTCGTGGTACCTTTCCATACATTGGTGGGGTTAATCGGTCTCCAGTTGTACTACAAAAACAGCGGCTTCGCTTGAATGAATACATTACTGTAATACTGGGCCCGACCTGATTACCAGCTGACTTGTGTCGCAAACCGACACTGGAAGGGATAGTCAGTGGGGGCCCTATAGCTGACCATGCACGTTGGAAGCCGGGATGCGTGCTGTGATCGTTATGGCGGCGCGTGCGTGATGTATATTATTTTATGTTCATTCAGCTGGTTCATTGTATGTATTTTGTCTTATATGTCACTGTTTAGCGAAGGCAATAAAACTATTTGAACATTGAATTTGAATTTGAATTGTTGTGCAATAGATGATAAGCTTCATTTTAATATCAAGTTTGCTTACGAGCATAGCATTTTCGCTGTAAAAAAACAAGTTTACAGCTGTTAAGCAGCCTTAATTTCGACCATTGCTTGGTGCGGTTAATATATTTGGTCGAGCTTTCGTTAGACATCTAAACGATCCCCCTATACTTGCTATTCTTTAAGATATCGTCCGTCTCACGAAATTACAAATTCTATCCCACAGATTGCCATTGTGTCCCGCCATCCCGTCCCAGTTGCCATCCCTCTAGAGATGGGATAAACCCATACATGTTGTTACACATATGCCACTTAAAATTGTTTTAAAGCAAACCGGAAGATTTCTCAATCTTAAATGCTGTAATGTTCTCAAATATCAAAATGTTCTGTCTCATGAAGTTGGTGGGGAACAAAATGTTCATACCACGAATGCATAACATTTTACGCGGGATACACTCATGTCCGTATATATAACAATTTCAGCTTTCATTTTTGTGATCATTTTCATATACGGATTCAACTAAACTACTAAAGTTCAATTTAATTCTTAAAGATATTTAAATGTTCTGCTTAAACATGTCACCTAATTATGACACACTACTATCTTATCTCTCTTTAAATATACATAATCCGAATTAACGCTTCTAAATCACTATTTATGTGGCTTTGGTGGTAAACAAATATTTGATTCGAGTCGAGGTACCCACCCATCAAAGCTCAGAATAATTGGCTGCGGACACACGTACCACAGTTGCGATGGAAAAGTAGGTGTGACAATTTATTATGGTGCAAAAAAAAAGAAGTTTGGTGACAATTGCTCGTCATATTTCTGTGCCATAGCTAGCCATGTTGCCCGCTGAGTTTCCACACAATGAGTCAATTGGACCAATTAACCCATTGCGTTTCATCAAGTTTGATCTCTACTCATTACGTTTTGCTACATTATTCTCTACTATATATACAAGTGTATGATCGATCGTCCAGAATTGTGTTCGACCGTGGCAATCCCTCATTCACTCACATATCATGCACGTAGTACGTTTTGTTGATATGATCTCAATTCATGTTTATCTACTTATATTAATTTCGTGCGTATTAAAACAGTTCCCCAATCATCCCCAAATTGAGTTTTTTATTTTGCGACGTTTAGTTCTACTCATAATTCCGCAAATATTATCATGTGGGCCGACGAAGCTGTGTCGGAACTGTTGGAGGAAATGCAGCTGCGAGAAAGTATCTGGAATAAACAAGTTGAACTATACAAGGACAAAAAACAAGAACAAGGCTGAGTATAACGAACTTTGGATGACTCATTGTGCGAATATGCAGCGGGCGACATGGCTAGCTATGACATATTAATTATGACAACCAATTGTCACCAAACTCCACCATAATATTTTTTTACACCTACTATGCCATCGCTACTGTGATACGTGTGTCTGCAGCCATTAGCTATTGATTTTTGAAATGTTATTTTTCACCACCTGGAAAATTTGGCGGCTAGAAAATATTCGACGAGCTCATACTCTCGATATACCAAATTTCGTTGAACAAAATGTTGATAAATAACACTTGTTGGGAAATTTTATACTATAGTTGACAGTGGTTAGCATTACTTTTTGGTAATTAATCGATTCTGAGAACTGATGTGTCTTTTGAAGAAATGTTGTTGTTGTTAGAATCTGATGATACTGGGACCATTGAATCGGATTATGTATCTTTAATTGAATTTGAGCAGTACAAACTGTTAGTGAAAGAGGCCCGACCAGTCTACCATATTGTAAATCAGTGGCATCAAATCTCTTGAATTTCCAGCTGTAAAAAAACTGAGATTTGTTTGACGACGAAAAATGATGACATCAGCGCCACTGCATATTATAGAGGTTAGCACCATTCAGCCTGCATGTTAGTATACTCAATAGTGTATAAGAACTCAAGATGATTAGCATGTGTATTACCAAAGAATCCTTCAGAATTGATCGCTTTCGGGACAGAAACGCTCTATCCTCGGAGTTGCATAAAATACACTCGTGTGCTTTATAATATGAACGATAAAAACAACATGGTAATTATGATGAAAATGAATTTATGACTCGAGTTCATTCATTTGTTGCATATATATTCTCGACTCGAGTCATAAACTCATTTTCATTATAATTACCATGTTGTTTTGCATCGTTCATAGCGCACACGAGTGTATTTTGCACTAAACCATGGCTCAAATTTATTCATTTGTTGCATATATTCTGGTGAGTATAAAAGGAGATGGTCCCATAAATGGCCGGAATTGGTGTATATATATACAGTACCCCATTAAACATTTCATCAAACTGAAACACTAATTATCCCCCTTTAATTGAACACGAACAGTGCCAACAGTCTAGTGAAAGGTTCCAGGCCAGTCTGCCATAAATTAAAGCAGTGGCATCAAAATTAATCTATTGAATTTCCAGCTGTGAGAAACTAAGATTTGTTTGACGACGGAAAATGATGACATCAGCGCCACTGTACATTTTAGAGGATGTCGCATGTCTGGCGAGCACCATTCAGTCTGCATGTTAGTATAATCAATAGTGTATATGAACTCAAGAAGATTAACATGTGTAATACCAAAGAATCCTTCAGAATTGATCGCTTTCAGGACAGGACAGAAACGCTCAATCCCCGGAGTTGCATAATCTCATATTGGTTATATAGAAAAACACTCGATGCCATTAAAATGTTATTATGAAACGCACGGCTCAAGAGCTATTGACAGCCCGAGGAGATAAAACAATTTACAAAAACGATTTGTCAGTAAAGAGGGAAAGCGCTTATTCCATTCTCAATCTGCATGAATCATGCGAACATATCTTCTGGGATAAACTAAGTTTGTCAGATATTTGACTTAAGTCTATGTTATGTATGGCGGATTGCGCTCCAAAATATACGCATGTACTATGAGTATTCGCTTTTGAATTCCCCCCAGTATCGAAATTGGTCGATAAATACCTGGATTATACCTTTCTATATATAAGAGCATTATATTTCCCAGAATGATGCATTGAAATTAAATGGATAGTGTACTCAACTGTTGTTGTTGGTTCATATAGTCTCTGCTTCGTACAATAAGGTAACCAGATTTCCATTACTTAAAATTATGTTGAGTGCGAAGTATGTTTGTTACTGATGGCATATTAGCTGCAATACGAATATAGAACTATTATAGTCGTCGAGTAATTTGTGTACAGGTTTCAAGCAAATGTATCAAATTAATGTTATATTATATGCATACTAGTCCCAGATACACGTTTAAGTTATTTTTAGTCACTAGTCAGTGAGTGGCTTGAGTTCAACATATTTGTTTACACGATCATGTGTTCCACGTGTTGCCCATTCCACTTTCCATCAATTAATTTGATTACGTCTTGTACACCGAAATTTAAGATTTTTTTGCGCTACCGCTGAATTAAAAAATTGAACCTGCACAAACGAAACGATCTCAAATTTACGGAAAAATACAGTGATAATATATAATAAGAGAAAAAAAGGTATTTTCAGCGCTTTATCGACGATTTTTTTTCGGAAATCGTCCGAGTATATGTACAGTAATGCCCAGATAATCGACTCCTTAACCACATCATAATTATGGGTAACTTTTCAGGATTTAGTCGGAAATATGACTGGTTGCCATTCATCGGAAAGCTCTCCGACTAAATCCTGAAAAGGTACCCATAATTCTGCTGTGGTTAAGAAGTCGATTATTTAGGGCACTACTGTAGGTATGTTTTGATATACCTCTCACCAAATTGTAAATTATATGTATGCATAATTTTGCGGTTTGAACGAGCCATATCAGTTTAAAGATAGTGGGTCTCTTCCCTGAATTTTTTGTATTTATTCGGAAGTATACAATAATAATTTTGAGCTAGAGAGACCAATCGGCAGGAGCTACAATTTCTATAAAATACCCCCACCAGGGCCACCACCAAATTTTCTTTCTATGAATTGGACAGGGAAGCTACTATTTTTTGTATAACACTACAACATTTTTTATACATTTTTTACATATCATTTAAATTCTTTTAAAGTGAAATTTAAGAAATGAATGTAGTTTTAGTGTGTTTTATTGAATGTACAGCGATGTAGCACATAGTGGTTCACGCTAAATGTGATCCATGTAATGCAACAGCCAGATATATACCCCTCTATAAAACACACTCAAACTATACATAAATTTCTTATATATATATTTATATAACCTTTTTCATATTAATTTATATACAAACTCAGCTTATTTTGTTTCCTGAAATCTGTTTGCAGTTGGATATTATACCATGCTGCACTGCAAGTTAGCCCAATATTATGTATATACCTGTAAGTTTAGTCTATGCGTGGCCGTTCACTTGAAAAAACACGCACATGTATATTCTACATATACCGCGTTTAGTCATCCAAGTCAACAAGGTGTGAAATCGGTTCGTGTTATGGTGTGTTTTATTGGGATATAAACCACATGACCCAATTGCCAGTTGACCAATCACCGAACAGGATTTAGTGTAATGTGCACACACGGTCTATGTAAATATGTATGTGTGTGTAACACTAGGTGTTTGGGGGAAAAATACAAAGGTATCAATAAGGGTTTCATATAATTTGGTTTTGTGTTTGTTTTTTTCTTGTTTGTATTTTTTTTGGTATAGATTCTGTGCTGTAAATACTATTTCGGAGTAAAAAGTTTTGTCGCGAGTAGTCATATATAGGCCGGGTTCGATGCGGATATTTTTTTAATTTTGTTTTTTAGAAATCGAGTCATGTGCGTCTGTTTTGTGAATATTCTAGAAATTTCTCTTGATTTTATCCAGACTGATTACTAAGACAGACTGGGTGGATTTTTTCCCCAGCCAACATTCCCCTAATTGGACGTTCACAACCACTGTGTCACGCTATCTGCATATACGTATTCAGCCTGAATTTAGCCGGTAATTTGTATCCCGCAGCTGAGCAAATCAAATCTACAATGCTCTCCAGTGCCTCATATCACGGCGGTCATTGCTTATATTAGTCTAATTGGTATCGGTTTTAAAACAGCACACACCGTGATGTGTTTTATTATAGACTAGTCGCGTTTCTTAACCAGTCTTTCGATTTGTTCTGTCTCCTTCTGTGAAATTCTTGCTCGACGACACAGCTTGTATTATCGATATTGCCGGAGAATGCTTGATTGGAAATCTTCGGAATTAGTGTTGATATTATGGTAAAACAGCACGGAACGATGTTATTATACGCAAAACAATAGCAAAAAAATTATGGTTGCCAAAATGGCGACCAGAAGTCGAAACCAACTCTGTTGTTAGGCAATATAAGATTTATCTCTCTCGTTTTCCCACGCGCGCGAAAATATTATTCCATGTTTGCCATGAAATACAACATAGAATTAATAATGGTGTGCCTCTTTTTACCAAAAATATTACATCCAGTCTGTGACTTGTAGATGGAATACAATGAATGATGGCCTTTTCCTGATACAAAGGGAAACATGTCCCCATTACATCGTTTCCTTGTATCGGAGTTCTCATGGAATAGTTCTTTGATGAGTGAAACTAAATACTACCTGCATGTTTTAATTCTATGATAGCTAGGACACTAACTCATTTATCCTACTTTATGGCAGCAATTGTTTGGACTGAAATAATAATCAATTTTAAAATTGCAACCACATTAAACTGGAGGTACCGGTTAGAAAATTCCAACCCAATGGGTTCAAATTAACTTTCTCGGACAAGGAAATTCCGATTAGTTGAAGGGCTATTTTTATGACAGAAACTTCAGCGCTCTTGCGGAAAAGTTCGGAGCGTACTAAGAGTGATAACTATATCTTATATATCAGCCTCAATCAATGCAAATTTCATTACAGCTTACAGATTTTACCATGAATTACGCTCAGTTTAGTCACAAATAAACCACTTTATTATGCCTTTATAGACAAATAATAAAAAAACAATTTTTAGTCTTATCTGTATTTTATTGACAAAATAGTCATTTACAGTCTAGAAATAGGGTTTTTATAAAAATTATGTTGTCATAATATTGTGGCCCGGAAGATCGAGATATATACACCGTCTTTAAAGGAAACAAGTTCAGGCATCATTTTGTAGTAATTGAGTAACGGTATCTCATATGATATATATTACCCATCTTCGCTTGAGATGAGCCATCCGAGAAGCTAATGCATGGGCGCAGCAGGATTAGCATACTGATAGTATCCAATCACCTGGTAATCGAGAGAGCCCCCCCCCCCCCCCCCCAACGACAATTGTTATATGAGAACGCCTGACGGAAGTCAACAAACACAGCGTTTGACGTTCAATGGCAGAGAGCTGCATGAATTCGAAAGCCTGGTGTTTTCATGTGATTTAACTTTTTCGTGCTAATTGTGGCATATATATATATAATGTGAGATACCGGTTACTCAAAATGATTTGGCATAGCCGCATAGATGGGTATTTAATGCCCTATGACCGGGATAATATTCACGTAAGGCTAACTACATGTCTTGGTTTCTGCTTAAAGGTCCACTTAATTTTAGAAACCCCAGATCACATATATAAAAGATATGCCATATTATTTCGCCCAATTTGGGCGTTACTCTGATGGCTGTTTCTCATCTGACGTGTGTGTCAGGATAGAGGAGCTGGAGGATTTGTGTAAATGTTAGCCCAAACTACATTTCCAAGTAACGATTAAATTAAAGATGTATACGGGGTGTTATATGGCGTTTGGTCCGTTGTTTCTCAATGAATATTATTGAAATTTGGTGTATATGCCCGGGCTGGGACATGGAATACAATAACGTTTGAATTGTTGTTAAATTTCCAAATGTGTTGATTTTATTCAACTGTTTCGTTCTGAAACACACTATACTCGTCATGTCGATATCTAGTATTACTTAGAAATTTCAGCTTTCCAGATTCATAATCGCTCCATTGACTGTAACAGATGAAATTATCCCCATCTTCGGATCGAGTGTCACTGAAACTTTATTTTGTTAGACTGCCTGTAGTCACTGATTATATGTGGAAATAATCTGTAATAAGATGTAGCACTGTTTTATTTTATATTTACATTTAGTGCTGTTTTTTATACAACAATTCCACCCAGGCTTCTCAACGGTACACTCTCAAATAAAGCAATTGATTTAGGTACCCCATGGAACCAAAAGCCGCGATAGTACCAGACAGTTTGGTACTATAAGCCTTTAGAGTCTGTTTAGCGTTATAGAACCACATGAGTTGGTACTCCACAGAGGGCCAATCGTTAACTCCATGCTGATTGGGTGAGACCGTGGGTGTGTCAATATCGAGTGCCGTGTGCAAACGATTAAATTAAAGTGCAAAATGGCCGCCCGTCGACTCGCGGTCGTAGATCTGTCGGATTATTTCATTTAGCACTATGCAAGGGAGTCTTTGTGGTTTGTACTTAATTGGATGTTTAAACGCGCCAGCATAATTTGGAATCTAACATGTCACATTGTTAAATTTGCCGGTATCAGGGCTGTTTTGTTCTCTGGAGTATCAAATTGCTGGATCTATGCGTAGTACCTAAATAATTCAGAGTACCTGTCTTGATATTTTGGTACTTCAGATAATATATAGGGCGTATCATAAAAGCATCTATTTCTTGGCACCTCATATCGTGAGCGTCATGGGTTCGGTGACATAAATGTGGGGTGGGTATTATATGCACAATGCCCGGGTAGAACTTAAATAATTATTAGGTAATCCAGAGTACCAAAAATTTGGTACTCTAGAGTACCAAGAAGTTGGTACTCCAGAGTACCAAACATTTTGGTACTCTAGAGTACCTAAACTTTTGGTACTCCAGAGTACCAAAAAGTTGGTACTCCCCCTGGGACAAAGCTTATTACCTACATAGGTACTCTGAAGTACCTATATTTTTAAGAGTGTACGCAGTACCGGTACCGCGCACTCGGGCATTTTTTGCGGTAACGGTGCTGGTGTGCAGATCCGCCGGTACTCAGTACTGTGGTTGCATATATGCACGTTCGTAGATCAGCAGGCTGTCTGGCAAAATACAGTAGTATCAAGTTTCGCTCTTTAAACCACACGCGATGCACATCGATCGTGATTGTATTCATGGCGTGAGAGGTCGGTCACGGAAGGGTGGTTCCTGGTTTTATGTGTCTATTATAACTCTTCAATGGTTGAATTCCAATTCTTTGAAAGCACGGCCTTGTGATATTGTTTTAATCTTCAAAGATTATTTTGTGTTGGGAACTTCTGATTGCAACTTATGTTTTTGCCTTTATTTTTGCCCAGTTGTGGCAATTATACAGTTACAATTTCTTATCATGTATTCACCAACGACCCCACCCACAAGTATGGCCCACACGTTTTGATTAATCACATACACACGTACCCGTTCACATGTCGTATCAGTTTGCATATATAAGGTAGACCATTTTGAATTTAAATGGGACTCATAGAACCTCCAGTTATATAATAAAATCGGGAACGAATATCCACGAACCGTGCACATTGTACATGTAATTTGCTGAATAGACATGATAGTTCATATTTGGTATAGGAACTCGTGGAGAGAAATTGTTGCCTAACTTGACTCATTATTGTTTCGATTTAAAATGGCCGACCGCGCGACTTTGCAAATACATTTAATCTGATTGAATATTGTGAAGTGAAAACCACCGACGTGTGTCGCGTTACTTTCTATCAGTTTATCACACACAGAAGAACAATAAGTTAAAACCACAAAACGTGTGCAACGAATAGTTCTATTTTGGTTGATTGAATTGTCTATGTTGTCATTTGCGCATCACTAAACTCTACGGGAAAGTTTGTTAGTATATTCCAAAATGGTATCTAATATCCCGAAATAGTTTCTTTATTCTGATATCAAATTATCATTAGTTCATGTTAATAATAGAGTTCGTGGCTTGTGATTTTCAGCACTGTATTACCTCCAGATATTCCTAGAACTATAAAATGGCTTGCCAGTACCGGTACAGGAACCACGGTACTAGCAAAGTATCGATACCGGTACCGGCATGTGTGGTACCGGCGGTACTTTGAGAAGCCCGATTCCACCTAGATCATCGTGTGATCGACCATACATGGGATGTGATGACCTGGTTCAATTAAGAGCGGTTTGATGGATCACTTCTGTCTTCGAGCTAGATTATACTTATGCTATTTAATGGCATGTTCTAACGTGGAGGAGTAGATATTCTCGAGACCCCACTACTCTTCAATTCACACCAAGTTCTCAGCTGTCATGTTCGGATATTAGAACCCATAGCCACAATATATGGTTTATTTTGTGTATACTAGTATAATATAGTTATTTTCAGTACCTTTATATACCAGTAGTGTGGATAACAATGCATATATATATATGTGTATATGTATATTGATTCAACGGATTCAGTGGTTTTGTTCATTAGTCTATCAAATTTGCAGGGGAAACATGGCCACCAGCAGTACACCCTGCCGAATTTCAAATTTGAATCAATTGGCGCACCCTGCAGCCAGAATTTATTGGAGAACTGTTTCTAATGTGGATATTTTGGGTCACCACTAGATGGGAGCCATATTTTTTTCTCAAAATTTCCTTGTGAAAACATCACTGCCAGCGGTGATCTTGAGTTTTACTATTTTTATGGCTAAATAATTTGGTTGATCCTACAGACGACATACATTGTCCGATCGTCACCAGATTCCACAATGATCTTCTGGATAACCAGGATGAGAGTGGTCCATTTTTTTCCGAATTTCGTTAAAAACATGACCACAGACAGCAATTTTGTATCTTACTCTTTGTATGACTGAATTCTTTTCTTTAGCACCTCTACAGACCACATCCCTCATCTGATAGTCACCAAACTTCATATTGATCTTCGGGGTGACCACTAGATGGGAGCTATCAAATGATTTGAATTTCTTTGGAAAACATGGTCGCCAGCAGCATCTTCTATTATGCTTTTTATATACATGTATATCTCTTCGTGCGGATAGCCAGTATTACTTGGGTAGTTCAACTTTCCACATTCATGTCATCATTTGAAATATAAAAATTTACTTGATACATGTAGTCCAATGAAAATTAACAAGCTTCCATAAATTAAATTTACCTATGATATTATTCCTCACATTCACATGCACCCTTCAAAATTTTGTTTCGTCGTATCTAATTTTTAATGACCCCTATGGTAATATTGATATAGATACATTTGTCAAACATTTCTTTGTACAATATACAGGTATAAAGTTTGTAACTAAATCTAGAAATATATAATACTAGCAGGTAAGCCCGCCACTGGCGGCGTTCGTCAGAAACATGACAATTTTTTATTTTTTTAATTAATTTTTTTAGTTAATTTTTATAATTAATTTTTTAATTAAATTTTTTGTTTTTCAATGAGTTAATATTCATTTTTTGTTTATAACATGAGTTAATTGTGCATTTCCCCCGATTTTGACCTTGAAAATGATCAATTCAAGGTCAAAATCGGGAAAAATGTCAGGTCGGGGTCACAATTTAACCCGTCCATGACACTTCCCGTAGGTAGCAAGTTTGGGCTCAATCGGTTCGAGTCTGTAAAGGGCACACACATATATATAATTTGTGGGTACCCGTTTCAAGGTGAAGAAGACATAAGAATCACACAACACGCAGTATCCGTCCCTAAAAGAGGTATGATTTAAGGTACATCGGGCGGAAAAACTGACCCGATGAAAATTTCCCCCGTTCCTAGGAACGACAGACATAAGAATCACACAACACGCATTTTTTTTTCACACAACACGCAGTACCCGTCCCTAAAAGATGTATGATTGAAAATTTTCCCCGTTCCTAGGAACGACAGACATAAGAAGCACACAACACGCATGTTTTGTTTTCCGATGAGTTAATTCTGCCTTTTTAATCAAGATAAATGCATTTCGCGTTTTTCGTCCGCAGTTTCGTAGGCACATGCGAGCGTTTAGCAACGCCGATGGCAATAAAGAGCGTTAGTCGGTTAACAACTCCAAATATGGTCAATATAAAGATCGTGCCTGCCTTAACCAACCGATGTGCCGTTTGCGGTGATGTTGATGATTGGGAGTGGATAATGAGTGCTCAGAGCTTGTCCAAAATGCGACGTTGACCATTCCCGTGGGTTTATCTGGACAAACTATTTTTCAATTGGTCCAGAAACATGACTATATCAGCACGTTCGATGACATGGTCGCACGTGAAATTGGACCCGTCCATATTGCTCCCGGGATCGAAGTAGTCCTACACACAAATTTTAGTCGGATCGGTCAAGTTCCAGAAACATGCCTATGAGCGAGGTCAGTTTGACACGTTAAATACCAAATCCGAGTCGGATCGGTCGAGCAGTGTGCGAGTCTATAACACATATACATACGTGCATTCATACACACATACATACAGACAGGTGTTCCAAAATGTATAATCGATAGCTACAACAATTCTATGGTAGATAGTTCACGGCCGACCTGATGCATGCATCTTAGTTTTCTTGTATACTATGGTATTGTTAATTTCGGACTTCACGAGTATAATGTCAGCGCTAATTATTGGACAGTTATTTCATTGTTTATCTACATTGGTTTGACTCTACCAGATGTGTGATTCGTTTCTATAGTATTCTCGTTAGGTTTGTTTCTTTGTTAGTTTAGGCTTTCTCGAAATTACAACATTTCTTTGTATTAATCAGCTGGCTTTTCATATACAACTTGTCAATTCTTGCTCAAGCGGGTGCTTATTTATTACATTCATCGCACGTACTCTAAGCTTTACTTTTAATAATTACTTATTTTTCAAACTGTTAATGCCACTGTGGTGATCGGATATTTTATAATGCAAATCTGTTAATCTAATCCTGCGTCGTTAATTCACACCTGTGCATGCTTTGTATATAAGCATTTGTAAAACTGTGTTATGTTACTTTATGTTCCGGAACTCCGCCGTTCAGTCACTTCACGTGTTACAACCGGAGTTCCGATTGTCGTGTGGACCGCTTCCAACTGTACCTGAATGTCCGTATGTTTCTAATGTAAAAATAAACGCTAATTCCCCAGAACGACTCCACCTTCATACAGTACCAAAATCAGCTCTACCAAAATACCATTTGAAAGAGGAAGCTCAACTTATCCGGTTTAATACACGGTGAACATGTTGTTTTTGTTGAGTTACCGACGTGTTTTGTGCTCAAGTTTCATCTGGATTGTAGTGCAAAAGATAGAGTTATACCCCTTCCATTGAAAATATATATTTTTAGTTTGAATTCTGCTGCATTCTGGGAGCCATAACGGGGGAAATCTTTCTATGATTTCAGCTGTTTTCTATTTTTCTATGAGCATCTTCTGGGACACAGGCGTTTCAAATGGTGATGAATTGTAGTATTTTAATAATATTTTATGGCATTGATTGTTATTTAAACATTAAAACCGTGTATCAAGGCACTATACAAATAATAACCGGTGACTAGAAAATTAAGTTGGCTTTTAAGATTCGATCATCATGACAACCAATCTCTGGACGAATGTACTATGTTTTATGCCAATTAAGACAAAGTGGGTGTCGGACCTAGTTTTCTTAAAACGGGGTGCACGGACGGCATTATATGCTTTAATGAACTCAATCGTGAGTTAAAACGCATTAGAGTTGACAAACATATTTACACTAATAAAAGATAAAATCCAGTATGTAGGGAACTTAATGAACTTAGAATAAAATACCTGAAACCCTACTACTACCAGAGACCTAACACTCACAAACTAGCCGCTCTTTTCAACTCCCGAAATCAAAAGACAGTTAAAAATCTATCAGTTTTTATTAAGAAGATCCTAGAAATATTCAGGTCCGCCTGAGGCTTATTACCACCGGCCTGACATATTGAAACAACCGAATACCGTCCCAACATTTCTATATTCTATTATTATGCCATATATAATATATACATGTATACCTGTACTGAAATATATTGTATATTATACCCATATATATCTGTAATGTCTAAATTTGACGATCAGAATAAACTAATTGAATTGAGTATGATAAGTCAACTGACAACCGGAAGGTGCGAACCCGAGGCTATCTACAAGTCAACAAAGGAGTATAGAATTGTAAAACGGCTGGTTGTTCTGTCGTCATACATATAAGTTTTCACATGATAAGGGTATAACATATGTGTATGTATATGGTGATGGAAGAGGAAGGTAGCTGTAAGACATGTAAAAGAGATGCATGGGAGTGCTTAAGGTTCTGGTGCCCAATTTGTTCAGGTATACTGGTGTCCTCGTCCATCGTGATAAAAGTTGTGAGGCATGATCCAGCAGCGGTTTATAGAAATTTGGAAAAGAGATTTTGAACGTACATACCAAACTAATGTTAAATAACCAAAAATAGATAATTTTGAACAGTTATAAAAGGTTCCCACATTTTGGAAAGGCCGAAATGACACCGGAGAGCGAATCTCTGGACGAATATAATATGTAGCTATTCCACCTTACTTTATTGACACAAAGCTTAAATTCAGATTTCATTCTGAAAAGTTATAACACGTCGGTTTTATATATATGCCACATCAGCTTGTTCACAATCGGCCATTCCTGTGTTGACATGTATTTCCTTTTTAAAAGCATCAATTAACATGAAAAAGTAAAATGGGATCGATAACGATGTGCATGTATATATATATGGTGCACATGGAAACAGCGTGCGTTCGAATCCATGCAGCTCTCCGCCATTGAACGTCAAACTCTTCGTTGGTTGCCTTTCATTAAATGATATCATACACAACAGTTGTCGCGGAGATAAGTACTATCAGTATGCTAATCATGGTGCGCTCATTAGCGTCTCGGATGCTTCATCTCAAGACATAATGAGTAATCAATGCCCTATATAACCGGGATAATAACCATGTAAAGCGCATCGATTAAATATTATTATTATTATTAATAGAAATACACAAGGGACAGCGACAGGGATGTGGCTAGAGGGTCTCCGTTGGGGGGGGGGGTGTCCACGTTGGGAAATTCCAACTGCACCCCCCCCCCCTTGAATCAGAATCAGACCAAACACAAGTTTTTCATAATTCCATTTGCACACCCCCCTTGCACCTCAGTTCTCATGCCTAATATCCTATATATTCATAAACCATGGTTCTATATTCCCGGTATGATGGATTCAGATATTTTAAACCTGAAAATTGCATAAATCCTAACATCTAGTGGTCTAACTCCAGACAAATGCACACGCTACAGCCCCGGTTCCATATCCCCGATTTTCCACCCCGAATGTTCCCGAATGACTCCCGAATCATAATTTTGCAAAAATCGTGGAGTAAGTTCGGGACGAGTCGGTACAGTGAATTTTTACCCCCGAACATGATCGGGGATATCGGTGCTATCGGGGTCGATTCGGGACGATTCTGGACCCGCTCCCGACAGTTTTGAAATGTTCAAAACTATCGGGAACCAAGCCGAATCGCTCCCGATTTGTCAATCATCGGGAGCAATTCGGCACCTATTCGGGAGTAGTCGGCAGTATTCGGCAATATTCGGGTGGATATTCTGGAGTAGTCGGCAGTATTCGGTAGCTTATTCCCGAATTCGCAATGTGTGGCTGCTTTTATACTGAGATCCGGTGTATCTGCAAAATTCGGCATCGATTCGGGACGTTCGGCAGCAATTGAATACCAATTCGGTATTTATTCGGCATCAATTCGGTACCAGTTCGGCATTGATTCGGGATATTCGGCAACAAGTCGGTAGTAATCTGTGCAATTCGGCAGCTACTCGCACGAAATATCGGTATCAGTTCGGGATAATTCTTTATCATTCGGAAGAAATTCGGAAGCATTCTGGAATACTCGGCAATGTTCGGGACGATTAAATTTTGTCATCAGTTCGGCGGCTTTTGGAATAAAACTCGTCCAGAATTCTCTCGAATGCTGCCGATTTGGTCTGGTCCCGAATTGGTGCCGAATATACTAATTCGGGACAGAAAATCGGGAATATGGAACCGGGGCATACCATCAAGAGACCAGGACACACCGGGCCGACCATGGTTGTTCGGCCCGGTGTGAGAAAATTTTGAAAACTATACAAGAAAATCGCAAATCCTAGCATCGTGACTGGCCTCAACTGAAGCCTTCCTAGTGTTGGGAATTTCAAACCTCATATACTCTCCCCTCAGGTTGGAAAATCTCCATCTGATGACCATTCCAATGACAATGTTGACCAAATGTATGACAATATTTTTTTCTTAGATTAACTAGCAGTTTTTGACTGGCCACGGGGGAGGGACCAGGACACAAGCTTTCCAAGTGTTGGAAATTTCCAACCTGTCACCCCACCCCCTCAGGTTGGAAAATTTCCAACTGATGACCATTTCATTCCAAACTTTTGACCAAAAATAGGAAAATATGCAAATATTGGTCCAAAAATAATTAAATCCCCCCAATAAATTGTTTGAAAATCAAATTACAAGAACATGTTCAACCTATTGTTGGTGTGAAATTTCCAACTAATGTTTTGGCAAGTATGAAATTTCCAACTGTTGAAAATTTTGACCAAAGTTGGGGGGTGAGACACCCCACCCCCCCCCCCAACTGTCGCCACGTCTCTGGACAGCGGCTATATGGGGAAGTTGGGAGCGTTCAAAATTTAGCCTTTCAGATAATTGATGGAAATTATTCAAAATTTCTATTAGACCGTGCGTGCTGTTGGTGTGTTAAATTTCGCCCAAACTCGCGATTAAATTAATTCTTAATTTACATCCTGATCGAATTTTAAAAGGAAGGCCATATCCCGGAAATGATATAATCCGGTTTATGAATGGAATTGCCGTTTGTTTAATTGAACTACTTGTGATATCCACGTTATATTTGTACACATAGCCAGCTATATATGGTACTCTGAATGTAATTTTACGTATTAAAGAATTAAATTATAAATAAATACCCGGGGGTCGTCCTGTCATATGTTCCAACTGTGTTGGTGTGAACGAATGTAAACGCATCAAAGATGGCTCTGGTCGATTTTTTTCCTGGATAAGAGTTCATCTGTTCGATCAAGAATCACTAAAAATGGACGAACTAAAGAACCACAAACAGAGCTATAAGGGTCTTAACTCAGGCCAAAATAATCGGACAAATCTGGTTTTGGAACTCAATCAAGATTTTGTTGTGAAAGATACATATATATATATATATATATATCTATATATATATATATATATATATATATATATATATATATTCCCAATATGAATGGAATTGGTTGACATTTATTCAAGTTTTCAAACTAACGGTCATAAAATTTCTAAAAATAAACAAGCTATAAGGGCTGTAACTCAGGTAAAATAAATCGGACAAACCTGGTTTTCGAACTCGATTGTGATATTGTTGTGATAGGTCCACATTTCAGATTTGAATGTAATCGGTTGACAATTGTTCAAGTTTTTGAACTAACGGTCATAAAATTGCTAAAAAAAACATTAGACAAACTAAGGGCCGAAACTCGGGTAAAAGTAAAAGTCATTTATTGATGTTTGATCAAGTTATCGGGCTAACAGACCTTTCAATTCCTAAAATTAACCAAAAAAATAGATCAATAATAAGGGCTGTAACTCATATAAATAGGATCGGAGAAATTTGATTTTCGAACTCGTTTGATATTGTTGTAAAAGATCCATATACCAACAATAGGAAAGAAATTTGTTGATGTTTGTTCAAGTTATCGCGCTAACAGACATATATTTTCCTAAAACAGACGAACCAAGGGCCGTAACTCAGGTAAATATAATCGGACAAATTTGATCACGATATTGTTATAAGAAGACATATACCAATTATGAATGGAATTGGTAGACGTTTGTTCAAGTTGTCGCGCTAACGGACATAACTTTTCTATGAATAGAAACAAGTGGCATAAATCTGGTTAGAAAGTCGGAGCGGACCTGATTTTCACCGTACAGCTTCGCACATGGCAGTTAACTCCTATACCAAATATTGTCAGAATCCGTCAATAAATGGCTATGTTATATTGGTTTGTTGCCGCTCATTCGTCAGCTTAGGCGATCTTCGAACCCGCCTTTTTGCTGAATCCCGAATACCAGCGTTAACTTGGGCACATATTTTACCTCCAACATACAAAAACTAAGATTAGATAGTATATTAGCACTTGTCAATCGTACCAAACATGCATTATGTAGTGACATTATTTAAATACAAGTTTCCTCTCAACCACGAAACAACCTTAATGACGCGTACACATGACGGGCAAGAAAATATCAGGTATGCCCCATGTGACTTACTTGACAAGTGAAAACAATAATACAGGAAAATATCCGATGGAGGCAGTGAACGGGTATGTTGTCACCTGTGTCTAATATGTGTTCAACTTTGGTGGTCATCGGTATCCGTAAAATAATCTCTAAGGGCGCGTACACATGACCAGCAAGAAAATATCAGGTATGCCCCATGTGACTTACTTGACCAATGAAATATATAATACCGGAAAATATCCGACGAAGGCAGCGCGCTGATATTTTATCGCCAATTGGTGATATGTGTTCACCTTGATATGTGGCCATCGGTATCCGTTAACTAATCTCGCAGGGATATGATCGTAACAATTCAAGCACTCGAGTTATGATCCATCAATAATATCGTCTGTTTCAACATACTACGTATTTCCATTTTACATTGGTTGTCAGAACCGCTGATGTATTATATATACATGTATATACGTGTGTACAGAGACGTGGCGACAGGGGGGGGGGGGGGCTTGGGGTTTGTCTCACCCCCAACTTTGGTCAATATTTTCAACAGTTGGACATTTCATACCTGCCAAAACATTAGTTGGAAATTTCACACCAACAATAGGTTGAAAATGTTCTTGTAGTTTGATTTTCAAAACATTTCTTGGGGGAATTAATTGTTTTTGGACCAATATTTGCATATTTTCGGTAAAAATTTTGGTCTGAAATGGGCATCAGTTGGAAACTTTCCAACCTCAGTGGGGTGATAGGTTGGAAATTTCCAACACTTTGAAAGCTTGTGTCCTGGTCCCTCCCCCGTGGCCAGTCAAAAGTCAAAAACTGCTAGTTAATTTTAAAAAACAATATTGTCATACATTTGGTCAATGTAAATTTTCCAACCTAAGTGGGGTGTCAGGTTTGAAATTTCCAACTCTAGGAATGATTGAGGTTAGTCTAGATGGTAGGATTTTGCGATTTTCTTGTTCAGATTACAAAATTTTCGCACACCGGGCCGAACCATGGTCTAATATTAGGCCTAAGAGCACTGAGGTGCAAGGGGGTGCAAATGGAATTATGGAAAACTTGTGTTTGGTCTGATTCTGATTTAAGGGGGGTGCAGTTAGAATTTCCCAAGGTGGACACCCCCGAACGGAAACCTTCTGCGTATATGGGGATGCTTTATAATTTGGTACCTCACATGCCTTGATTTAGTTGTTTTACTTTAATTTGGACTGTATGCATAGAGGGCGCGTTCCTTTCTCGTTAAAATAGGTGGCATTTTAAATTTTCCATAACACTTTATAGCTCTATGAATATTCGATATGGACTATAGGTTGTTTGTCCGCAGTAATTCACTTCAACAAACACGACTAACACTAGTCACATTGAGCTCAATCAACGTCAACTAACCCGCCGCTTTCTCACGGGCGTAATCTTTTCAGCAAGAAAATATCAGAGTACAATTGTACCTGATATTTTCTTGCAGATATTTTCTTGCAGCTTCATGTGTACGCGCCCTAAGGGATTCGCTGTAACCGTTCACGCACTCGAGTTATGATCCATCAATAGTATCGTCTGTTTCAACAACAGTTTGACCTCGTAATTCCATTTTAGATGGGTTGACAGAATCGCTGAAGTATTATATGGATATATAGAGGCGTATATCTATATAGGGTTTTCGTCAATCCAATTCAGTTTGCACCCCTCCCCATCGCATTTGAATTTCCGACCTGGTACCTCACATGCCTTGTGTTTTTTTAACTTGAATTTTGACTGGACACCAGGGAGGGGGGGGGGGGGCCTAGAGGAAATTTCGAACCAATATTTTGACCAAAATAAGGAAGAGATGCAAATGTTGGTCTAAAACAACAAATTCGACATACATTACTGGTTGGAAATTCAGGCAACCAGAACAATTTCAACCCATTTTTGGTGTAATACTGTGTCAGATATGAAATTTCGAACTGCATGGTGAACAATTTCTCCGTATATACAAGGTCTTTGTGCATGAGAGTAACGTGGCTATAGGTCGGTGAGTGCCTCATCCCACCGAATCTACGGTAATACATGTCAACAGTTGGAAATGCCATAATATTATGAATTGCCAATATGGACTATAGGTTGTTTACCGGACGCAACTCACTTGAACCAGCACGACTAATACTGTTCTTATTGATCTCAATCAATGCCATCAAAACCGCCGCGTTCTTTGCAGCACAATAAGAAAATATCAGGGTACAATTGTACCTGATATTTTCTTGCAGATATGTTCTTGCAGGTACATGTGAACGCACCATTAGTCTGATCATCTCTGGAAGGCACTACACATTATACATCTCAAAACTTATCGGAATGTAAATACGTTAGTACTGTCATGTGTGTTATTCTATTGTGTTGGGAGAGGGGCTTCATAAGTTGCAAAAACTTGTGCCCTATAAACCCTTTTGTATATTATGCACACACAAAAATGTTTTAAGTCAAGTGAATCATAAATATCACAACGAATCCCGCGTTCAGAAAAAAAGGGGATGGTACAAAGTCTGACATTAGTGTGCCTGTCATTTGCACAATGAGGTCCCCAGAGGGTGAATTTACCCGCTATGGACCTCATTGTGCATGGCCTCATATGCTATGGGAGACACAGACTCAGATTGAAGTTCCCAAAAAGACCCAAAATGGTGAATATTGTGATGTGCACCAATTGGGAACCTCGATTATGCAATGTGTCGTCTGCCAATTTTGGGACATCTAAACTAAAAAAGAAATAGAATCTATGTGAAGAAGTTTCTATAGAAATTTGATTATAAAGAAACTTTACAGAGAAGATGAGGCCTATAAGCAGAATGGTGTCCCCAGAGGGTGAATTTAGTGAATCTATAGCCCGCTATGTGGGATAGCGTACCTAAATTCACCCTTTGGAGACCTCATTCTGCAAATGACAGGCACACCAAACTCATGCTTGGATGGTACCATCAAAAGGTTCACTTATCTGGGAGCAATATGCAGCTCAATAACATGATGTGGATTTCGTCTTTATTGTATACAATATTTTTAAATTAAAAGTGCTCAATCCGATCAGAAGGTCCCCATATCATAAAGATACAACAACAAAATTTCTTCAAAATACGCTTTAGTTATCAGAATCGATTTATTGCAACAAAATAATGCTAACTACTGTCAACTATGGTATCAAATTTCCCCAAAACATGCTATATTTATCAACATTTTGTTCAACAAAATATGGCCGTATTATCACTTAAGTATCACTAAATTTGGCCGTATTACCACTTGATTTTAGAGTTATCCATCTTCATCTGCAATTTTGTCCGAGCCCGTCCGTTTTACTACGTGTTTCTGTGCCACAAATTATTCCACATCTCGAGAAATACCAAACTTCAAAAATCGATATCTGATCACTCTGAGCTTTGATGGGTGGGTTCCTCGAAACGAATCAGATATGTTTTACCCCCAAAGCCAAATAAATTTTTTTTAGGAGCGTTAATTCGGATAATGCATCTTTAACATTATTGTGTAATAATTATTCCCTTCATGTCCTTTTTTCAAAGTGCATGGTGGGATCGTAATATCATATTTTCCGACTTTGCTCTTGTGAACGAATGTTAAAGCCACATGACGGTTTGCGATCCATAATACACATAATATTATTCGCGTTTGAATTTTTCTCAGTATTTAAATAGGTCGATAAATATCTGAACTACCTTTCTACGAGCATTGTCTAACCCAAAAAGACGCATTGAAGTAATGAAAAATACAACTGTGAATACGGCGTTTGAGTCCCAAACACAAAACAGCCATTTGTGCGACATGGAACAGAAAAGAGCGTTCCGTATAGTAGTCAATTCCCGATATGCATGGTAGTAATAAAAAGCGTTTGTCTGACGTCTGGCGAAAGGTTGAAAACTGCTGAACAATGGCTGTGACTTTGCAAGTGTCTTTCAGAGCAAATGAAGCCGGTATATCAATAGTTCGTTTATTTATCGACCTATCGTATCTGTCGCTCCAATTTAAGTAGAAAAAATGTTGGTTCGAATGAGCCATGTCCGTTTAAAACAGACGTGTTATAGCTTTTCATGAAGCAATCTGAAGCTGTATGACAATACACACGATGTGGAATTCGTCTTGGTTGCATATATATATTTTCGAAATAAAAATATTGTGTAATAATCCCTGATGCCGGTTGTTGAAGGTTGTAGGGTCCATATTGTGAACGAATGCCAAACAGACGTGTTATCAATTATCAGGAAGCAATCTGAAGCTGTGAATGCACGTCATGGTGTGGAACTCGTCTTCGTTGCATAACATATTTTCGAAATAAAATTATTATGTAATAATCCCTGGTGCCCGTTATTCAAGTTTGTAGGGTACATATTGTGAACGAATGCCAAAACAGACGTGTTGTCATTTTTCAGGAAGCAATCTGAAGCTTTGAATGCACGTCATGGTGTGGACCTCGTCTTCGTTACATAACATATTTTCGAAATAAAATTATTGTGTAATATTCCCTGATGTCCGTTGTTCAAGGCTGTGATGTCCATATTATGAACGAATGCCAAAACAGACGTGCTATAATTATCAGGATGAGATCTGAAGCTTTGTGTAAATAAAATAATGTGGAATAGCTACAGTAATGCCCTAAATAATCGACTGCTTAACCACAGCAGAATTATGGGTAAATTTTCAGGATTTAGTCGGAAATATGGCTTGTTGTGAATGCACGTCAAGCCATATTTCCGACTAAATCCTGAAAAATTACCATAATTCTGCTGTGGTTAAGGAGTCGAGTGAGAGTTTTCCGATGAATGGCAACAAGCCATATTTCCGACTAAATCCTGAAAAATTACCCATAATTCTGCTGTGGTTAAGGAGTCGATTATTTAGGGCATTACTGTATATCGCGGTTTATCCCTTTACCCAACAGACCGGCCAAAACCGGCCGAATAAAGCTTCAACAGCCTAAAATAGCTTCGGTCTGTCTCAATAGAACCATACAAATATGGATATCATTAATAATAATAATAATATAGAGTATTTGTATAGCGCCATATCCCGTATATGGCTCATGGCGCTGAACAATTCACACAAACGCAGTCACACACATTCACACTATAACATATACGCAATAAATAATATGCATGTATTTCAATAATTAAGTCTCCTCAACGTTTTCTGATGTTATTTGTCCGAAATGGGAGATGAATAGGTGAGTTTTTAGGGCCGATTTGAATGTTTCCAAACAGTCAGACTGTTTCACCTCTTTGGGAACCGGCTCCTTGACCACATTGTGATAGTTACAGTTATGCCCTGTGCCAATGCATTCTCTTATATATGCGAGTCGACCATAGGTTTTTACCATTTTTTCTTACATTCTTTAACAATTTTATAATTTTTAATGTGTTAAGCCAATGCATTCTCTTATATATGCGAGGCGACCTATGGTCGACTCGCATATATAAGAGAATGCATTGGCACAGGGCCCTTCTGTTTGGTAAAGGGTTATCGGGGTTCACCAATCCAAACGTTCAAGGCCCAATTTCCCGTCTCAAGAGATAGTCTATTCTGTGTGGTGCATTGAATCGACACAAAAGGGTAATGATGTTTGTGCAGAACACACAGAAACTACCACATTGGCAAAAACCAAATCCAATTCGTCCAGAGATTGATTGTCAGGATGATCGAATCTCAAGCAGAAACCAAAACACGTGGTTATCCTTTCATGTGTCAGGCACCCAATACCCACTATAGTTATTTGGATGTCGATTCAATTAGATGGCAAGCTGAATCTAACTACGCCAAGTGACAGACAAAATGATCAAATGGTCATCGTTCTGTGCCTTCAGTCGTACAATCGATATAATTTACAAAGAAAGCTGAAAAATCTCATTCCAATTTGTCTTTATTTCTTTTGAATCTACATGATGGCAATTCAACTAAATCGAGGATGGCCGAAGGGCTCCGCATATGTCTGAAGAGCGTAATGATGTCAAAAGGTGAGGGACAATCAGTATCGTACAGATGGTGTCCAATATTATCACGCGGAGGTTAAACAAATAATACACACATTTTTCTAATAATGATATGCATTACGATTGGCCTCAAAATATGGTGCTGGGCATGTGCAGAATGAGGTTCCCGGAGGGTGAATTTAGTGACAGTGGGCTAACGTCACTAAAATCCACCCAAGGGGATTCATCTGCTATGGCAGACATAGATACATATTTAAGTTACCAGAATGATGGTGATGTGCACCCATTGGGCTCCTCGATTATGCATTGTCGTCCGCCAATTTTGGGATATAGAGAAACTAACCTAAAAAACAAATGGAACGCGAAACTAACATCGGCTTCTATAAGGCATGCGATGACGTTTCACGCAACTATTCGTTGTTAGCCCGCGTAAAGAAATTGTCCCAGATAAATAAGGACTCTTTGGCGCATTTAATGGCGTATATTTAAAGACACGGATGGCCTTTGTGGTGGGTATGTTTTTTAAATAGACAAACAGTTAAAACTGCCATAAACAGAAAGAATATTAAAATATAGACATATCTTGTTCTTACACCACTCATAGATTTTGCGTAAATAGTATGGTATTGTCAAGTCTGTATGCTTTGTTAAGTAAACAAATGCCAGGTTCTGTAACGTTTTTGACCTTTGTTTACATAACAAAGCGTACAAACTTGACATTAACATACTATTTATGCTACATCTATGATTGGTATAAGAACAAGGTCTGTCTATATTTTAATATCCGTTCTGTTTATAGCGGTTTTAACGGATGTGTCAATTTTAACAGCATACCCACCGCGAAGGCCAACCGTGCCTTTAAATGACATAACATTTCAGACTCTTCATTCGTGATAGTTTGTTGGAAAAATATTAGAAGCCGTAGTATTTTGAGACGTAGCGTACGGAGTGTTAACAGACGACAAACCGGAAGTCAAATGTCACCTGGCACTATTTCCTGTTATGAAACGAACGTTTAATATCACAATTTATAGAATGGGTTTATTGAATGGAATAAGGGTAGTCCAATTTAATGATACCAATTTAAATATGCCAAATGATTTAATATCAACAATTCACTCTTTAACACACAATATATGTTACACCGCGTTGAATGCACAAGGCATTGTTAAAAAAATTAATTATTCTGATTTCATACGGCAATTAGATCGATATGATTTCATAACTATTTCAGAAACTTGGCATCAAGATCCCGGGAATATAAGTTTAACTGGCTATCAATGTATTGATTTGAGCAGAAATATAAAAGATAACGAGAAAGGTGGAATAGCATTTTATTTTAGATCAAAGTATGCGAAGTTTGTTACACGTGTGCATAACATTCACGATATTGCGTTATGGGTAGAGTTTAACGGAGAAATATTTAGTCAAAAGTCTGATGTCATTTTCGTTTCTGTTTATCTGCCCCCACAAAATTCTACTTATTGGAAAACAAGAGATGGTTACGATTTCGTCTTTAGAGATATCGAGACAGAACTCCGCAAATATGACCCAACATCGCTTATCATTCTGGGTGGAGACTTTAATGCACGGACAGGCGTAAGGCCGGATTATGTCGCGTTTGATGAGGACAGGTTCACAACATCATCTGAAAGTTATGTCTTAGATAGTGCGAAAGACAGGGCTAGTTTAGACAAAGAAACAAATTCGTTTGGACTTAATTTGCTAAAACTCTGTAAATCGGCGTCCATGAGAATAGTAAATGGTCGCAAACCTGGTGATTCTTTGGGAAATTATACGAGTTTTCAGTATAATGGTGCGAGTTTAGTGGATTACGCGTGATTATTTCAGAGAGATATTTATCCGATGTGAGTTACTTTTGTATTAAACAACCTACTGAATATTCAGATCACTGTCAACTAGCAATACATATGAACATAAAGTCACAAGATATCAATAAAACTGCATTTAAATATCATTATACGAAACCGCACGGTGTGGCTAAACGGTCTCGAGATATTGATGCTAAAGTAAAACAGTCTCTGGTAGATGCTGATATGCAACACCGCTTATTGAAATTTAGATCAAACGTATACGCGCGCGATAAGAACGGAATAGAACAAGCTGTGCGCGATTATGATAATATCGTGAATTCTGTTAATGCCACCGCAACTCAATTTGTTAAAAGTAAAAATAAACAAATGCAAAGGAAACGTAAATGGTTTGATGCAAAATGCAAAGAATTGAAAAAACATATGAAGCACGCGAGTAAAGAAATGAAGCGATACCCTCGCAATGCAGATCTTCGAAATGAGTTTTTCGCCGCTATAAAAAAACTTATAAAAGAGAAACAAAAAAGAAATCAAAATTGTATTATCAGGAAAACCTGGATGATACTGAGACAAGTGACCCTTCGGAATATTGGCGTATAATTAATGGTCTTAGACCACGAAAAGTTGAAATGAATTATTTGCACCCTGATGAATGTGTAGATTTGTTTAAAGAACTTTTATGTAAAGAAATAATTCCACGAGACGAAAATGACCGTGTGCGGGGAACGCCGCGCATAGATATAGATCAAAATATTAGCGACGAAGCGATAACATCGGAAGAAATACTCAAATGCCTTAAGCTCTTGAAAAATAGGAAATATTCTGAAAATGGAAATATTTCAAATGAATTTCTTAAATCAGTAGTACCAGAGATAATAGATGAGACAACAAAACTGTTCAATCTAGTGTTATGTTCCGGATATTACCCTAAACATTGGAGTTATTCACTCATAAAGACGCTCTATAAAAAGGGAGATCGACATGATCCGAATAATTATCGCCCGATTGCTCTGACAAATAACCTAGGTAAACTTTTCAACAAAATAATTAACACCAGGATAAATAACCACCTCGAGGAGAATGATCTGATCAGTGACAATCAGTTTGGTTTTCGGACGAATCGTAGTACAATTGATAGTGCATTTGTTTTAAATACCATTGTGAAGAAATACAAGCAGAAAAATAAGCCCATTTATGCTGCATTCATTGATTTCAAAAAAGCGTTCGACTCAGTAGATAGATCGTTAATGTTACACAAAATACGTGATTATGAAATTTCTGGTAAAATAAATCAGTGTACATACGTTCAATGTATCAAGCAAGCTACATAAGTGTGAAAACAGAGGCAGGCGTTGGACCACAACTTCTATCAACTATTGGAGTAAGACAAGGCTGTTCAATTTCACCCACGCTGTTTAAAATGTATATTGATGACCTAAGGTATTCATTTTACTCGACTTGCAAATCCCGTTATTCTAAATAATCGGCCGATCAGTCATCTTTTATTCGCAGATGACCTTGTAATAATATCGGAAACAAAAGAAGGTTTACAGAAATGCTTGAGTAACTTGGAAAATTATGCAACAGATAATAGTCTCACTGTTAATGTAAATAAAACAAAATGCATGGTTTTCAGATCTCGCAAGTCAAAATATGAACCGAAATTCATATTTCGATCGAAGCCACTGGAAATGGTTGGGGATTATATGTATTTGGGTCTAAAATTCAGTGCAACTGGCAAAACGTTAAAAACGCAGGAGCATTTGAGTGCAAAGGCATTAAAATCAATGTTTTTCCTAACACAATCTATTCCATCAAGACTTCAGCTAACGACCCCTACAAAATGCAAGTTGTTTGATAAACTAATAAATCCAGTAGTGTTGTATGGTTGTGAAGTATGGCTGGGAGATGTGCCGAATCTGCATACTGATTCTTTACCTTGCGAGCAGGTTCAATTGAAATTCTGCAAAAATGTACTTTGTATAAATAGAAAAGCGTCGAACCATGCTTCTCGTGCAGAACTGGGTAGATTTCCCGTATTTCATGACGCGGTTTTAAAGAGTTTCAGATATAGGAATAAAATTTCTAAGTCAAAGCGTCATACATTAGTTTATGCGGCCTATATACGTTGAATCAACTAATTCGAAATTATCCACGGAATCGTGGAATGTATTACTGCAGAAGCTTGGAATCGATATTGCCGAAGACAGTCAGTCGAGTGGAATTCAAGAACAAGAACTGATAAAAAAAAGCTGAAAATAGATCACATTAACTGTTTTGTGAAGGACGTTTTTGATGATACGAGATCAATCGGTGGTAATAAACTAAGAACGTATCGCATTTTCAAACGCAGATATGAGGTGGAACCGTATATTACCAATACCAAATCTGCTGACGCGAGAACTCTCTTCACAAGGTTACGCGTAAGTAATCACAAGCTTGAGATTGAGAAGGGAAGACACAAACAGCCCCCGTCAGATATAGAGGATAGAATATGTCCTGTCTGTAGGACAAACTCGGTTGAGACCGAATCACACTTTGTTATGAATTGTCCGGCATACGAAAACATTCGCATTAGTTGTTTCGCAGCAATAGGCGAGTATATAACCGATTTCCACAGAATGACAGAAGACAATAAATTTAATTATATAATGGAAAATAGGCACATTGATACCATAAATATCATATGCGACATGATCCGGTCCTTCTTTGAAAAACGGCAGATTTTATCAAGTGCATAATAATTATAAGAACAACTTGTGAGTGAGTATACTGAATATAAATTTTGACTTAGTCGGGTTTTATTTAATTCATTCTATTATTGTATATGTATGTTTTATATTATATGTTATATGCTTGCAACTGCCCATTGAGGTGTTATTGCAATAAAATCTTGTATCTTGTATCTTGTATAATAAAAAACTTTAACCAACATGGGAGCCAACGTACCAGCAATTTTGAGATCGGTTGGACTCCAACTTGCAGAGTTGTTTCCGTTTTGGGCTTAAATATACAAAAACCCAACCCACCTAAATTCTTGTCCCTGGTTGAAATACGTTTTGTAGGATCGGTAAGATCGATAAAACTAACACATGTTTTAGTCTAGAAATAAGACTAAAATCCATACAGACATGTCCCTTGTGTCACTTGTATATTATTGTATGGCATTACATCACCTCATCTCATATCAAAGGATATGTTATTAGCTGCCACATAACATTAATAATAGAGAATGTAGAACTCAATTATTTACAAAATCCATCTCTGACTGGAACCAATCCATATAGCGTCACGTTTTGAAGTAACTGACGACTTTTGAAGTAAAACCTTTTTAAAGAGCGCCTTTTTCCCTCGAATCTATATAAATAACGGATGTATTCAGAAATGAAAAAAATAATAATACCAGCATTTAACGAAAGAGCGTTTTTAAAGAACGATTTTCCCGAATAATTGATTTACTATAGTATGTTCTGATTTACCCATGACTTTACCATGACTTACTTGTAATTTACAAGGGTGTGTCTCTTTTACATGGCTTTTTTTACCAGAGCATATCATTGTTAACCTGACTTTGCCACACCTTTACTTGGAATTTACAAGGGTATGCCTTTTTACATGGGTGTTCACATGGCTTTATCAGAGTAGAGCCTGGTAAACCACGGTTTACCGCGAGCTTTTACCAGAATGCATTTTTTTTTAAATAAGGGATAGCCCGCTGTAAGTGGTGGCGTCACTAAAGTCACCTTCCGGTGACCTCATTCTGCAAATGTACGGCATCATATTTGGAGGCCTGATTACGATGATATTGATGGAGGCACAATGGTGTGTCGTTAAAAACGAGCTAAATATAAATTTAAACATATATTAATCTAAAACGGGAGCACAACTTTAAAAACAAAACGCATCGCTGTGGATAACTTACGTTACAAGGGAGATCACAGTACCAAAAACCTACTCACTTCTATAACACCCATAATTCACAAACCGATTCTTATAATTCCAACGCCAATCGATCGAGTATTTTCCACTTATAGATACACAATTCTAGGATAAACTGTTCCAAAACTTCGAAAATAGACGCTAAAAAAAAATCATGGACAGCACGGCACCTGGGTACCACTTTACTACAGGAGAAAATATTCCGTATATTTCATACTCAACATTTATCGATAAAAAAAATCCCACCTCCCACCTTTTATACAGAACTTCGTCGTGTGTCGACAGCACTAATGTTAATCTGCCAAAAGTAATCGCATATTTAAAGACGGGGGGGTGGGCATGGGGGGGGGGCGGGGTGAGGATGCATGGGTCAATTACATACCCAAAGAAATTAATCATAATGACAGCTGCAATGACTTTAAAAACTTTAGTCACTGCAATTACTTTAAGAACTCTATCTATATATACATATATACAATTACAATTGCTTTCAAAACACAATGTAATGAATTACTTTTCAATTACTTTAATGGAACTGTCAACATTTTCATATGTATAATTGTGGACGGTTATGGAAACAAAATCTACAGAGAACATGGCAATCTACAGAGAACATGGCAGAACTAACTATAGTATATTATAATCAGATGGCACTACATGTATAAGACACGCATGCGCACGCATAGAAAATAAAACAATAACCAACTACTATATATATTGACCATGCATATAACCTGTGTGTGTGTGTGTGTGTGTGAGAAATGGCCCAATTACAAATTACAAAGTAAATAATTACGGCCAATTACATTACAAATTACAATTACTCCGTCCCTGCCAAGGTTGGGTGTTTTACCCCGCAACTTTGGTCAACATGTTCAACATTTGGCAATTTTGCAATCAGTTTAAAATTTCACTCTAAATTTTTTTTTTAATTTTCCCGCCCCCCCCCCCCACACATACACACACACACACAAATACACGCATAACGGAGACCCTGCATGCGTCATTGATTGATAATTTATGCTGCAGTTAGAATTATTAATGGGAGAGCGCGATTTTCACTATTACGAATTGGTAAATCACGACATAATACATGACATTACAATGATTAGGCCTATGTATAGTTGTAATATACAGTTCGGATAATCCCTCCACATATCTCATGCATCATGCAATGCACTAGCTGAATTGTCTCATGGCACGAGGAATATATAGCTGTGACATTTGTGATTGCAAAATGAATAGATCACGCAATATATTCATTCAGAATGTGATATATGACTGCTTAGAAGTATACCCAGATGTGCCATAACGCATGTCAGTTGCCTTTGAGCCTGATGTAACGTATGCCTGCACGATATCGAAGAATTGAGATGCGACATGAATAAGTCATGGTTCTGATGCCCGAAGATTGTTTTCGCCCACGAAGGGATTATTTCTGCTATATCTTGAATATCACAACAAGCTATACGAGCTCGATGTTGTCTTTAACTCCAGGATTCCATTATATACTTCATGCTAACGCATCCTGGCACGCCAACACTACACCAGCCCCCAACAAAAAACAATCAATCAGATAGCTCATTTACTGGCTGAATTCTCAACACACGAATTTGTTAATCAAACTCTAACTACAATCTAATACGCTTTACATTGTTGTAATTTACAATTTCATGAATATTTTTCAAGGCACGCGCAAGCCGTGTTACACTCAGCGGTTGTGTCTGGCTCTGCGATCTCGATATCAGAATTTGCAAGAAACACATTTTCTTAAATTTCTAGAAATTTTAGAATATTTTTCTTACTTTTGTCTAGAAATTAAGAAATGGCCTTTCTTATCGTTTTAGAAATAAATTCTAGCTTTAAGAAATATATTTTTTAGATGTAAGAACAAGAAAATTATACTCCCAAATTGTCTGGTCTAGATAACTTTTTCTTGACTTTTGAGAAAATATTTCTTACGTTTTTTCTAGATATTGAATTTTTTTTTTCTAGGATATAAGAAAATACTTCTTACCTTTTTTTCAGATATTGACAAAATCACTTTCTAGGATTTAAGAAATTCGTTTATAAGAAATTGATTTTTCTAACTATTAGAAAATATGACGCAAGAATACTCCCAAGAAAATTATTCTTATTTTATGTTTTTTGTTCTCAAAATCCTTTTTGGGGCAGTGTACGCACGCAGGGACGTGGCTCGAGGGCCTCCGTTGGTGATGACCAACTCAGAATTCCGACTGCATGCAAGCGCTTCGTTTGAATCAGTCTCAAATTCCCAAGTCAGATAATCAAATTATATTCGCACCATGCACACCATTGCAATTAATTATGGTTTTTTCCAATTGCGCACGCTTGAACTAACACCCCTATATATGTGGTTGGAATTTATCCAACTGATGGCCATTTGAGTAAAAAGTTAAATAAATTGATCGAAAGTAGAAGAATATTCGGATTTAGATCTAATACAACGAATTTCACTCTCAATGCTGGAGTATCAAACTAAATAATATATTAGAACAAATTCAACCTACTTTTGTTCAGAAACTTCCAACTATACGTAACCGTTTACATTGCTGTAGATATGTGTACATATATGTATGCAGTCACGTGTCGCAGATTACTGTGATCACGGCATGATTAATTATAGTGAACGCGCGCTCATCCGTGCTCTGGTCATTGACAATTCACTATGAGTCGTGTCAGTTTAGGCCAGACAAAACAAAAATGAATCAACTATCAGCAGTCCAAAGCAGTTTATTCTTGCACCATGCAGTTGATAATGGTTCGAAGAAATAATGAAAGTCGCATGAGAACAAATCACATAGGAATACACAATCAACAGTGTGCACAAATAGAAATAGGGCTACTTCATCTACGACCACTATCACAGAAATGTGCGGAAATTCCCATCTATAAACACAACTTTGTGAGCATATAATAACAACATGACCTATATAGAGTATATGCTGCGCTGGTCAACGTCAGTGATAGCCGCCTTGTTATGCTTTGCTTTTACCAAACTCCAAGAAGACAAATATTAATAAGATATACTGTATATAGTAAAAACTTTACTTTGATTACTTTGTCACCACACGCACCAGCACATATGTTCTCGCTTACACAGTGTGAAATACATAGTTTGAAATGACAAAGAAAGATTAAGCAAATTCGCCAAGCCTGAGTAACAATTAATCAAATCAGATTTGCCTGTCAGAATGCCTCGGTGTTGACTGTGACTTATAACGGACACGATTTTTGCTCACACGAACGAATACCGTTTTCTTTCTGTGTGCATTTCTATATCAACCCGTTACACTAGTATGTGTGTAGAACTGTATACAGATATACAGCAATGTAAACACACCCTACGGTTGTGTAAGGCAAAGTTTTTTCGCCCGACGGTTGTCTCTTGAATATCACAACAAGCTGTATGATCTCGATGATGTCTTTAAATCTAACCTTATAACAGTACTTATATGATATACTTCATTTATAACGAGTATATACTTCCCGTTTTGGATTATGTTGACGTCGTATGGGATTCCGCATCTGGTTATTTATTGAAAAAACTCGACCGAATATATAAAGACGCCGCTAAAGAATCATGACCGGCCTAAATCGTTCAGTATCACTTAACAAGCTATGGCTCACTAGGGGCCCACCACTCCTGCTAACTCCGTCCGAAATCGCATAACCGCCCAGTGCGCATCGATAAATGCTAAGTTGCCCTCTCTGCGATTTAAAAAAATTAGCGCGACGGCACTTAAAATATTTTCTTAAAAATTCAAATTATTCTTTCAAAATTGAATTGTGATTTTTCAATATCACCGTCTGTTGGCGTGTCTGTTGAATTTACTTTGTAGCGCTCGCGGAAGATTGAACAATCAGGAGTTTATCACTTCGTTTTCGACATTTTACGGTAACCTTCCGCGATAAAGTTAGTTTTTAGACCATAAATGGGACACAAAAATTCAAACATATACACGAAACATCTGAACATTTCTACAGGTGGCACATTAAAAGACAAGTTTTCAGCTTTTACTCAACGTATACGACGAATGTGATTTTTCTATTCCTTATTTGAAAATGTTAATATTTCACTCAAATAAAGGATGTTGTAGGATGAGCGCAAGACTCTATTTCCACACACACCCCATCCCAATCCAACATGGCCGCCACCCAGGGGGATTCAAATAGGGAACCCATGCCAGTTCTCGGCCCTTTACCGATTTAGGTCCAACAAAGAGTGGTGTGGGGTTGCCCCCAAGACACCCAATTATTCACCAAACAATTCCGATTCAAAATGGCCGCCGTCCAGAGGGGTCCAAATAGGGGACCACTGGGTTTGAACTTTCAAAACTGTTTGAAATTTCCAACCAACCTGCATGACACCACATATACTGTTGGTTTATTTCCAATTGATAGCAATTATATTAGCTAAATATAGGGAAGAGTTGCTAGAGTTGGTCTAAAACGACAAATGTCCCACTAATTAGTTGTTGGAAAATCAACCAACTAACAATTTCAACCTATAAGTTGTGTAAAATTTCCAACAAATGCTGTCACTGTGTGAGGCACGAAATTTCCAGCTGTTAAAAATTTCGACCAAAGTTGGAGATTAGACCCCCCCTCAAACTCCCCCTGTCGTCACGTCCCTGTGGTGGAATACACCCCTATGATACTATCCCCGGCGACACCATGCACGTCCCTTCATATCAGCAAAAATATCTTCATTACGCCACCGTAGTGTGGTGTTTCTAGCTTTTGGTTTTTTGATATCGCATGGTCGATCGATAATTCACTGGGTGATTGTACATTCGGCAAACCTCGTCAGATTCCGTCACCGTTTCATCGTACCGATAATTACGAGAGTACAACTAAGATTGGCACATGTGTTTACGTCACCGGTGTAATTGTGGGGACATGCTTCTATTATGAAGGTTTGCTATCCCGAAGGTCCGCTATTCCGAAGGTTCTCTATTCCGAAGGTTTTTGTTATTTTTAGGTTAATTCTATATTTTAAAGTATTGAGACTAATTTGAGAGGGTTCATTTTCACAAAGATTCTTTATATGGAGTGTGCGCTCACATCCGAACTGATCATGCGCGCACACCGATACAGATACAGGAGGAAATAACTTAACTTAGAACATTAAATGTGATTTTGTTTTGTTTTCGCTGGTTTTCTTGAGATTTTATGTCATTACGTGGGCCCATACCTTTGAATTCTTGGCATATACTATGAATGTTGTGGTATATATGGACCCTCCCGCATTGGGACATGACATAGGTTCAGTTGACTTAAGTGGTGTTCTGTGTGTGCTCCAATTTGGAGTTCAATATTTTAAGGGCCAAGTTTAGAATTTTATGGGTCCATACCTTTGAACTCTGGGCATATAATATGAATATTGGGGGGCATGTCTCTATTCCGAATGTTCACTATCCCGAAGGTCCACTATTCCGAAATTTCTCTGAATGTTCGCTATTCCGAAGGTTCACCAATCCGAAGGTTCGTTATTCCGAAGGTTCTGTGTTCCAAAGATTTTTTTTATTTTAAGGTTAATTCTATATTCTAAAGTAACGAGAGGGTTCATTATCACGAAGATTCTTTTTATGAAGGAAATAACGTAAAACATTAAATGTGATTTTGTTTTGTTTTCGAGGGTTTTCTTGAGTTTAATGTCATTACGTATGACCTTATTTCTCATTACATATTCACGCCAAGGAGCCCACACAATTGCTATGTTACGATGCGATTTATTGTGATTATGTGTGACCTAATATCTCAATAATCTGAGGCAAGAGTACGCCTGCTAGAGGCGAATTATAACAGTTGGGGGTATAACGCTCAATAAATACTGGAGGCTATAACAAACTGCGCAGTAGAATATCGCTGAATGGACGAGTATGAGATGAGCCTAAATGCAATTGTGACTTTGTTTAAAGGCCCACTTAATTTTCGAGTCATTAATTTTTTATAGTATATACGGTTTTAATAACAATTTATGCCATAAAATTTGAATAAACTACTATAATTCATCACCATTTGAAAGGCAGAATACTTCTATCTCCTAGTATTCCTTCAAAATACCGCGTCGTATATCTAGCAAAAAGCAACCAACATGTCCTCCTCGGCTTTCCATAGATTTCAACGTAATTTGATACTTATGGGTATTTGTGTCCGGGAAGTGTTTTGAACGGGTCAAATCGTGACCCCGACCTGACCTTGACCTTTAAAACTGTCAATGCAAGGTCAATTTGGGTAAAACGGACAAATTTCGGCGAAATTTTATACCTAGGGATACTTTGGTCCGAGGAGAGTTTTGAACGGGTCAAATCGTGACCTCGGCCTACCTTGACCTTCAATATGGCCAATCAAAGGTCAACTCGGATAAAACGGATAGATTTCGACGAAATTTGATACCTATGGGTACTTTTGTCGGGGGGGGGGGGGGTGTTTTGGACGGGTCAAATCATGACTCTGACCTTACCTTGACCTTCAAAATTGTTAATTAAAGTTCAAGTTGGGTAAAACGGACGGATTTCGACGAAATATGATACCTATGGGTAGTTTTCTACGGGTGGGGGTGTTTTGGACTGGACAAATCATGACCCTGACCTGACCTTGACTTTCGAAATAGTCAATTGAAGGTCAAATCGCACCTTTCACCGGAAAGCAGATGGGAAACAGCCCGGGTGAAGTCGGGCATATCAGCTTGTGTAATAAAGAAGACAGTTTGATGAAAGTAATGTATGCCACGAGAAACGGGAAAACTTGAAATATGGAAGTACGCAAATTTCCCGCATAAAATTTGAAAGCTAGTTTATAGAATAATTGTATTATTATTTATATTTATGGCTAATAATACGATCTTGGTGGCGTTACCATTTCTGACTATGGTTTTCTTGTGGAAACTGTGAAGCATCAAAATCAACACACTGAGGTGACGATTTCGGACTGGTGCACGTCGCCGAATGCGCACCCGTCGTATAGCTTGTTATCGCAAACGCAACGTATCATTTTGTGTTATTTTATAAACCTTGTTTTAACAAACTTTCGATCCCCATATGAGAATGATTCTGATATTAAAAAACAATATCAGGATGTCAATAAACTGATGATTGTATTAAAATTGAGCACATGCTCCACTCAGAATGCTTTCGGATTTTTCATAGTAAACAGCACTGGAAATGATGAGGTTGGGAAAAATACAAAGAATTTCAGGTTTATTGAATCCTGCGGACCGTTTACATATACATAATGGCCTTTTATTGAGGGGGAAACATAATTTACTTATATAAACTTCTCACAATAACGCTCCCTGAGCTCAATTTCTGGGCATGGTAGATTTCTATCATCGGAAACGCACAGGAGCCTCGCGATTGCGCACTGGACAATTATGAGATTTCCGACGGATTTAGCAGGAGCGGTGGGCCCCAGCGTGGCTCGAGGTAGGCTGGCGCACACTACACAGGCGTAGACAACACCGCCATTTGCAAACAGTTCACAGAATTATCAATGAAGACGCCCTTTTGTATCTGACATATCACCTATGTCAGATACGCTCCGGGGAACGATCGGAATATAACTTAAGATTTCCAAATAAATTTTATTCCAATTTCGCTAATACTGAACATTTAAACAGTCATTTCTCCCATCCTTTGTTCTGGAGTGGAACAAACTATCAATGCAACATCCATTTCAGATTTCAAAGCCACTTTAGGGATGACAGACACAATAACACCCCCTCTTATTTTTATACCGGAAAAAGGAAAATTAATACAATACACTGTAAAATGCGGAATCATTAAAGTGATCTCCGTTCGGATATGTTTGATAATCATATATCCGGTTCGCCTATATATGCCCCTGTAACTTATAGAATTGAAGACCCTAATCACTATTTTCATGTATGCCCTTTATTTATAGATCAGAGAATTAACTTTTATCGAATTCTAAGTATTAATGGCTTTCAATCATTAGAACCAAATGATTTATCATACAGGGTTAAAGGTATAACTAACCACAAGAACACTACTATTTTTCGCATTACTCAATCTTTAATAACTAAAACAAAGCATTTTGAACAAACCCATGTATGATATCATGGTAAATTTCGCCATTCATCTTTCAAACCCACTGAATTCTTGGCTTTTCTCCATAACCGAGATTGGAATATAGATGAAAACCCGACATCCGCAGCACACTCACTCTGAATTGCTCGTTATAAACACTTTGTGCTAAATCTGCTATGTATTTTTATGTATGTTCCATGATTGTATCAGGAGAGGGGCAAGTTTGTAAGTTTTGTAACTTGTGCCCCGATCCCTATGTATATTATCTTTCTAGATACATTAGAAGTAAAAAAACGAGAGGCCGATCACGATCGGCAGATGTTTAACCCACACCTTGGCGATTAGCTATAACTGATAATATGTCTAAGATATGATCACAGAAATCCATATATCAGTACCCAACTTGAAATCAAAAGCTTAAATAATTTGTCTTAAGAAGGGGTTAAAGTATTTGGGGTGGGGAGGAATAGTTTTAAATCTCACAACTATGTCCCTATTCACCCAAGGACCTCTCACTGTGAGATCCAACAGTTTAGTTATTTCGGAGGATATGTTTAGGAGTTTAAGTTAACTCATTGGAAGCAAAAGTGATAAACCGGGACCTATCTCTGTCACTTTTGACTTGCCAGATATTTAAAATTCATTCACTTCGAAAGAGAAATTACAATTTGTTGACAAGCCAGACTGCTTAAAATAACATACATGTCTGGGAATCCATCTCATATTTAAATTGTACTTTAATTTACCCCCCCCCCATTCTCCCCAGTTGTGATTTGTTTATCAAACATGGACAGGTAAGATCAGATCTGATATATATATGTACTAAATAAGGAATGATTATATTGTCAGGTACATGCAAGATTAAGTGTTTCACAACGGTGTGTCTGTTTTTCAAAAAATATATGTAGTTTATACATTACAAAAGTGTTATCTATATAATGTTATACAGACATTATATTATGAGGATGCTGGTCCATATGACCCCTAAATCGAAACAGATTACCATAGTTCATATAAAAGAAAGTAAGTAGCCCTCAATAAAATGGCTTCACACATTACAATGTTTTACAAGTAGCTTGGACACTAAAATCCATAACCTTCGATGTTAATATTCTAAGCGCTATGTGGCCCCTAAAATTCAATCAACCATAACAATATGAACAAAAGGGAAAATAAGGTTCCTAGAAATATTAACAACATCTACCATCTTGATTTTCAAAACAAGGCATCACCTGCAATAGTCATGTAGATGTATCTGCCTGTTACCCATTGCATAGATAAATCATATTGGCTACCAGCCATTATTTTAATTTCAAATTGAATGCATGTGTCTGAATGGTATAATATTTTTCAAAAATCAATTAGTCAGTCAATATAAAAATTGATAGAAGTGAATAGTGTGCAAAGATAACCATAGATAAGAAATGTGAGGAAGAGTCCATGTACATTATAGCATGTATCTATGGGAAGCTTGGAAAGGGTTAATTATTTTCTTAGCAGATCAATGGAATATAGAAGACACTTATATAGGTGAGGGGTCCCTTATCACATAATGTAATGAAATGTCAAGAATAGGAGAAATAAGAGACTCATGCTGCCATTAATCAAATAATCAAATTTGACAGATAAGATAAAGAATTAGCCAGCCACAATTGTTGTTTATCTTTGACTTCATCTAACCAAACTGGGCAGCTCTGAACCATATGTCATCACTCAATCAATAACAAGATTTTACTTGGAATGACACCACACCATCTATAAAATGTACTCTCATGCTCTGGATATTGGATGTTCACATGGTAATTTATTGATATCATTATATTACAAGTAACTATTGCAATAAAATCTTCATATTTTCAAAACAGGACATCACACCTAATTAATGGTATAAAACTAAAACAAATGAAGTGTCAATGACTATTTTGTTTTTATTATTTAATTTTTTATATATTATTATAAAAGTAAAAAAAAAAATTGAATAATTGTTATATTGTTAAATTCAATCTATTAATGTTTTTTTTCGAATTTGTTTTCGAAAAAATGGTCATATCTCCTTTAAAATAAATCGGATCTAACCCATATTCGAAATCGATCTGTATTTTGGGCTGAGAAACTCACATACCAAATTTGGTTCCGATCAGATCAATTGTTTTTTAGTTATCGTAGCATCCGTGAATTCCAAGTCGAAAAAGGGCCATAACTCCGTAAAATAAACTCGGATCAAACCCATATTCGAACTCGATCTGTATTTTGGGCTGAGAAACTCACATACCAAACTTGGTTCCGATCAGATAGAAAATGTTTCAGTTATCGCATATGCGTAAAGTGTCTACGGACAGACGGACGAACGGCGAGTGGTCAATCCGGACGTTGACACTATGTTTACCATACTATGGTATGGGTAAACATAAAAACATGAAAAGCGGACCTTGGTCCATTTATTTCCATAACGCGGCAGGCCCAAATCCACACGTGAGGATCGCCACCGTAGCATACACTATTATTATTACAAAATGTATTAATAACAGAGGTGTTCAGATTCGTACTTCAGATTTATTTTTAAGTAAAATTCCTGTTTCACTAGAAGGTTTTCAAATTTCATGAGGGGTGAATTTTCTGCACAAATTCATTCGTGCACAATAAAATCAAAGAATAAAAGAAACTTTCATCACTAAAAGCACCTCATGAGGTACTGACAGTCTGTACTTACCTGACTTTAAGTCATAACTGGAGTTACTACTTTAAATTGTATTTAAGGTATGCTGGTGATTTTCTCTTTATAATATTTTGCATAAATATCTAGGACAATTTATATATTTTACCGATTTTACTCCTTAATTCTGAAAACCAATGTGAGAAAGTCGACTTTAGCCTGGATTGAATCTTATCGCTTTATTCTGCATTATTTGAAGGTTTTTCTTAGTTGTTTGCAGCAAGTGGTAGTTACGTGAGCACTTAGGTAGAAACAGACGAAGTCCAAATTACATTGGATAAGAGAGTTCATCAATAACTTTTTCGTAAGCGGAGCGAGGAGATCGGACTTTCTATATAACAATTTAAAACGAGAAACACATCTAGATAAGACCATTCTATAGCCACTGTCTCACCTAACAAATTATTATCAAGAATGACAACCATACACCAGGTACTTCACCTCTTTGGCTGCTTTGGTGGGGACTCCGTTACACTTGATCGATGACTCTGAGTGTTATACTATAAGAGCTGAATTATCTGCATATGAGTATTTTGTACTTAACGCTAAGTTAATACAGCTGCCTCAACATCATTCACATAGACGAGAGGCCGTTCACAATCGGCAGATGTTTAACCCATCCCTTGGCGATAGTAAATTACTATGATCGGAATAAAAAAAATAGAGTTTTGATGTTGAATTATAGTTATGTACTATTATATACAAATGCACACAATAACACAAATTATTGGAATGCATGGGTCAAATAGGGAGACTCGCATATATAATAGAATGCACAGGATTAAATGTGAAAAGGTGACCGTACATGGAATACTTGGGTGAATAGAGTCCAATTTAAGTTTACAATGATATGTATCGAATTCTACCAGCAACACAGCCATCAAGATCAGCCACATCACTGCTGACCCATTACTATCTATTATATAGCAGAGCTGTCAACTATGTTTATGATTAATCTTTGCATCTCTGTTAAACCCATCGAATTTATAATGACCTCATACCACAATGTAGAGTGATAAACTAAGATTTTGTAGTCAACTGTTAATAGCATGTCATCTGTATTGTTGAAAAGTAGTCCAAATGAATGGGATGGAATTGGTGAATTGAGTTTAATATCGCTCCAAACAAATTTACCAGTATATAACACAAGATCTGTGACCGATTTAAACCAAATTTTGTGTGGTGACTAGGGGTACCCTGACGGAGTTATAAATGGGTGTCAGTTTTTCAGATTTTGTTAATTTAAAAAACAAAACAAGGAGATCAATAAAATTTTAATCTGTTAATTATTTACACACAAAAAATAAAAAATTATTTTTATTATTATTATTTTTTTGCTTTACTTAAATTGAGCAAGGAATTCAATCTAAATTTGTTTTTTTATTAAGAGTGAATATTTTTCGAAAAATGGCCATAACTCCGTAACACAATCTTGGATCAAACCCATATTCAAACTCCATCTGTAGTTTGGGCTGAGAAACTCATGTACAAAATTTGGTTCCGATCGGTTAGAAAATGCTTGAGTTATCGCATTATGCGTTAAGTGTCTACGGACGGACATACGGCTAGACAGACGGATCTAAAGCCAGACTGAAATTTGTAAACTATTAAAATCAATTTGTAATAAATATTCTGCCATCTGATTGTGTACCACTTTCTCTATACCACTTTTGAGACTAATCTTAATATGGAAACTGGACGATAGTTGACTGAAAATGTTTTCTCATTCTCTTTACAAACTGGAACAACACGTACTGTTTATAAATAATTAGGAATTTGCCAAATATATATGACTATATTTATTATATGAGACAAATGAGATGAAATATCCGAGGCAGCATCCCCCATGCAGGAATCTTAATGGAATTGAAAAATTGTAATACGAAAAAGTTAAAAACGATTTGTTTTCGAAAGACCAACGTTTGTTCTTATCGGTTCTCTATACCTGCTTTGATCGCAACGTTCCGTATACGTCCACTTGGGTGTATTTAAGCTTGTTCAAATACAAACGTCGCGCAAAGCATTATGGAATACTAATAAAGGGGATAAATTCAGAATATGAAGTGATCGATTTCTATCACCTGGTGAACAGTTCTAGGCCATATATATATAGTTGTCACGTATCGTGGTGGAAGAGATATCTTTGACTCATTTCATGACACATTTGATCAATAATTAACCTGTATATATTAATGGCCCGACATGTATTGAAATAACAAGGGGCACATTCAATAGCATATATATATATCCAGATGTTTCCTCCCACACCATGCAATGGTTTGTTTTGAATTTTAGAACAGTAAACTATAGGTCTGTGCAGGAACGTGGCGACATGGGTTGCGGGAACTTGCGGGGCATTTGACCTCTTCGATTTTGGCCAATTAACATTTTCAACAGTTGGAAATTTCATTCCCGGCACAACATTTATTACATATCTATCAACGTAATTCGCATGATTGCACGAGTTTCCAGCCGTGTGATAATTCTCAGAATCGTACTAGTGCAATATGTCGACGGAATAAAACTCAATTAAATTCACATTTTCTGTACCGGAGATGTACGATTGTGAGTCAATTTACTATGATACGGAGATATGTAATAAAAATAGAACTGCATGAGTGTCTGGATTTTGACGAATTATCGCACTCGATTTGTTGGCGGAACGCGATACCTCTCGTGCAGGCGGAACGCGATACCTCAACAAATCTCGTGCGATAATTTCGTCAAAATCCAGACACTCATGCGGTTCTATCTATTTATTAGTTGGACATTTCACAGCGATTCAAAGTAGAAAATATTCTAGACATATAGTAAATTCGATTTCCCCCACATTATTTAATGTCAATCTCGTTGTTTTCGACGTTTTAAAGGACCCTTAATTTTCAAACTCCCAGATCACATATATAAAATATATTCCATATTATATACCATTTGAAAGAGGAAGCTCCAAAACATTGTATATGATCAACATATCCGATGTCATAAACTGTGAATATGTTGTTTGTGTTTTGTGCTTAAGTTTCATCTGGTTTTGTTGTATGTTGTTTTTGTTGAGTTGACGTGTTTTGTGCTTAAGTTTCATCTGGTTTTGTTGTACAAATGGTATAATTTTCAATGGACAGGGGTACAACTCTATATTTTAGAGATAGAGTTATTCCCCTTCCATTGAAAATACATTTTTAATTTGAATTATGTTGCATTCTGGGAGCCAAAACGGGGGAAACCTTTTTATTATTTAAGCTGTTTTCTGTTTCTCTATGGGCATCTTCTGAGACACAGACGTTTCAAATGGTGATGAATTATAGTATTGTAATCATATTTTATGGCATAGATTGTCATTAAAACCGTCTATCAAGGCACTATAAAAATAATCGGTGACTCAAAAATTAAATTGGCCTTTGAACTAAAAGTCCAATATATCCCTACTTTCAGTCAATTCATTTTACAAAAATGGCAACCATATACTATATGGGGGTGTGCAAGTTAGTTTGGAAGTTAGTTGGAAGCCAAATGGATATTTCTAGTTGGACAACCCCCTCCAACATACACAAACTCTAGCCTCGTTACTGGGTATGTTTTGAAATGAAATACGATGTTTATTATTCCAGACCCCTTATAGTATACATAATCTGTGTTTTATTCTCACTGAGAAAAGCAATTTGGTGGCTGGCACTCCATTCAATGCATTTGAATTATTTATAACAATGAGCACCAAATCGGCACCCTGGTTAATTGGTTTTCCAGTGCACGGCTACAGTATTGTTGGATCCTGCTGAGAAAGTTCTGCTGTTTTTATAAGAAAACCCAATATAATCACACTGTTATGAAAAAAGTATCTTAATTTTTTTTTCTAAAATTGGCGCTTTCGCTATCTTTGATAAATCTGAAGGTTTCCAGGCAGTCGTTATCTCAAATGAGAATTCAATAACATAAAACTCTATAATAACATAAATATTTCAACAACGACTGAGTGGGTTGTTAACAACGACCACACTAGAGACTTCAAATGTTGATTAACTTTTTCTGTACTAAATATTCGATTCACGACTTTACCATGGATTCGTGGTAGAACAATAATAACAATGAAGATGTTCTGTACTCAACTATATATAGCTCACTAAATGGTAATATCGGTACCGTATATTTTATGCTAAAGATGCATAATCCGAATTAACGCTCCCAAATTACTATTTCTTCGGCTTCGGGATAAAACTATTTGATTCGAGTCGAGGAACACACCCGTCAAAGCTCAGAGTGATCAGATATCGATTTTTGAAATTTGTTATTTCCCGAGATATGTAATTTTTGGCGGCCTGGTAAATATTCGATGGTCTCGGTACAAATTGCGGATACAGATGGATAACTCTAAGATCAGGTGGCTTTGGGTGTTAGATATTTGACAATTCGGCCAAATGTCGTTGAACAAAATGTTGAAAAATAACACGTTTGGGCAATTTTATACTATAATTGACTGTGGTTAGCATTATATTTGGACAACTAATCGATTCTGATAACAGAAGCGATATTTCAAAAAATTTTGTTGTTGTTGTTGTTGTTGTTGAAATCTGATGATATTGAGTACATTTAAAGTCTGTTGGTGCGTCATAGGCGACATTTCACGTTCTCAAATCTAAAGTTCGCACTTGTTTATTATATTCCAGGCAACAGAGAAGAGCGAGATCCAAAATGCAATGCTGCATCATCTGTTTAGTCGGCTTTGTTTCGCTTAATCTCATTGGAGCAATGGCGGATATATTCACCATGGACATCCAAGTTCCGATTGGATGAGAGACCAGCGCGCGAGAAGTTGAGGATGAGCATCCCCAAGCAGGGAACGGTTGTTACGTCATCACTGCTGGGATTAAGTGGTACTTTTGTGTTCTGTTTATAAAATGGGTGCGCCATTCCGTAGCTCATCAGAATTGTTCCGATAAATAAATATGATGATGGTGGTGGTGATGATGGTGATGATGATGACGATATTCGTTATACATGTACACCAAGTGTCAGTCAAGTTGGTCAATTGACATCTATACATATATATAATACTCTCTTTGATCTATGATGTTTTGAGCACAATTGCACATTTATATTGACTGAGTTTAAAGGTGCGATCACACACTGGCAAGTTTTCGAGGTACATTTTGCAAATCAATTGAAGCAGAAATCCGTTAGTAACATACATATGGTCTGCCACTTGATGAGTCAATGAGCGACCTCTATAACTCAAAAAGTGATCATACAACTGATATTTTCTTGACGTTTGTCTACTTACATCTGACCAATCTTACAACCATTCTTCAAATTTCATTTCCAGTTGACAAATTTCCAACAAAATTTTGTAGATAAATTAGTCTGTGTGTGCACGCAACCTAATAATAAGTCAATGACGGGCTAAATGAACATGTATTTGACGATGGTTTCTGCCATTACAATGAGTTATATTAACAACAGACAATGAGTTATATTAACAACAGACCTTCGTATTTACTTGCTATATGTGAACATGTATTTTAATTATGTTATGTACATGTGTAATCGTGTATTCGATTTTGCTGAATGAGAAGCAGTGATGAAAAAGGCTATACCTGGGTTCAAATTTTCGGGCTGCAATTGAGTTTGGCGTCACGTCACGTTCTCGGTAGTTATATATAACAGGGGTCAAGGACATTTAAAAAAAATTTAATTATTTTTCGATGGGTCACATCTGGATTTTGGAGGAAATAACACCTATTTAAACCGACAAAATATATATACAAAATCGATCAGGTTTTCAATTTGGGATTAGATTTGTCAAACTTGTTTTGCTTTATCATATCTCATGGATGTTAGTGATGAAGACCAATAAATAATAAATATAGATGTCTATAATGCGTTGGTCCATGGGCTCGATGGGCGTATATATGGTAAACAAAATACATTTAAGTATCTAGGCCTATATAGATGGTAAATAATATCCGCAATTAAGTATCTATATGTCTGATAATGCTATGCCGATCGGGTGCCCAGCTCTACGAAATGTATATTCGCTTTAATTATCAGAATCTATTAATTGCAACAAAATAATGCTAACCGCTGTCAACTATGGTATAAAATCTCCCAAAACTTGTTATTTATCAACATTTTGTTCAACGAAATATGGCCATATTATCACTTGAGTATCACAAAATTTGGCCGTACTACCAATTGATTTTAGAGTTATTTATCTTCATCCGCAATTTTGTCCGAGACCGTCGGTTTTACGACTGTTTTCTGGGCCACAAATAATTGCACATCTCGAGAAATAACAAACTTCAAAAATCGATATCTGATCACTCTGAGCTTTGATGGGTGGGTTCTCGAGTCGAATCAGATATTTTTTACCCCCGAAGCCAAATAAATATAGTAATTTGGGAGCGTTAATTCAAATAATGGATCTTTAACCATGCATGCATGCTTATATATACACAATTCGAAAATATATTAACGCGTTTATTTGTTCTTAGAATTCACTACTGTTGTAAACATTCCGTTCCCGGTGTTGTAATTTGCGTGGTCAAGATTAACTCCATGCGAAAACTCTTGCGGTGCGCCGCTAAAAGAAAATAATGACACTTTTTGCAGTGTTCAAATAGAAATTTCGCAGAGGTGTAATTTTGCGCCGCATTTTCTCATATAACAACACGGCATCTATATACGCTCCATTGCTATCGATATCGATATGATTGAATATGGCGATAACATAACGAAGGGTCTTCACCTGTGATGGCTATCGAGGAAGGATCCATCGATAAAGCTTAATAGAGGATCTGCAGTTGAATCAGAAGGAAGAGCGATAACTCTAAATAGAACGCACTTTAACGAAATAACGGAGATTTGTATGAAAAAATTCATAAGTGTTCAACTTTGGTTTACAATAAGTCAAACGTTTCTATTGGGTAGGTGGGACTGGATGAGGTTTGAGGTACGTTCTTTAAACACTTTTTTCAAATATGTCCGTTATTTCGTTAAAAACTTCTTCAAATATCTCCGTTATTTAGTCAATACTACTAGTAATTAATTATTAATTAAAGTACGTTCTATTTAGAGTTATGACCCTTCCTTCAACTTCAACCCGGGATATAATTCGTATTTATACGTAGGGTCCTGTCAGCACCAGGTTTCCTGGAATATCTGTCCAGATTGATAACGTGGAGAAATAGTTGAATTACTTCGAAAATACGCTCCAATTTGTATTAAAATGCGGCGGTGTCGAATACACACCGTGAGCGGGACATATTAAAGGTATATTATAACTATACCGAGAATGACGTGACACTGAACCGCATGCAAGTGATTCAACAGAGTGTGAGTCCGTTCGTAAAATATATTAGCGTTTTGTGAAGCGCTATGCCATTCATTCACTCCATCAAGCATTTGAGTAGATTCACATTTCAACCCCCCAGATTCCTTTGCGAGTGTTATGTACATTGGCTTATTGAAGATATATACTGAACAATTCAAGCTATTTGATTATTGATATTGATGTTTCTTTGTTGAATAATAACTTTACTGCCTACATTTTATATTCGTCTTCATTAATTTAACCCATGCTTTACTAAATGGTTTCGTCCACAAGTTATAGATGTATACACATGAATGGTCTATTATTCATAAGGAGTTATGGTATATTCAGAATATACACTTTAGTCTATGACTAACTTAGGTTAGTCAATTACTGTTTGTCCACATGATGACTAACTTAGCAAAGTCAAACTGACTAAGGCAGAAAATTTGTCACAATGACCAGGGTGATGTCAGTCAACACGACTAATTATGCCATTAAACTACAATTGTATTAGTAAAAATGGCCAGACTTGAGTCATAATGACTAACTTTTGGTAGAAATTATGTGAAAATAATTTCAATACTCAACCAGATTATATATTATCCAGAATCCAAGACCGAATTGAAAGCAGGACAAGCTTTCAATCCATTCTCTAAAACACAGATATCAGTACTGGTCTATTCAGAGGTGCATTTATAATAATAGTTTTTGGTATAGGTATGTCTAACTAGTTAAAGGTACTCAATCCGATCAGAGGGTCCTATATTACTATTTCTTTGGCTTTGGGGGTAAAAAATATTTGATTCGAGTCGAGGAACACACCCATCGAAGCTCAGAGTGATTAGATATCGATTTTTGAAATCTATTAATTTTCGGATATGTAGCCCACAAGTTGACAGAACACGTGATCAAAACTGACAAATTGCTGGTGTAAGATGGATAACTCTAAAATCAAGTGCTTACTATTAACAATAATAACCACTTGATTTTAGAGTTATCCATCTTACACCCGCAATTTGTCCGTTTTGAACACGTGTTCTGCCAACTTGTGGGCTACATATCCGAAAATTAATAGATTTCAAAAATCGATATCTAATCAATCTGAGCTTTGATGGGTGGGTTCCTCGACTCGAATCAAATAATTTTTACCCCCAAAGCCAAAGAAATAGTAATATAGGACCCTCTGATCGGATTGAGTACCTTTAATTTTTCCGAGATGTCCGTGGTGTCATGGAATAAGAACCTTTTATCCTTACTGTACAGGGAGGGAGGGAGGAAAGTAATGATGTACATGTCATTATAACCTTCCATCACATTCATTCAATTATATATTCAATAGAACTGCGATAAAGTGGAAATTGTATATTTAGCAATGAATGTTAAGCATATAATTCAAGGCAGTTTTGCAATTAGAGTTATTATCGGTGTAACTTAGTCACTGTGACTATAACGTAGTCACTATGACTAACATAAGATTTAGTCTTAGTGACCCACTGAAATGTGTTGGTTAGTCATAGTGACTCCAAATGCGTTGTTACGCGTACTAACCATAAGTTAGTCATATTGACGCGATTTTTTCTCTCAGTGTATATCGCCAGTCAACAGCCAGGTTCAGCCACATGTACGTGTAATTTGTATGTTGCCATTGCAAACGAAAGCACCTGCCACACGTTACATGTACGTGTAATTTGTAATGTTGCCATTGCAAACGAAAGCACCTGACACACGTTACACGTACGTGTAATTTGTAATGTTGCCACCGAATGATAACTTGTAGTAGTCTTGCATGGTAATGGGCTAAAAACCACCCGGTTCATATTTCCATCAAAATAACAGACGACATTCATGACAACCGAATTGCCGAATAGACATTTTATATTTGAGTGTGTTTTCGAGAAGATTGAAATTATCAGCATATCTATTGACATGGCACTGCGGTATGTTTTGGAACTAAAATTGGTGTTTCAACTAAAGATGGCAGCCAAAACGGTACCAGATAATAGAACCATCGGCAGTATAGTTAGCACAGCCGCTGTATGCGACTTTCTTGTTATTTGGAAAACAGGGCTATATGTGACTTACTAACGCATTAGTTTAGTTCATCAACATTTCAAAACATATGACATGACGTGTGCCGGCGTTTGGATTTGCATTCTACCTATTATCTTGAAACGAGATGGTAAGGAGCCTTGGTTCACAAATTCATAAAGATATCATTTGCGTCATTTTTATAAAACTGAGAACGCTGTCATCTAACTGAATGCGGACTGTTGTGAGGATGGTCGACAAGATACAAGAATTCCTAACGTGATCTGTCAATAAGTGGTTTCAGGATCAATTTAACGGAACGCACCTATATCTGATATTCATATACAATGTTAATAGCAATGGTCTGGGTAAAATTACTCTGTATCCGGATTGTTAGAGAATTTAATCTTAGAAACCTTATAATAAATTTATCAGGATTCCGGTCACTTCACGAAGGATATAAACACAGAACTACACGAGTGTCTTAAATATGCATAATCCGAATTAACGCTCCTAAGTTACTATTTCTTTGGCTTCGGGGGTAAACAAAATTTGATTCGATTCAATTATTTGTGGCCCAGAAAAACGTGGTCAAACGGACGGTATCGGACAAAATTGCGGATGAAGATGGACAACTCTCAAATCAAGTGGTAATACGGCTAAATTTCATGATACTTAAGTGATAATAAGGCCATATTTTGTTGAACAAAATGTTGATAAATAACACATTTTGGGAAATTTGATACCATATAGTTGACAATGGTTAGCATTATTTTGTTGCAATAAATCGATTCAGATAACTGAAGCGTATTTTGAAGAAATGTTGCTGTTGTGTATATTGATAATATGGGGACCATCTGATCGGATTTAGTACCTTTAGTACCTTTAATGTATTGTTGATACGACACGAGGGCTAGCGCGGAATGATATAAAGCGCAGCCTCGAGTTCCATCCTTCACACGTGCCGTTCTGTGTTTATTACACGCCACCCGTCGTATCATCCGTGAATTGAAAAATAGTGTCCCTTTGTTCGCTCCCGTATTGCAATTTCACCCAAACTGGTATAGCTGCATAATTCCTATGCCACAATATATCGCATAATAGAAGGGAAATACGAAAGTCTGAATTCGTAGATCGTCAACAGATATTACCACAAACATGCATGGTGGGGATCTGCTGAAAAAAATACAGACACAGGGAAGGGGTGGGAGGGTGGTTCAAGGTCTGAAAAATTGCGTGACGCAATTTTTTTCCAATCAATATTAAGATATAGATATTATATCACTTAGTTTTGTACTATACTTACCCGTTGCACCATTTCTGAGTACGATATACAACGAATCATTTAACCCTTTCTATCTGAATATGTCCCAAAAATGAATAGAAATCCTTCTGCACTTGTGTATTATCTTTTTGGTGTCTGTCGTCTGCTGATATTACCTGAGCACCCTCCAAATAATAAAAAAAAACATTCCAATGTATACTTTTATAAATGACGGTAGAATCCATATTATAGCAAAGAAAGGGTTAATTACTGAAAGGATTCTATCATTTAGTTTAAAAAATATATATACTGGAATGATTCATTCTTCATTTATAGGGATATTAGGGATAATATCAGCAGGCAGAGAAACACCCTATGGATTCCCATTTATTGAGTTGAGTTCAATATCACCACATGTATTCTTGTATCATATATAACAGCACTAAAACATATTTGCCCACAAGTTCAGCAGTTCTTACTTATCTCGTTCCCATTGACCTTGCTGCTAAAGATCACGAGACTGTTAATGTCGATAATGTTCCAATACACACCAGAACACCACAGGTAGATTTAAATGTATCTGAGCCAAGTCTGACAACCATATTGAAGCCTCAGAAGTAAACAAGTTAACCCTTTCATGGCGGTAGTTGCTCTGGTGCAGCATTCAAAACCCTGTGCTAGTGCATGCATTCTCTTCTAAATGCAAGTATCCCATAGGGAGCCTCGCATATATGCGAGAATGCACTGGCTGTCAATGTAAATATTGTTAGGCTAATAAATTCTCTTATATATCCGAGGTTCCCTATGGGAGACTCGCATAATTTCGCGTAATTCCAGGAAGCTCCAGTCACGGAAGGGTAACCAACATGAACAAATCTGACTTACACTAATATATATTGATGATGGGGTATTTATTAAAGAGAAATTTCTTAAAGTTAACAAATATTTATTTAATAACAACAATTATTCAACAGATATGTTAATGTTTTGGCACAAATATTTCAGGGCGGTGACAACTATAATCAGACACTAATACCACTAGCACTCACCAACTATCTCATTTTCCATATCATTCATTCTTACTTAGCAAATCTACAAACAATGAAGAATAAGTACTCATAAAACAACATACAAAGTGGCACATTTAAGATGAAGCAATTTGTTCCTTGATGTCTGAAATCCAGCCCCCATATCAGTTGGAAGAAACTATCAAAGTATAACCAAACTTTGATAGTTTATGTTAGATACCACTTGCTTATTGTGTAGTACTGAAGCCAACTGTCGTGAGGTAATATTTATAAGGACCAACCATGAACAAATAGTGTGCTCAACTGCATGGAACACCAAGATATGACAACATACATGGATTTTTAAAATAGGGTATGGTGGAGCTGTAAGTATGTTTCACATCAGCTAAAATGACCTTAAGTTTTAGCTCTAGACCATGCAATTTATATATAGAATTATCAAGAAGCTAGAATTTGAAGTAATTTCCCTTTTATTAGAAGTTTAATGTAAAATATTTCCCATTTTCAGTCTTCAAAAGTGAAAATATTTTTTTAGCACCGAATGAGAGCTTGACTATCATGCATACTCTTAAGTTACTCACACAATAGTTTTGGATTTATTACACATTAATCCATCTCATCCACAGTGGGTCCTGACCCTGTGGAAGCACCATTAGTAGATTGTCCATTAGAATACAGCTTTGACATGATCGGCATACACAGTTTCTCAACTTCTTGGCGCTTGTGTTCAAACTCTGACATCAGTATCTGCTAAACCATTATTCTCTAGCCAGTCAAATATTTCACGACAGACCTTGTTCACAATGGTTGTGTCCTCATCACTAAGTTTGTTGCTTGCCTCTCATACATATTGCTTTACACTGTACACATAGTTCTCCAACTTATTCTTAGCCTCGACTCGTTTCATCTGCTTCTCGTCTTCCTCTTTTAACTTTTGAGCATCATTCACCATTCTGTTGATTTCATCCTGGCTCAGTCTACCAGACTCATTCTTGATCGTGATGTTCTTTTATTTCCCAGTCCCTTGGTCCGTTGCTGTCACGTTCAGAATTCCATGTCGAATGTTACTTCGACTTTTGGGACACCTCTAGGAGCAGGTGGAATACCTCCCAGTTCAAACGTACCCATCGACCTATTGTCTCTTGTCATGGCACGTTCTCCTTCATATACTTGTATGATGACCCCTGACTGATTATCAGAATATGTGGTGAATATCTGCGATGATTTAGTCGGGATCGTTGTGTTTCTCTTAATGATGTTCGTCATCACACCTCCAGCTGTTTCTATTCCAAGCGACAATGGCGTCACGTCCACAAGGAGCACGTCTTTGATAGCAGCGTTGTCGTCTCCAGAGAGAATTGCAGCTTGAACAGCTGCCCCGTAAGCTACGGCCTCGTCGGGGTTAATGGATTTATTCAGTTCCTTTCCGTTCATGAATTCCTGTAGAAGTTTCTGTATCTTTGGAATCCTTGTTGATCCCCCAACAAGAACGACTTCGTGAATTCTGACTTTGTCCATCTTAGCATCTCGTAAACACTTCTCAACTGGTTCCAGTGTCGATCTGAACAAAGGCGAACACAGCTCCTCGAACCTGGCCCTTGTTAATTTACTGTAGAAGTCAATCCCCTCAAACAGGGCATCAATTTCGATGTTAGCTTATGAGCTGCTCGACAGAGTTCGTTTCGCACGCTCACACGCCGTTCTCAGACGTCTCATATGTAGCTCGTGAATTTCCCGTGATATCCTTACCGTGTTTACGTTTGAATTCTTGAACAAAGTGACTCACAATCATGTTATCAAAGTCCTCTCCTCCCAAGTGAGTGTCTCCGGCTGTGGCTTTAACTTCAAACATCGAGCCTTCGTCAATACTCAGAATAGAAACATCAAATGTTCCTCCTCCTAGATCGAAAATGAGCACATTCTTTTCGCCGTCCGGATTTTTCTCGAGTCCATAAGCGAGCGCCGCGGCGGCGGGCTCGTTAATAATTCTTAGAACATTCAGTCCTGCGATAACTCCGGCGTCTTTTGTTGCTTGTCTCTGAGAGTCGTTGAAGTAGGCTGGTACTGTTATAACTGTGTCTGTCACTCTCTGTCCGAGAAAAGCTTCAGCTGTATCTTTCATTTTCGTCAGCACCATGGAAGAAATTTCTTCTGGGTTGAATGTTTTCGTCTCGTTCTTGTACTCAACTTGAAGTTTTGGCTTTCCATCCTGATTGACGAGCGTAAACGGCCAATATTTCTTGTCTCTTTGCACAGTTTCATCGTTGAATTTCCTGCCGATTAGTCTCTTAGCGCCAAATATTGTGTTATTTGGATTCATACTTCATAGCTACCTGATTTTTGGCAGCATCTCTGTGTCGCGGTGTAGCTGTTCTATTCCCTTGGTCGTATGAGATTATTTCCACTTTACCGTGTTGGAATATCCCGACACAGGAGTAGGTCGTCCCCAGGTCAATCCCGATAGCTGGTCCTCGTTTCTTGTCATTTTTTTCCTATGTAATATTCTAACTGACGATTGGCTTCTGTTGTATAGTAATTTCTTTATAGAACACTTCTGTGTGTTCTGTGGTCGCCGGATTTTTGTCGTCTTGTCAATAATGTGAGCAGAGTGACTCCAAACTGATATCTCAACTCTCGTAGTTTTCTGTTACTTCTCGGTAATAATACTTGTATATAATGGATTATCCATTCTCCCGCCAATTTATGTATCGAGCCGTCAAACACATGTCAAATATCGAGAACATTCTCGATAACGAGAACATTCTCGATAACATGGCATTGTTTACATCTAAAAATATCTGTATTTACACTCCTACTGGTAATTGCTAGAATGCTCTCTCAGCTTTGGGCTTATTTAAGTTCTGTCTATTTTGTAACGGACCAATTAACAACTACGTGGCGTCTCACCAAGAGACCTGATACGTTCGATATATATGGATGTCAGCCCAATATGCTAACTTTCGAGAATCTTCATAGCGTCATAGATATTTTTAGAACATAAACAATGCCATGCGTTCGAGAACATTCACATAGTTTCTCGACGCTGAATATTCTATATATTAACCGAGGTGCGATCTGCGTATCTTCATTCAAGGAAAAGTTACATTACAGACGCTAAACGAATATCTGAACATTTCTGTGGGATTTCTCATTCGTAGTGTGGACATTGTTTTTGCACGGACTAGCTTGTAGTAATTTACACAACTTTATATTGTAACCCATTCCATACAAAATACCGGACAGAAAGTATAAAAATCACATATTCATAGGCATGCCTGGAAAACGAGGACCAGCTATCGGGATTGACCTGGGGACGACCTACTCCTGTGTCGGGATATTCCAACACGGTAAAGTGGAAATAATCGCAAACGACCAAGGGAATAGAACTACACCAAGTTACGTGGCGTTCAACGACACAGAGAGGCTGATTGGAGATGCTGCCAAAAATCAGGTAGCTATGAATCCAAATAACACAATATTTGACGCTAAGAGACTAATCGGCAGGAAATTCAACGATGAAACTGTGCAAAGAGACAATAAATATTGGCCGTTTACGCTCGTCAATCAAGATGGAAAGCCAAAATTCCAAGTTGAGTACAAGAACGAGACGAAAACATTCAACCCAGAAGAAATTTCTTCCATGGTGCTGACGAAAATGAAAGATACAGCTGAAGCTTTTCTCGGACAGAGAGTGACGGACGCAGTTATAACAGTACCAGCCTACTTCAACGACTCCCAAAGACAAGCTACAAAAGACGCCGGAGTTATCGCAGGACTGAATGTTCTGAGAATTATTAACGAGCCCACTGCCGCGGCGCTCGCTTATGGACTCGAGAAAAATCCGGACGGCGAAAAGAATGTGCTCATTTTCGATCTGGGAGGAGGAACATTTGATGTTTCTATTCTGAGTATCGACGAAGGCTCGATGTTTGAAGTTAAAGCCACAGCCGGAGACACTCACTTGGGAGGAGAGGACTTTGATAACATGATCGTGAGTCACTTTGTTCAAGAATTCAAACGTAAACACGGTAAGGACATCACGGGAAATTCACGAGCTATGAGACGTCTGAGAACGGCGTGTGAGCGTGCGAAACGAACTCTGTCGAGCAGCTCAGAAGCTAACATAGAAATTGATGCCCTGTTTGAGGGGATTGACTTCTACAGTAAATTAACAAGGGCCAGGTTCGAGGAGCTGTGTTCGCCTTTATTCAGATCCACACTGGAACCAGTTGAGAAGTGTTTACGAGATGCTAAGATGGACAAAGGCAGAATTCACGAAGTCGTTCTTGTTGGGGGATCAACAAGGATTCCAAAGATACAGAAACTTCTACAGGAATTCATGAACGGAAAAGAACTGAATAAATCCATTAACCCCGACGAGGCCGTGGCTTACGGAGCAGCTGTTCAAGCTGCAATTCTCTCTGGAGACGACAGCGCTGCTATCAAAGACGTGCTCCTTGTGGACGTGACGCCATTGTCGCTTGGAATAGAAACAGCTGGAGGTGTGATGACAAACATCATTAAGAGAAACACAACGATCCCGACTAAATCATCGCAGATATTCACCACATATTCTGACAATCAGTCAGGGGTCAGCATACAAGTATATGAAGGAGAACGTGCCATGACAAGAGACAATAGGTCGATGGGTACGTTTGAACTGGGAGGTATTCCACCTGCTCCTAGAGGTGTCCCAAAAGTCGAAGTAGCATTCGACATGGACGCTAATGGAATTCTGAACGTGACAGCAACGGAACAAGGGACTGGGAAATCAAAGAACATCACGATCAAGAATGAGTCTGGTAGACTGAGCCAGAATGAAATCAACAGAATGGTGAATGATGCTGAAACGTTCAAAGAGGAAGACGAGAAGCAGATGAAACGAGTCGAGGCTAAGAATAAGTTGGAGAACTATGTGTACAGTGTGAAGCAATCTGTAGGAGAGGCAGGCAATAAACTTAATGATGAAGACAAAAACACTGTGAACAAGGTTTGTCAGGAATCATTGGACTGGCTGGACAATAATGGTTTAGCAGATACTGATGAGTTTGAACACAAGCGCCAAGAAGTTGAGAAACTGTGTATGCCGGTCATGTCAAAGCTGTATTCTAACGGACAATCCACTAATGGTGCTTCATCAGGTTCGGAAAAGGGGCCCACTATAGATGAGATGGATTAATGTATTTTTAATTCTTGACATTTGGTTTGTATGCCACATTAGATTGTCATATTATTTACAATATAAACGTCTGACAGTTACATGCATCTTTTTCTTCATGATCAGGATTTAAAATAAATTTTTGATAATTTGGTCAAATTTGTTTTTAATAGTTACGGTACATTTTTATATTTTGTGTTAAGTTCAAAGAGTGGACTATTTCTCGTTCTAATTTGACATTAACAATTTCATGGAAAACTACAGTTATCAATTCAAAATGAAATTAATTTAAAGACAAAGAATCTTGATTTGATGACCCAAAAATCAGTACCACAACACAAACTTTACTATAATAAATGTGTTGAATGATTAAATTATTTGTAAATTATTAAACCTCCAATACCTTCAGTTTTCAAGCAAAATCAAATTGATAAAAGGAAATGTATTTGGCCACCTTAACTTTCAAGTTATAAATGAATTGCTTCGTTGATAAAAACATAAGTAGGTGAACAATTGAAGTTTGGGCTATGAAAAGTGACTGCAATCCATACATTCAAATATGGCTTTGTCATCTCAAACACATAATAAAAAATAAGATCAGGTGTTAAACCAGCTTGTACCTACATGTACCTGTATCATGGAAAACAAAAAGATTCTAATTGTGTCAGAATAACCAAAGTCAATTGTTAAGTTTTTCTAATTATAATTGTGTGACTGTCTATTGTTGGCAATTAGCTTTCTTGATAATATGTTTTTCATATCAGTGTATTTTTTAATATTTTTGTATTGCATAGAAGGATCCATATAAATGTATATATTTGCAGCTGAAAATAGCTGAGAATGTTTCTAGTCTTAATAATTGTTTGTCAAGGCCACACCAATATCATAGCCTGGTTTATGGACATTTGAGTGAAGAAAATAGATGTAGGAGGGAAAAAATAAGAATTTTGTTTTTATCATTGCCTCAACAATCGACAAACAGTGTAAGTTCTGTGGAACTTTAAGAAAATTTCACAAGATTTTTTAGAAAACTCCCTGAAGAACTATCCTTGCCTTATTGTCATTTCTTTTAAACGATAACTTTTATTTCAATTATAATAATCAGCTGAGGAATGTCTTTCCAACGAACAGTTTAAATCATAGAAATCAAGGGGAAAGCAAAAGAAAAAAACTCTTGTATGAAATATCCACTTGCCACATTGTCAATATCTTAAAGGCCCACTTCATTTTCGAACCCCCATATAACATTATATAAAATATATGCCATGTTATATACCATTTGAAAGAGGAAGCTCAAAAACATTGTATTTTCAACTTATTCGATGTACTAAACTGTGAACATGTTGTTTTTGTTGAAATATCGATGTCTGTTCTGTGCTAAAGTTTCTACAACAAGTTGATTATTTTCAATGGAAGGGTAATAACTATATATTTAGATATAGAGTTATTCCCTTTCTATTGAAAAATAAACTATAGTTTGAATTATGTTGCATTCTCGGAGCCAAAGTGGGGGAAATGATTTTATGATTTCAGCTATTTTTATCACTCTATGGCCACCTTCTGAGACACAGACGTTCGAAATCGTCATGAATTATAGTATTTTAATAATATTTTATGGCATAAATTATTATTAAAACCGTATATATATAAAGGCACTATAAAACTTGAAAATTAAGTGCGGCTTTAAAGGTACTCAACCCGTAAAGAGGGTCCCCATCTCAACAGATTCCAACAACAACAATCCGATCAGAGGGTCCTATATTACTATTTCTTTGGCTTTGGGGGTAAAAAATATTTGATTCGAGTCGAGGAACCCATCAAACAAAGCTCAGAGTCATTAGATATTGATTTTTGAAAATTCTTATTTTCTCGAGATGAGTACTTATAACTGCCGTCAATTTGGTAACATGCTCGAGATTTTACGCCAAAATTCTATTCAAACAGACAAGGATGGATAACTCTATAATCAAGTAGGTAATAATAACAAATTTTTTACTATCTTCTGGGCCAGAAAGAATTCCCGATAATGAAAAATAATAGATTTCTAAAATCGATATCTAACAAATCTGAGCTTTGATGGGTGACTTCCTCGACTCGAATCAAATATTTTTGACCCCCGAAGCCATTGAAATAGTAATTGAGAGGAGTTTTATCGGGTTGAGTACCTTTAACCAAGATGAGTGCATACTAGTAAATAAACAGTTTTATGTTTTTTTTTACAATATGGGGAAAAAGTTGTAGGAGGGGTTTGTAAACCAGACTATTAAGTTTATGTTGCATAATAATGTTGTTATACTTATATAAAATAAAATTAATTGAAATCATGAATGGAGTTTTTGTCTTATATTATCACCAGGCGAACTGTTAGTTCTGGATTACAATATAGCAAATTGTCGTCGGTCCAATGGGTGACAAGAAACCATTTGTACTCAAGTACGAAAATTATTTTGCAGCATTATTTCATTTTGAATATATATAAAGGTAATAATCATGGTGGGGAATCAAGGTTGGTGAGTACCATGCATTCAAAATGTGCAAATGCACAAAAACATAATATATGAGAACCTGACATAAAACATAGCATTTTGACTGTTACGAGTATATATGCTAGTATATTTTTAAAACAAGTTCATACTTATTTGTTGGGAAGTACTCAGTATTGTTCTATAACATTCTGACCAAAGTTGCCAGTCGGAGGTTCGTGGAATTTTCGCAAGTCCATACATCTAGGAGAATCCTTCGACTGACAACTTTGGGTCAGAATGTTAGAGTAAACTGAGTTTGGACACAAATGAGGTATCAGCTTATTTGAAATATAGAAGAGCATATATGCCCGTAGCTGCCAAAATACATATCATTATCCCAGTTATTACCTTTTTCCTCATTTCTGGTCCCGTTTGTGATCGCCTCGGCCATTTTGAATACGTGATACTCATCAATTCGAAACCACGTGATTCTCCACCGTGAGTATCAGCACTGCTTCCTTTCTAATATATTAAAGGCTGGCCCAAACTTATTTCTCCTTTTCTAATAGCAGTGTAGTTCATATAGCAGGAATTTCTATCATGGTCATGGGGACAAAAACAATATCTCTCATCCTCTGTCAAAGGACACACAAGAATTTCATTCCCAGATGTCTCCTTTTAAACCCTGGTTCAAAACTGACATCCAGGTTTCAAAGCTGCATGCGCCCTCGATGTTGCCATAGAATAACACACTGCTTTCGTTTGAATTTTAATTAGAGATTCAGCCCTTGAAATTGGTATTTCCTTCTATAGCATTGCTTTAGAATTGTATTTTTCTAGGGCAGTGCCTTTTGTCTTAGCTAATTTCGAGGGCTGGAAATTGCAGATCTTCTTATACATTTCATTAATATTGTTAATTGACCATAAATCTTGTCCAGGACCACGTGCTCAAATGGACAAATTGCGGTTGTAAGATGGATAACTCGAAAATCAAGTGGTTACTATTAACAATAATAGCCACTTGATTTTAGAGTTATCCATCTTACAACCGCAATTTATCCGTTTGAGCACGTGGTCCTGGACAAGATCTGGTCCACAAACAATAGAAACAGCAAACTTCAAAGATCGATATCTAATCACTCTGAGCTTTGATGGGTGGGTTCCTCGACTCGAATCAAATATTTTTCCCCCCAAAGCCAAGGAATTAGTAATTTGTGAGTGCTAATTCGGTTTATGCATAGGCATGTTTAAAAATGTTAGAGATTGTATTTGGGACAGAACAAAGGTTATTTGCTATACCTTTCGGTCCCATATGCTTTTAAATCTTAAATAAAAAATTTACATGTGTTTTTGGCCATTTCAAACATATTTCTTTCTGGCATTTTTTGTTACTACCACCCGATTACATCAAGAAAATCAAGTAAGGATAAAACTTATTAGTTTTTAGAATTCTTTTATATCAATAAATAACAGCATTTCATCAATAATCTATTATACAATAATAAATATGAGGAAAATAAATAATATCTTCAAAATATTACTGGACGGATATGATTGCAGCTGCAAACTTCTTCACATAAGATTCATATTGAGGCTGAGAGGATCACAATGTTTACATGCATACTAGTCACATGAAAATGTAATAGTCGAACCACCAAAATTGCCAGAAATTTAGTTTATTAGTTTACAGTTGTAGCAGTTTAGCTTCCACCATATACAGTAATGCCCTAAATAATCGACTCCTTAACCCTTTGGCGAGTAGAACGACATATATGTCGTCTATCGGTTGAGGAGTAGAACGACATATATGTCATTTCAGGAAGTGTTATTTTATGTAGACATAACTTCAATAAATCGTCTGATTTATAAATTATTTGTATAGTAGTTATTTTTATTAATATAATGTTCCAAATGTATAAGTGCAATCGATTATGATAACACACGTTAACAAAAAATGCATATAAATTAAAACAAATTATTGGACCATTTTGACCCGAACTTGTTAATAATTATTGCTATGACGTTGACGTTAATTTTACTCACGACGTCATGTATATGACGTTACAGATACTCTCCAAAGGGTTAACCACAGTAGAATTATGGGTAACTTTTCAGGATTTAGTTGGAAATATGGCTTGTTGCCGTTCACCGGAAAGCTCCCACAGGGAGCCTCGCATATGTAAGAGAATGCACTAGCTTACAAGGTTGAGGTAAATATTGTTAGGCTAATGAATTTGCTTATATATATCCGTGGCTCCCTATGGGAGACTCACATATATAAGAGACTGCATAGGTACATGGTTTTTGCAAAATTTCAGAATGCTCCAGTCATGGAAGGGTTAACAATGTGTTGTTTTAGATTTTTGAACATGATTTTTATTGCTTTATTATTTTTCAATATAAGCCAATGCATCTTCAAGAGGCCTCAATTTCTAAATTGTAAACAAGTGAGTGATTTTTTGAACTGTTGAAAAATTGTGGGGGAATTTAAAAATGAAATATTGTATGGCCGCCTATTCGGGTGACGAGGGAGGTGCCTGAAAACACAATATAGGTGCCTGAAAACACAATATTTGTATTTATTTGACCATCAGAACAAGAGTTTCCATATGGGGATTTTTTTGTCAGGGGAAGGAAAAGAAAAAAGACAAATATGAGTTCAATGAATCATCAATATAAATAATAATAAAAAGAAATTCACATATGAATTATCACAGTTCACTTAAGGAATGATATGAATCTTACGATTACGATCAATGCAAAGATAAGGTGAACAAGTATACAAGCATAAGCTATATACTTCAAAAAAGATCTGATGTAAATGAATCAAGACATCTAAATAGATGAGGATATGCTTTGGTGTTGAATGGAATGTGTTGATTCCATATCATAATCTATAACACTAATGTATGGTTAAGCTGTTTTGAAAGCACCAATGTTTCTAAATATATGACAAATCTTATGCCCTGTTTCTGACTGATTGGGTAAGAATATAAAATAGACTTAAAAGTCAGTGTTTCTGCACATGCGCAAACTTAAATTTGGACATTTATGAACATATATATATATTAATATATTTTATTTCAATGCTGCTTAGGTGTTAGATAAATGGCCAGAATTTCCAGTTTCATTATGGTCGGATTGCAACAACCAAAATTGTCTTTATTTAAATGTTTGACACTATATACAGTAATGCCCTAAATAATCAACTCTCCCCGAGAGCTTTCCGAAGAATGGCAACAAGCCATATTTCCGACTAAATCCTGAAAAGTTACGCATAATTCTGCTGTGGTTAAGGAGTCAATTACTTAGGGCATTACTGTAAGTCCTTTACTCCATCATGAGATCATCCTCGTTTACGTTGTTATGTCCGTCATCCATCATGTCATTCTGCAGCTGACTCGCTAGAGATGATTTTATGACATTATAAAGAGCATCCCCCTGCAAAACAAACAGTGTGTAACATTAACCCTTTCTTTACTAAATGGATTCTCCTACCTAGTTATAAAAGTAAACATTGGAATGGTCTATTATTCATCTGGAGGGATGTTCAGGAAATAAAAGCAGACGACAAACAAATGAAAAGATAACACAAGTGCAGAAGGATTCATATTCATTGGAGGGAAATGTTTCATAGAAATTTTGTTAGTGGTGAGGAGAATAGATAAAGCATCTAAGACATTAGTAACAATGCCATTCATTTAGGTCATGCAAATTTTTGAAAAGCATGTCCACACATATTGATATTTTATTTTCTATTTCTGGGTCATACGTCAACAAAGCATTCCATCTCCGCTAGCTCCTGGTCAAATTTCAGTTGCCTGTGGCCATTATTTCCCGAACAGATGTCCATAAAAGTTAGCTGATAATGATAGATTTCATACGATTTAATTCGTCAACATTCTCCCAATCAAGAACGACTCATTCATTATTTATTGAAATTTTAGTCATCACCCATCACATGTTTAACCCTTTGAGTGCCAGGTCGATTTTTGTATCAACCCATATACCCTGTGCCAATGCCAATGACCATAGGTCGCCTCGCATATATAAGAGAATGCATTGCATTTTTTATTTTTTATTTTTTTTTATTTTTAACAATTTTAATAATTTATTCTTATATTCTTTAACAGACTTATTTTGTAGGTTTAGGGCCGATGAGATCAGCCCCTGGCACTCAAAGGGTTAATAAATGTTTAAACATAGTTACCAATTACAGCATGAATCAGTTATCTGAACTGGGAAATGGGTCTATTCAATCTCATTTCCTTGCATACATGTACACAATTATTTTGCAATTATTAAAATCCCCCCCCCCCCCCCAACAGATTGAACGTGAATGAAAAGGTTGCCTGCCTGGGTTTTCAGGACCATGCATGCGGGCCTGAGAAACAGGAAATTTACTTTGCGTGCCCTGAAGTTAATTATATGTAGTGACATCCATTGGTGGAATCATTGCTGTTTGTTTGTCAGTGATTAATTCTGGGTGATTCAGCTGGACAATTAACCCTTCCATGACTGGAGCTTCATGAAATTTTGCGAAAAACCTGTGACAATGTAGTCTTGCATATATAAGAAAATACATTGGCCTACCTTGACTTTGTAAGCTAGTGCATTCTTTTATATACAAGGCTCCCTATGGGAGACTTACATATATAAGAGAATGCATTGGCATAGCATCTTTAATGATGCACTAGCACTGCTCCCATCATGACAGGGTTAAATAACAAAATATTCACATTTTTCCATAGTTCAGATGTTGTGCTATATGAAACGGTACAAGCATATTTTCGGCAATGACAGTTGAATGTTACATTCTGTAAACAGGTGTAGTGGCTGAACTTTATGTAGTCCCATGAGCAAATAAATAATAAAACATTAAAGGAGAATTCCTACCCACTCATGAAAATCTTATATGGAGAGACTTGATTAATATGATTCAAATATGTTTCTTCACTTTCTTGTGCTTGAAAAAGAACTCAACGTTGAAGATGTCGTTGATGAAATTTTAGGCTAAATCACGGCTTTTGTCTTGCTATATTGATTTGTAGGCCTACACTAGTAGAGTCCGACAACGTGACATTCTCACCCGATCACACAAAGGGGGTCATTGAAAACACATTATGAAAATGAACCAATGCATGTGTGAACAATGGCAGACATGCATTCAGTTTACTAGTAGTAGCTTGTGGATATAGTCAATTAAAATTACTTAAAGATTCATAATCCGAATTATTGCTCCTAATTTACTATTTCTTTGGCATCAGGGGTTAAAAACTATTTGATTCAAGTCGAGGAACCCACCCATCAAAACTCAGGGTGATCAGATATCGATTTTTGAAGTTTGTTATTTCTCGAGATGTTCAATTATTTGTGGTCCAGAAAAATGTGGTAAAATGGACGGTCTCGGACAAAATTGCGGATGAAGATGGATAACTCTAAAATAAAATGGTAATACAGCTAAATTTTGTGATACTTAAGAGATAATACGGCCATATTTTGTTGAACAAAATGTTGATAAATAACACATTTTGGGAAATTTTATGCCATATAGTTGACAGTGGTTAGCATTTTTTATTGCAATAAAATGATGCAGATGCAGATAACTATTTTGAAGAAATGTTGTTGTAACTTGAGGATATGGGGACCGTCTGATCGGATTGAGTATCTTTAAATGTTTACATGACTTTGATCCATTCACATTAATGGCACATACATAAATGTGAAACGATGCGCGAAGATCACCCATGATTCAATTCGAGATTCGATTCGACTGCAAACCCCCAATTTGCAGGATCCTAATCTAGAAGTGGAATATAAGACATACCTGTTTCTCTGCTGCCTCGGCCATTGATCTCAGTTGGAAAACATTTACCTGCCCCTCACTATCCCCAACAAGTATGCACTGAAAAATATATATGACGTGTCAACAGTGTTTTTTTGTAAAATTATTACATACCCATGCCTTTGTTGTTACAAAATACGGAGAATATCAAAATGCTCAATAAAAAATACAGGATTCTCCTGGTGATGTTCCTATACTGGGAATTGGCTGGTACCTATACTGGGAATTGGCTGGTACCTATACTGGGAATTGGCTGGTAATAGCCCATCAATTAATAATTGGTTTGTCAATTGCCAAAATTAAATATGTTCAAATTTCTTACCCCAACATGCTAGCTTTTATTAATTGTACCCCCACAGTCACATACTGAATGCTAAAAAACAAAAACACTTGTAGCCTTGTAAAATGAAAATTAATATAATCAACATTCATGTAGTCTGATATGGTTATAGTTGAGCATATGTCATTGCACATATCTGACATACACCATCGACTATGAAATCATGTGGACACGAAAGAGATTCAAGAAAGCATTAAACAACTAAGCTCATTATTAACTAGTTTCGCATCGAGGGCATGCCAAGCCTGCAAATAGTGTGTCTGTCATTTGCAGAATGAGGTCCCCAGAGGGTGAATTTAGTGACGCTACCCCGCATAGTGGGCTAGCATCACTAAATTCACCCTCTGGGGACCTCATTCTGCTTAGGCCCTCAACTGCTATGGCAGACCTAGGATCAATTTGAAGTTTCCCAGTTGAAGTTGGTGATGTTCCCCCATTGGGCGCCTCAATTATGGATTTTATCTTCTGCAAATTGGGGGATATATAAACTTCCCAGATGGGAAAATGTAACTAAAAACAATATTAATTTGATACCATAGATATTTCCCAGAAGATGAGGCCAAAGCAGAATGAGGTCCCCAGAGTGTGAATTTAGTGATGCTAGCCCACTATGCGGCATAGTGTCACTAAATTCACCCGCTGGGGACCTCATTCTGCAAATGACAGACACGCTATTTGCAGGCTTGGCGCATGCCATGTCGTGTCACGTGATGTTTTCAAGAAAGCTTTGATAAATACTTTAGCACAATGAATTGGTACAGTCGTGATCACAACTATATCTTCATTAATGTGTGAGGGGCATTGCTAATATGCAAATGAGAACAATTTGGGAATCTGTTTATAAATCTGTCATTAGCAGAATGAGGTCCACAGAGGGTGAATTTAGTGATGGTATCCTGCAGAGTGGGCTAGCATCACCAAATTCACCCTCTGGGGACCTCATTCAGAGTCATTCTGCCTAGGCCTCATCTTCTGGGAAGTATATATAGTCTCAAATTAACATTGATTTTAGTTACCTTTTCCCTTCTCTTCAGTTTCTATATCCCTGAATTTTCAGAAGATACAATGCATAATCGAGGTGACTAATGGGTGAACATCACCAACTTGATCTTAGGTCTCCCATAGTAGTTGAGACCTCAGCAGAATGAGGTCCCCAGAGGGTGTATTTGGTAATGCAAGCCCTCTGCGTGATAGGGTCACTAAATTCACCTTCTAGGGACCTCATTCTGCAAATGGTAGACACACTATTTGCAGCCTTGATTTGTATCCTTCATATATGTTGACCATCGATCAAATATTTTTAATATCAACATTCCGTACACTGTCGCAACTTAAGAGTATAAGAAGTAAAAGACTTTATATACTGTGCGGATGTGCTTTACTCAGGTTTCAACAATCAGCGTTAGCACCTATGATCTCTTTCTAAACAACTATCAAAGGCAGAGCACATCCAACATCAGTGGAATCAGTTTTGCAACAGTTGGTTTATCTTTCTTTGATGTATTTGACTTCGAAAGTGTACCAAACACTGTCGTGATAGGGCGTTCAATGAGTGTATGTGGGATCAACTGCCCAACATACATATACAGCGGAATTGGACATCGGCCGATTGTGCCGCCAGATAAACAGAAATTGGTCAGAGAGGCTTTTTCATTATCAGAACATCACTACCTTCTCCATCACAAAACATCATAAACATGTACAATAACATTAACCATTGTTTTGAAATTGGTGTGAGAAATGTAGCCATGTAGCCATACGAAAAAAAAAAGCAAAAAGCAGTTGTCAGTAACTAATCACTTACATCTGAATTGTTGGCAAATATCACAGATGTGAGCTTAGCTGTTGTTGTGGGGTTGTTAACAATGATCGGATCCAGGCTGGAAGAAATCAAACAAGTCACGAAATAACTTAAAAATAAGACTTGTTGTCAAAATAAAACAATATAGAGAATACCTACAGTTTTTGTTTGTATACCGAAATATTCCATAAGTGTCTGGAAGGAAATATTGAATAAAAGCTGCGAGTGAAAATGAGATGCTTCAGGTAATCAAACAAAAACTGTAGGTGTTCTTTTTATTCCACACCCATTGACGTGAGTCACGTGTATTCAACGGAATCCCAGCCATTGAATACATATTAGTGTATACCTCTAGTGGAATACAAGCCGGAACTATTCTTGTTGACGTTGTCGCCAAGAAAGATGACGTACATTACGTCGATCATCCGCTTCCGGTGATCCCCCCATAATTACTGGCTATTTGTCAGACTTATATCACAATAAAGGTAGCTATAGTTACAATGAAGGTGACATTCATGGATTGAACTTATCTGACTGAACGGTGTAGAATAAATACAGAACACAACTTGCATCATAATCTCTAATCTTTTATCGAACTCGTCATCTGCAACTCATTCGATAAAAGAGTCTCGATTATGATGCGCGTTGTGTTCTGTCTATTTATTATATGCACCTTTAAATATTAATGCTTAAAGTGGCTAAATTCAATTTCAATAGCACAACAAATTAAACAATACATGTAAAGCAACACCTGGTTGACCCAAATTTCTGACATGGATCAGCTGATAGGTAGCAAACCGTTTTCAAGCAAGCCTTGAAATAGTGAGCCTGTCATTTGCAGAATGAGGTTCCCAGAGGGTGAATTTAGTGATGCTATCCCACACAGTGGGCTAGCATCACCAAATTCACCCTCTGGAAAACTCATTCTGCTAAGACCTAAGCAGAATGAGGTCCCCAGAGGGCGAATTTGGTGATACTAGCCTGCTGTGCGGGATAGCATCACTAAATTCACCCTCTGGGGACCTCATTCTGCAAATGACAGGCTCACTATTTCAAGGCTTGCTTTCAAGTGATGATGTCATCTGGAAAGCTACAGTGAATTAACAAAAAGCTACAATGAAATAACAAATTGCATTTCACTGCTTCTAAGAGATACATACGACGATTTATGTTTCGGCAAATTTCCACTATTTTACAGGCAATCATATAAATAAATGACATTATCAGGGTTGACTGCAGAAGTGGCATATGGTACATTGCATCCTTCTGCAGGTGACCTATGTCCAGTAATAATTTAATAATTTGATATTCTACATCTTACTAATTTCTGTTAATCTGGTATGTGTTATATCACTTATATACCATGTATTCCTTTTGTCTATTTTGTCTTTTCATGTAGGTTGTCCTATACTAATGTGTGTTAAAAGACCATTAAAATGTATCTTATCTTAACTCTTCATGAATGGAGCTTCCTGAAATTTTGAGAAAACCCTGTGCCAATGCATTCTCTTATATATGCAAGTCTCCCATAGGGAGCCTGGCATATATAATAGAATGCATTGACCTATTAATATTTAACTTGACCATGTAATCCAGGGCATTCTCTTATATATATGAGGCTCCCTGTGGGAGACTCGCATATATAAGATAGCACCTGGCAGAGGGTCTTTAATGCTGCACCAGCACAGCTCCCGTCATGAAAGGGTTAAATTTCCAGAACAATCCTTTAGATGAAGATTTAGAACATATACTTTTAGAAATGAGTAGTACAATTAATGCTAAAACTTTTAATTGGATCGTCCTTTTTAATGGTTTCTTTATTATATACTCATTAACGAGTAGTTACATTAGGAAATGTTCAGATAAAAGTTCAACAAAGGGCCATTGTTGAACTTATCTAAACATTTCCCACCAACTTTTCAGAATATTTTTGCACTTTTATTATCTGTCATCTGCTTATATTTCCTGAAAGTCCCTCCAGATAATTGACCAAATCCAGTGTACAAGGGGCAAAATAAGTGTGCGGATACGGTCAATGACTGGCACAACATCGTAATATTCCATATATGACCGGCACATTTTCATTTCCGTCGGACAACATGCCTGCCGCACTTTTCTTCCTGAAATCTCTTGAGTTACAAGTACTGAACTGACGTTAAAGTAATGGAAAGAGTTGGCTTTTGTTTCATTATCATTTGCAAACATGAAGTTACCGTAATTCAATTCCAGTTCCGAGAACCACCTACCGGTACTGTTTTGCCTTGTATTCCAACTTTCAACCCTTTCAGTGCCATGTTCGATTTTTGTATCAACCCATATTTCCTTGATCATTTTTCAAATTTATTGATTATAATTGATGGAAAGAGCTCAAAGTACTGTTAGAGTCTGAGTATGGTTTTAATCAGAACTATAAAAGATGATGAGAATCTATGACCTAATAAATGTGTATGTAGATTGTTTAGCCATTCAATGATATGACAGTCACACTATGAAAATATAAGAATTTTCTCTGACGTCACATGGAGGAAACCTTCATTTTGTCTCGCATTCTCATTTTAGAAAAAATAGAACTGCTTCCTGAAGTTTTGTTTTCCAACATATACAAATGCATGTTGTCATATTCTGGACTGAGTTTAACTGACTACAAATGAATACATTTGTTCATTTTTAATGTATCTAATGTTGTACATTATAAACTTCACTTGGGATCAGATATATCTCAAAATTTGATTTCCTTGTAGTGTACCTTATTCGCATTGGGCTGAGATTTGCTCTGATTGTTTTTTTCTTCTTCACAGGATTACAATAAAGTTTCTTTGTGTAAGATACCATAATATAGCTAATATTTCACGGTATATGACCTCGAATATTCGACCGACACCATTTTCAAATGACAGGCACCAGCTCTTTGGTGGCTGCCATTTTAACAGGCACTCAAAATTTTTTATTTTACCCCTTGCCAGTGTATACCTTTAAAACTCGATGGAAGAATCCATTACTAGTAAGTAAAGAAAGGGTTAAAATGTTTTGTATCTACAGGTTGCTTGCACAGGTCATGACACTATATATACTGATCAATCTGACAGCAGGGTACTTACGTGCTAACGCTCAGATCCCAGACTTCTACTGCACCTTCATTGACACAGGCGAACACTGTCGATGATCGTGGAGACCAACAGAGGTCAAAAACAGATTTCTGTGGGAAATAAACATTTATTCAGTTTTGACGTGATAAACAAAATAAAAGGTAGTTGACCCCACGTCCCTTGAAAATTCAAATTCTGGCAAAAATGATGACCTGTGTGTTCTCAATGATGAACTATACACCAAACATCAAGAGATTCTTTTGAAGTTTGCTCAAGTTATCATTTAGACAATGCACAACTATGATTTATCAGTCAAACAAAAGCGAATATCTGTCAAAAATCATGGGACTGCGACCAAATTTGAACTTGACCTGTGTTTTCTGAATTGTAAACCATTTACCAAATATGAAGAATTTTTTTAAAACATGGTTCAAGTTATCATCTGGAAATATGGTACATAACTCCATCAAAACTCATTGGGCAGTGACCATTATCAAACCTGAGCTGCGATATCTCAAATGTACACCATATACCAAATATCAAGAAATGCTGTTAAATATTGCACAAGTAATCATCAGGACAACCCAAAAATTAAGATTTCTAAGTCAAAGAAGAAGCGTAACTCCACTAATAATAATGGCCCATGAACAAAATCGAACTTGACCTGTGTCTTATCAAAGGTGAACCACATAGCAAATATTAAGAACTACTGCTGAATATTGCTCAAGTTATCATCAGGACAATCCAAAACTGCAATTTCTAAGTTGAATAAAAGGTCAGCAGACCACAGTGTCCCCCGAAAAAGTGGCAAGTCGATGCCGCTTTGTTGAAGAAATTTTAAAAAAATGTTGAAATTTTCTAAGTTGAAAAGGGTTAATAACTCCGTAAAAAAAAAAAAATTCCGTCATCTATATACATGTTGCACATCTCCAATATGTGGGTAACAATACTTTGAAGTTTCAAATATCTACGATCAAAACTGTAGGAGGAGTTGATTACACCACGAAGGTACCCTCATACAGAAAATTATAAAAAATGTTGAAATTTTCTAAGTCAAAAAGGGTTAATAACTCCGTCAAAAGATAATTTTTCTATCATCTATATATATTTGCACATCTTCAATATATGGGCAACCATATTCTGAAGTTACAAATCTCTAGGATAAAAACTGTAGGAGAAGTTGATTACACCACGAAGGTACCCTCATACAGAAAATTATAAAAAATGTTGAATTTTTCTAAGTCAAAAAGGGTTAATAACTCCGTCAAAAGAAAAATTTTCCGTCATCTATATACATGTTGCACATCTTCAATATATGGCCAACCATATTCTGAAGTTACAAATATCTAGGATGAAAACTGTAGGAGGAGTTGATTACACCACGAAGGTACCCTCGTACAGAAAATTATAAAAAATGTTGAAATTTTCTAAATCAAAAAGGGTTAATAACTCCGTCAAAAAATAATTTTTCCGTCATCTATATACATGTTGCACATCTTCAATATATGGGCAACAATATTCTGAAGTTTCAAATCTCTGGGATGAAATCTGTAGGAGGAGATGATTACACCATGAAGGACGGACGGACGGACGGACGGACGGACCCCGTTTCTATAGTCCCCCAAAAATAAATTTTTCGGGGGACAAAAAGTGCATAACTCTGTCAAAAATCATAAGACCATGATAAAAATCAAGCTTGACCTGCAGGTTCTCATATATCGACTACATTACAAATCCAATGGAATCTGATTAACATTGTAAAAGTTATGATCCGGAAAAATGTTTTCGGGGGACTCTAAATGAATAAGTCCCAATTGGTTTGAGAGTCAATAATTCAACAGGTGGTCAAATCACCACAAACAGAGATATGGTGGCAAAAATTATGTTAAATTCAAAATAAATTTCTCTTAAGTCGAAATTCAGATTAAAAATTAAAAAAATTCATCAGTTTGACCTGGAAATCACTAAACTTTCATTAAATGTTCATTAAAAAAGGTAGATTTTGCAACAAATCTCCAGTACTTTAGCTGATATCATGGTTTAGACCCTTGAATTTTATTTTAACTTTTGAAGTTGGAAGGGGGAGCTATGACCATGGTTGAGCCATATGTATTGACAAAAACAAAATTGTCCTCATGTGGCATATTTTCATCTTGATAATCTAAAATAAAAACTGCCCAAACACTGAGAGCTTTCCGATGAATGGCAACTAGCCATATTACAGACTAAATCCTGATAAATTATCCATAATTCTGCTGTGGTTAAGGAGTCGATTATTTAGGGCATTACTGTACTTTAGATATCGAACACAATGTTGATGATCTGAATCTATAATAATTTCTCAAACTTTACATGTATTGACAGAAACCAAATTGTCCTCATGTGGGCAATTTTCCACATTGTTAATGTAAAATAAAAACTGCCCAAACATATCATTTACTTTCCGGGTCTGCACTGGCCCGAAATTTACTTTAGCCAAATATTTTGCCAAATGAAAATAATTTTTGCCAAATGCTGTTAGAAGTTTCTACAACATTGTGTCTTTTATTTTGATTATTTCGACAATCGCTGCTTCAGCGACAATTGCTATCGATAGGAAAGCAGTTCATTATTAATAATTCTTGCATCTATACTAGGGTTTGTCATAGAACAATTAACCAACAACATAACAATGAAATTGTAGAATGGTTTCTTCATCAGAAAGGCACATCGAAACAAAGAGGATTAGCTATGTAAACACCACCAGACCTACTTGCAAACCCTCCACCCGTCGATACTAATGAGATTAATTGTATCTTGATAGAGGAGTTAACTTTTCATAACACAACATTGATGATATGAATCTAGAATAACAATTGCCCAAACATATCATGTATTGACAGAAACCAAATTGTCTTCATGTGGGCAATTTTTCACATTGTTAATGTAATAAAAATTACCCAAACATATCATGTACTTTAGATAACAAACACAACGCTGATGATATGAATCTATAAAATTTCCCAAACATTACATGTATATTAGAAATCAAACTCACAGTTGATGATGTGAATGTGAGTACAGGTTTACTTCGCTCTTGATGCCAAAGCCGCACAGTCCAATCAGCACTAGCACTCAGGAACACATCATTGTTAAAGGGAGACCACTGTATTTTGTATACTGGACACGTATGTGCCGTAAAGCTTGACAGGAACTGTTCATTGTATGAACATGAGCATTTGTGTATGTGACCTTCTTCTGTCCCAGCTAGATATCTGTAATGCAGTAAAAAATACCTTGAAAAGTTAATTCTTTGATTACTGAATGAACTACAGTTATGCTCTAAATAATCGACTCACTGAGAGCTTTCCAATGAATGGCAACAAGCCATATTTCCGACTAAATCATGAAAAGTTACCCATAATTCTGCTGTGGTTAAGGAGTCGATTATTTAGGGCATTACTGTAATCAGCCTATTCAGTTCAAACAAGAGCTGGGCTATTGGCCGGTGCATACCCCCATTTGGCATACCACCTAGTGTGGACATACCTAGCTGGGCTATTGGCCGGTGCATACCCCCATTTGGCATACCACCTAGTGTGGACATACCTAGCTGGGCTATTGCTCGGTGCATGCCATCATGTGGCATACCGCCTAGTGTGGACATACCAATAACCCATAGCTGAGATACTCGGGTGACAAAAAAATCTACATTTCCAAACAAATTTAAATTGAAATTAAAAACAATTGAAAAATCCTCTGAATATATTCATTGTGGTGTACATGTACCTTACCAAATTTCATTGAGAACGGAAAACCTGTGGTTGAAATATCTGCTCAGACAGACGAAAAAAATCTACATTTCCAGATAAATAAAGATGAACAACTCTAAAATGGAAAATCCGAAACAAAACGATTGAACATTCCATCGAATGTCCTCATAGTAGTGAACATCCATACAAAATGTCATTGAGATCTGACAATCCGTGGTTGAGATATCAGGCAGTGTTCAGATGGATAGATGGTCGGATCGGATGCATACGTTCCAGTACACCCACCATTTTCATCGGTCATGGGGGTATAGTTATTCATTGGAATGGTCCATTCTTCATTTGGAAATATGTTCAGATACAATTAAGGAATCATGTGTAGGAACGTTTAGCTAATAAGTTCAACAAACACTATAAATCTGTTTGTTGAAATTATTACCTGGACGTCCCTAAAATGAATAAATGGCAACAAGTGCATGCCTAGAGTAACTCCGCCAAGGTGGCTTCCGCTTAGGTTTATTAATTTTTAAATGTGGCTTAATTTGAAAGATTTTTAATCTGGCCTGTGAAGATTGAATAAAACCTGCTTGACTACCAAAAATAACTGAAATCGGTTCATATTTGTTTGAGTTATCAACGACAGACCTAAATCATGAAAAATTGACAAACTAAGGTTGATAACTCAGACAAAATGCAAACAACGCCATTGGGAACTCTTTTGAAAGCATCCGTGATGACAAATCTCCAAACCAAATTTATTCAGATCCGAAAACGCATGGCCTAGATATCTGCGTGAACAGACAAAAAAGAAATGATTTCCATATAAAACCTGAACGTCATTTGCCCCTCTTCTGATATCAGTCATGATGGTGAACCTCCATACCATATTTCATTTAAATCCTATAACTGTTGGTTGAGATATATGCACGGATGAAGAAAAAAAACTCATTTCCTGATAAACAAGATGGCTGCTGGCGGCCATGTTTTTTAACACATTTAGAACAAAAATTGACAGCTCCCATCAAGAGGCCATACCAAAGATCCGTTCGGTGATAATCGGATGAGGGATGTCGCCTGTAGGGTGTGCTAAAGGATTTAGTCATTCAAAGAGTAAAATCCATTTACTCAATAAGGGCTGGGGAAAAAAATTACGAAACCCACTGTTTGTAAATACTCTTTCCCCCATGTTGGTTCATCGATATACCGAAGATCATTAAAATCCGACTGACTGTGACCAAGATAGAGCTTCAAAGTTGTTAAGGATGGACGCCTTCCACAGACGGATGAACAGAGCCCTTTGCTATATCGCCCGACAAACTTCGTCTGTAGGGGATAACTAGGTAGCTACTCATTTCTAAGGAATATGAATAAATACTTAAATCCTAATGATATGTGTATCAGTGCTACTGCTTGGGGACAGAATTATAAGTGCACAACTTGATATATAAGCTTAATCGATGGAGCTTGATAAAAATAAATGAATGAAAGTTATAATTCACCTATTTTGACGTTTTTAGGTTTCTCATGATTGTCATAATAATAAGTAATAGAAGCATTTATATAGCAAATGCCACAGTCAATTTGTTTCACTCCACTTTAAATCAGTATTGGGCGATTCTCCAGATAAGAGGCAAATATCCGAAAATTGAAAAGGTATTTTAGACTAAAGCAGTTGGCATTTAGTTAAGGTATTGATATAAGGCTAACAACATTCAAATAGTTTTGGTTGAAATGTGATTGTTTGTGTGATTTTTATCGACATATATCTCCTACGTGAAAATCCAAACATAACTCTCTTTTTCCTGTATTGTATACCCTGCATATTAAGCACTGTTTAAACATTAAGATTGGCAATGTTATTATGTAAATGTAACCTGGGAACACATTTCATGGAATTATACTATATATCCGATAAATGCATTTTTTCAATCCCAAAACACATTTCATGGAATTATACTATATATCCGATAAATGCATTTTTTCAATCCCAAAATTTGGCCCTTTATCAATGTCCCGTACAACACTTTTAAAACCATTTTTCTGTCCCAGAAAGACCAACTTGCCATATGATCACCCATATTTCAGTTTCAATGCCTCTGTATATAAGCCATCAAGCAAGAAATGAGACCTAACTCATTGTCCTTTCTCAGTACTCAAATTGATAACACTATTTGACTGATGAATTTTACTGCTCTTATAAAGTTCAATATATTGCATTTGGTTGACATTTATTACTAAAACACACATATACCGTGTAGTTACATAATTGTTACACAATTATATTGTCTATATTACTATAAATATACTCTTGGGTAGTAAGTATACTATTTTTTAGAATAATACGTACGGACTATGTCCCTTGTACCACCCTGTGTGCCCATGTCCTGCATATACCGGACATTCAAATAACTCTACTTTTGTTGGAATATCGATACTGTACACTAAAGTACCCACCCACCACCCCATGATCGTATGTAAGTAACCACCTACCCACCACCCAATCCCGCCATCCATAGTATCTTATGCGCCGCAGGCGCCACTACTTACTCATGATCGTTTGTATGTAAGTGACCCACCCACCACCCCATCCCGCCACTCATAGTATCTTATGCGCCGCAGGTGCCACTACATACTCATGATCGTATGTATGTAAGTACCCACCCACCACCACACCTATAGTATCTTATGCGCCAAAGGCGCCCCTACATACTCATGATCGTATGTATGTAACTACCCACCCACCACCCCATCCCACCACCCATAGTATCTTATGCGCTGCAGGCGCCACTACACACTCATGATCGTATGTGTGTAAGTACCCACCCACCACCCAATCCCGCCATTCATGGTATCTAATGCGCCGCAGGCGCCACTACATACTCATGATCGTATGTATGTAAGTGACCCACCTACCACCCCATCCCACCATGCATAGTATCTTATACGCCGCAACCGCCACTACATACTCATGATCGTATGTATGTAAGTACCCACCCACCACCCCATCCCGCCACCCATAGTATCTTATGCGCCGCAGGCGCCACTACATACTCATGATCGTATGTAAGTACCCACCCACCACCCAATCCCGCCATCCATAGTATCTTATGCGCCGCAGGTGCCACTACATACTCATATGACCCACCCACCACCCCATCCCGCCACTCATAGTATCTTATGCGCCACAGGCGCCCCTACATACTCATGATCGTATGTATGTATGTAAGTAAACAACCCACCACCCCATCCCGCCACCCATAGTATATTATGCGCTGCAGGCGCCACTACACACTCATGATCGTATGTATGTAAGTACCCACCCACCACCCAATCCCGCCATCCATAGTATCATATGCGCCGCAGGCGCCACTACATACTCATGATCGTATGTAAGTAAGTGATCCATCCACCACCCCATCCCGCCACCCATAGTATCTTATGCGTCGCAACCGCGTCTACATACTCATGATCGTATGTATGTAAGTACCCACCCACCACCCAATCCCGCCATCCATAGTATCTTAATCGCCGCAGGCGTCCCTACATACCCATGATTGTATGTATGTAAGTACCCACCACCACCCCATCCGCCATGTATAGTATCTCATGCGTCTCAGGCGCCACTACATTATCATGATCGTATGTAAGTACCCACCCACCACCCCATCCCGCCACCCATAGTATCTTATGCGCCGCAGGCGCCACTACATACTCATGATCGTATGTATGTAAGTACCCACCCACCACCCAATCCCGCCATCCATAGTATCTTATGCACCACAGGCTCCCCTACATACCCATGATCGTATGTATGTAAGTACCCACCCACCACCCCATCCCGCCACCCATAGTATCTTATGCGCTGCAGGCGCCACTACATACTCATGATCGTATGTATGTAAGTGACCCACCCACCACCCCATCCGGTCACCCATAGTATCTTATGCGCCATAGGCGCCCCTACATACTCATGATCGTATGTATGTAAGTAAACAACCCACCACCCCATCCTGCCATCTATAGTATCTTATGCGCCGCAGGCGCCCCTACATACTCATTATCGTATGTATGTAAGTAAACAACCCACCACCCCATCGTGCCACCCATACTATCTTATGCGCCGCAGGTGCCCCTACATACTCATGATCGTATGTATGCTTGTACCCACCAGCCACCACCACCCCACCCTATCCCGCCATGTATAGTATCCTATGCGCCGCAGGCGCCCCTACATACTCATGATCGTATGTATGTAATATCAATGGGTATGATACTTAAGTGAAAAATATGTAGCTTTGAACCATTTCATTAAATTATACAATAATAATCTCTGATGGAAAATTATGTCCCGTACAACACTTTTCCAGTTGTCCCGTACAACACCAGTATTTTTCAACAATATCTTGAATGTAAATGAACCCCATTACAATAGTTATGTCAACTTTGCAAAAGGGTTAACTTTCTGAGCACACAAAGGACACATCCTGACAAGTACCTTCATCATTGGATTGAATATGTCGTTGAAAGTCATTGACCACAAAACCAGTTCCCAAATTATGTCCCGTACAACACCGCATATTTTTTACTATTTAAAAAAAATTAGATCTCTATGAACAATCAAGTTTTATTGTGCTTGTTATATGTGCCTAGCAGCATTGCCAGAGTATATTATATATCGCAAGTTTAATTTCCTGAATAAAATAGGGGCCATATAAGAGTATAAATGTCCCGTACAACACCTGGAGAATCGCCCATTACTCAAAAGGAGGAGGCAATCCCAGCAACTAACAGGTGCATCAAGATTAGCGCACTGACAATATCCATCGACTCCCGACCGAATACTCAGATAATGGGGGAGTCCCCCACGACAACTTCAGTGTGAGGTCGCATGCTGAAGACTACAAACGCAGTGTTTGATATTGAATGGTAGAGAGCAGGATAAGAATGCATCATGTCAATACACAATGATGTTATGAGTCAAGAATGCTAACCACATGATGACTGCATCAGCCACCATGACATAGGAAGCAGGCCTCAGCTTGCAGGTTGAGAATAGGGAGAAGTGAGAGAAAAATAGGGAGAAGTGAGAGACTGGAGAATAATTTCATCTGATAATTTATTTAATATGTTATATGTATAGGTTAAACAAACGAAAAAAACATTATCATGGAAAAAAATTCCAATTTTTCATTTAAATGTAATATAGATTGTTTGTTGCATTTGGTTTGCATATATATGCCACAATTAACGGCCTTGAGTCTTGACATCGACTACCGAGTGTCTCTAAAATCACTGAATCATGGGAAATAAAATTACGATTTTCCGGTTATGGATCACGTTTTATTTCGAACAAGGCAATACAACGATTAAAACTTTATTTGCACACTATAAAATGGTGCTCTCGGATAATTTTGTCGCCAAATATATTGAGTAACATCAGGTAACATCGGATAATTTAAAGGGAGTACGGATTCAATATAATTGTTTGAAGTCCGTTCGATTGGCGTTCTGTTATTGCGTAAAAACACGGAATACCACAAAGACGGAAACGGAACTAAAACAAACAACGTTTAAATCAGTAATATAATAATAATTTGAGTCGGCAGTTTTAAAGCAGTCGGTCGGGATGAGCAGAAACCAACACTTTATTAAGTATGGCCAAAACGGAAGGCTTCTTTGTTTGATATATTATAATCCTTGTCTGGACATTGAAGACCGCATTTACTTACTCAACGCTGTTAAACAAAAGGAGTCGACCTTGTGTCAACATTTTGTCACTGTTTGACTCGCGGGCGATATATTCATAATTGATTTGTAACACTATAGCTTGCATGGCTTATCGCTTGCTACAGCCGTAGGATAATTTTGGGAAAATCGGAGGGCGACTTCACTTCTCCCTGGCGGGACACTAAGGCGACTTCGAGGCGTCGAGGGTGACTATTTCGCCCTACTCGCCTGGTAAGCTGAGGCCTGATAGGAAGAAAGCTATGAAAAACAAACAAAATGTCTATACCTCCCAACAAAAATAGTTTCAACTGGGTCCAACCAACATTCTGCGACTTACATGTTTGAATCCATTCTATGGAAATCGAAACAGAAACCACCAGCATATCTCGAAATGAAGGCTTCTCCCTTCTTTTCTCGGGACTTAGTAGATTGTCTAAGTGGTACACGTTTGAGCCTCATTAAATCTGAAAATGAATAAGATAAAACACTCTTGAGTTAAACATTTCTATACTTAACCATGACAGGAGCTGCACTGGCACAGTATTAAAAGTTCTGTGCCAATGCATTCTCATATATATGCCAGTCTCCTATGGGGATCTCAAGCCTTGCATATACAAAAGAATGCACTGGCTTACAAGGTCAAGGTGAATAGTTTTAGGCCAATGTATTCTATGTGAGACTCGAATATATAAGAGAATGCATTGGCACAGGATTTTCGCAAAATATCAGGAAGCCTCTGTAAAGAAAGGAGCTAAAGAGAGAACATGTAAATCACTCTTTCAGAGCATATATTTGGTTCTGTTGAATTGTCGGAATTGGGATAGACATACAAAAGTGATTTAATATTGGCTCAAAATAATTCCATGGGATCCATCGTCCTATAATTTTTTCAGATGTAGTTGTGAAATTTTGTCTGAAGGTTGGACTGTAATTCAGTACTATAGAAATATTATTAAGACACTCCAAACACAATGAAAAATGCATAACTTTCCCTCATATCCGAAAAATTTATTTTGTCAACCTTTAACATGAAAGAACCCTGTAATACTTACCGTAACTTTCAAATCCTTTCCTGATGGACCACTGTGTTATCCTGCCATCAGTAGAGACTGAGACGAGCACCTCTGCCCTGTCCTCACCCGAAGCACGATCCTTCTCAATCCACTTGATCTGCCAAACGGGTCCGGTGTGTTTCCCAGGAGATTCACTGTAAGATACATAAAGCAAATAAACATGGACTAATCTACTTATCAATGAGATGGTGCACCAAAGAAGTTCATTATTCATTTTCATCCGTTTTGACCGAGCCTGGCATTTATTTCGATGATATGACATTCCTTATCATGAAATCGACCTTAAAGTGATGTGAAACACTCCAGTTTGGGTGATCTAATAGAAATGGAGAATAATCTTGCACTCAAAGTAGTTATTTTGACGAATATTAATCTAAATTTCCAGCACACACACCATCATTCTTTTATATTAATTAAATGCAATGACTCTGGATGGCGAAATCATTTGTGTTAGTCTATCGCCAATTGTTTTGTCCCGAATCGAGATGCAAATATTTACAATTATGTGTAGTTCAGACGATGAAATCTTTGGAGTGGTATGGTCGATTTCAGGGAGCCATAGGGAAACCTGGTGATAACTGTTAAACATGGTATAGAAAGGCCAACTACTGAATATATACTTGTTATATATTAAGATAAATAGTCCTTTTTGAAATTAAAAAACTATCAGATAATATAATGCCGCCCAAAACATATGATGTAAATAGTCACAAACAAATGACATAATGTCATCAATAAATATACTGTTCCTTTACATAGGGGAATTTATAATTCAGTGCATCCTAATTTATATCTAAAATGAATTAATGTTGTTGTGTTCTATTGTAAAGTGGTTTAGATATCATTTGAAATATCCAAATTTTCTCATACAACCCAGTGAATGGGACGTTTTACATATATACTCCAGGGTTCAAGGGGTTGAAACTCACTTCTTATTGATCCATTATTGATTTTATGTTCTATTATTTTAGTTATATATCTAGACTCACAAGTTATCAATCAGGGGTTCATCTTCTGTTCTCCTGACATTATAGATAGCAACTCCACCATCATAGTAACCAACCTGAAGAGATAATATTTTCTCATTTTGTGTGCATAATGTAGTTAGAAAAAAAATAAAATGGTGAAAAAGCCCTTCATTTTTTTCTAGTCTTTAAAATACTTGACCATAAAATATTGAATTTGGCTAAATTCGAGAAATTGAGGATCCAAATTCAGATAAACTCCCGTTTTTGAAGGCACATAACTCGAAACATACTTAACAAATATGGAAAAGGTTTTCTCTTGGTTTTCTCTTCTGTAATCAGAAAAGAAAGATCTACAAAATGAACATGATTGGAAGGTATTGTGAATTTGAATTTTTGGTACACATCCCTGAAAATGCATATTGACATTTTCACTAAATTTCTAAAAAAAATCACCAATTTCTCTTTTGTCTATTCTTGTTGACTTTTAGTTTTAGTTTATAAAATGCACTGGACTATACGTATCAAAATTGATCTTTGATTTACTTCACAATTATTTCTATATACTCACAGCTAGAAGACTGGGATTGACATTTGAAAAGTCAACACTAGTGATTCCTTCTTTGGACGTGAAAATTCTTTCTGGATACTATAAAGAAGAGATAGTTTTTATTTAAAAATAAATAATAGACTTATCACATATTGTAAAAGATGGTGATGTCTGACTAACCTGAAGTTTTTTTATATAGATATACAGGTAAAGTATTAATTGATTCAGAGACTCATATCAACAGAAGCTTCTATCTCTGTCTATTAAATATTTCTTCATACACTAGCACAGATTGTGGGAGAACAATCTTACTTTTTTTCGGGATTGTAAATTTCTCTGTTAAATAACTTTTCAGTCTAATATGTGTGACACCAGATGTTTATCATGTGTGTGTTTTTTTGGGGGGGGGGGGGGCGGGGTACTAATTAATACATAAACTTAAAAAAATATTCTATTCCACATTAGACAGTCGAGTTATTGCATGGGCGCTTAACAATTGTTTACAAAAAACAAACAAGTGACACATGTGTAATAGCATGGAATTCACTAAATTCATTTCATATTTCAGGGCTTGAGTTAAACAATTCTCTGAATCAGAGGTAAATGCTTCAACTGACTTCTTCAAATTAGAAATTCAAATAAAAATTTTTTATCAAGAAATACCTCAGGGTTTTTCAAGCACCAGCAACAGACTAAACCACTCTTTTGATTCGTGAATTCAAATTGACCATATCCTACAGCAATCAGATCCTGAAAATTAAAAAAAGAAATTAGGACTGATAACATTCTCCACTCGACTGATTATTAGTCATGCAGCCATTAATATCCATCAGCTTTTGCGAGAATCAAAACATAGCGTTTCCACAGGGAATCAAGACTTTTTACGAGAATAAAATGAGAATCATGATTCTGATTCTCGTCGAATTTTAAGGCCTGTTAATATAAATGGAAACATAATGACATAAGTTGTTTAACTGTCACCAAAATTTCACATACACTTTTTTTTCAAAATGGACAGGCAGGCAGATATTTATATTTATTTTGTAATTGCATCTTCACCCAGCAGACAGGTTTTTATTCCCACTTTTGCAACCAAAATTCCCTAGCAGGGAGGTTTTTATGTGTTTACTCCCGAATTAACAAAAAACATTTTTGGTATGAAAAATGACTTTTCATGATTAAGTATTAATACAATTCTGATATAACAGTCTGTTGCACAACCCAACTACATACAGTTTATACAAACCAAAAATAAAACTTTAATATTATCAGAAATAAAATAGGGAAATATCAAATATAAGTTGAAATGTGTTTAGTTAAACTTATTGCACCCAGGACCGATAAGGTTCGGGGTGATTTATGTGGTTCTTTGATCCTGTCATCCGGCAGACATTCCGGTTTTTCGGTACGATCCGTTCCGTATCGGCCGAAATTAAAGTCCGCATTTTACATCCGCCCAGAATGCTGCCTCTTTCCGGTAACTGGAAAAGCAAGTCACTCTTGAATTATACGTATCGCGCTCCCTCCCTCCCCCTTGGAGCTCCATGCCCCGCTTTGTTCGGCGTCCCGAAGTGGCGCGCCATATTCATTGTTATGTGATGCCTGTTTTGTTTTGGGGCCTATGGCCCTGTTTGTTTGCATCTCGTTGCTGCTGTTTGTTTTCCCTTTCAGGTGCTGTGTCATCAGTGCCATTGATCCAGCTTTGGTGCATCCTGCAGGGGTAACAGTGGTGTTACCCGCCCATACCACGGTGCTTAGCCATAGGGAGTTGGGCTGTCCAGTGGTCTCTCCTGCCATTCCTGCGTCGCACTCGTTGGGCTTCTCCCTGTTGGCCGTGTGTGCTTATTGCTTAGGGCGCCTCTTAGCACTTCTTGGGCGCCGGCTCCGAATCGTACCTTAGCTCGTCGGGCCATGCTCATGCCTGCGCTGTACAGCAGTATTTCTTCAGCGTTCTCTGCTTCGGCTTCTCGTCAGAGCTGAGGCTCTGCTTAATTGGTTTCCATGCGTATGGGCTATCTGCAGGACAAGCTTATAATGTTACATTAAAGCTGAGATCATACCCCACTCATGTGTTGTCGTTTAAATATCCCATGTGATAAGAGTGTTTTCTCTGTAGTGCATAAACAATCAATGCAGTAGTGGCAGGGCTGTCACTGGTGGGGGTAGGGTCTCTTGGATCTGAGTGATCACATAATATCAGTATATCATCAATTGTCGAGTGGCAGGATGATTTATAATTTTAATTTTCAGTGGGGCTAGTGATGTTCCGATAATCGGAATTGGAATTGGCCATCAGGCGATAATAGCCCATTGGATATTAATCGTACCTCGCAGTTGAACATTAATCATCGCCATTCCATACATTGTCGAAACTTACAAGTATTCAATCAAGACTTTAACACTGCGTTCAAGTGTTCCCCACACGGTCATAACGTTACTCTGAGTCGGCACCTTTGATCTCTTTGTCAAACAACTATCGGTATACATCAAAGGCACTATTCCGAGATAGGTACATTATTGGGAACAAACATACAATATATATAAACATCGGAATTGGAAATCGGCTGATCGTGCCTCCAGTTATCAGAAATCGGTCCGTTGGGCTTTTTCATTATCGGAACATCACTAAGTGGGGCATAAAAAGCACTCAGTGGGCCATATTTGTATGAGAGGGAAGGTGTCTGAAAAACAGAACATTAAATTTGTTTGGCCTTACATTGGTAATAATTAGGCAAGGAAAACTTAATTTGATCACTTGTTGAATACCTGTTGAAGAGTAGTTCCCTTGGTAAATGTTCAGATAATATGTTCAACGAATATCCATAGTTCAACTCATTATCTTAACATTGCCCACCAATGACCAGGAAACTTTCTGCTCTTGTGTTATCTGCTTGTCTTGTCTGTCATCTGCTTAAATATCTTGAACATCCTTCCAGATGAATAATAGACCATTCCAATTTATACTTTAATAACTGAATGGGAGAATCCATTTAACAGAGAAGGGGTTAATGGATACCACAGGATTCCTGATGGATCAATCTTTGTTGATCAGTAACTATCTTATAAAAAAAAATTGGTGTTTATATAACACTTTCTATAATAAATACTCATTGATGAATAGTTCACTTAGGAAATGTTCAAGATAATAAGTTCAACAAATGACCATAGGTCATTAGTTGAACTTATTATCTGAACATTTCCCACCAATGAATATGAATTCTTCTGCACTTGTGTTATTTGTTCCTAGTCTGTTGTCTCCTTTTATTACCTGAACATCCATCCAAATGAATAATGGACAATTCCAATGTATACTTTCATAACTGAATGGACAAATCCATTAAGTATAAAAGGGTTAAACAGCAGAAGAAAAAATTATCATCTATTATATATTTTGGAACTTCTGTCTGTATGTGTGTATGTGTGTGTGTGCATGTATGTATGTATGTTATAGAATCGAAAACTGCTTGACCGATCCGACTCCCGACTCGACCGTGTCCTTGACCTCGCTCATATAGGCATGTTTCTGGACCTCGACCGATCCAATCAAATTTGGTAGGTAGGCCTACTTTGTTCCTGGGAACAATATGGGCGGGTCCAATTTCATGTGCAACCATGTCCTTGACCTCGTTCATATACACTCATATAGCCATGTTTCTGGACAGATCAAACAATAGTTTTTTTCTTTCTCCTTATATTCTGTCCAGATGGAGGCGATCACAAAGAAATCCCTAAATAGCCCGGACAAAGTCGGGCACATCAGCTACTGCAATATAATCTTAACAAAAAGTATTTGATGTCATTCTCCATGTGACCATATGCATATTAACCCTGTCTATATACTAAGTGGAGACTCCCATTCAGTTATAAAAGTATACATTAAAAGGTCTATTGTTTATCTCGAGGAGTTTTCAGGAAAAATAAGCAGACAACGGATAATAAAAGTGCAGAAGGAGTGAAGGGAAACGGTCGTTTGTTGAAGTTATTATCTGAACATTTCCAATGTGATAACTACTCGTCAATGAGTATTTAGTATAGAAAGGGCTAACCTACTAATTTTTGTTGTTGAAGTGCATTTAGTCACAATAGATATAATATGTTTTTAGATTAAGAGAATAACACAGACATAAGTTAAAAGCACAAATAGAAACATACTGGATTGAGCTTATTCCAAGCTAAGCAGCTGACATTACGTCCCTTCGTCAGTGAGCATGTGTAAGCCCACAGTCTGTCAAAATTTGGTCCCATATCTGCCACGTGGAATTGTTGAGTGGGACTGGTAAGTTCCTGGTCAACATCTGTAAAACAAAACAAAACTAGAATGCACTCACTGGAGCTGCCTATACTTGCGCCCATCACACATTTGGCATGTTGTGTGGTGTCTTGCCAACAACAGATTGAACCACGGTTGCTGGCCCCTCGTTTGAGAGATTGATAACAAAAATCTAGATGTCAAATCTCTGTTCATCCATCGCTGAAATAGTTGTGTGTACGGACATAATATCTCTGTTATCTCAATTTGATCTACACTAGTTACACTAATGATAGTCTTAGTAATACGTACGAGTTGTTTGACATATTAATATAACAATATAGACATCGTTCATATGAAGGGTGTGAAGACGATTGGTTGCCGACGATGCTATATTATATACCAATTGGATTAACTTACTAGTTTGACTAGAATGATATCAAGTGTGTATGCCAGTGGCAAAAACCATCAAAATAAATTACAAAATACCGACACAATTAAATAAAGGAAACGGGATCATTGGTTAGTCTTTGATTAACAATGTGTCAATGTGAACATGCCCTTAGCGACTGATCTACAGACTTCGGGAACATATCAAAATGTCTATTGCGTTTGAGAATGAGAAAGCTTGTTTTCCCAGTTAATTAATAAGGCATTTTAATAATCCATGTTTCCACATTCACATTTTCAGTGCAATTGTTTTTCAATTGAACCATGCGCCCGACTGTTTGACCGGACATGATTTATATGCACCAGGATCTTTCGAAAATGTTTTGAACTTTCCAGAAATATGTTCGCACCTCACAGTCACTGCGAAAAAAAAAACGATTCCGCACGCATCTTTTAGACTGATCTCAACTCATTTCCTCGAGTTTCAAGATATATAAAATAGGCTTCTAATGGGCATGTACTGTTGCCGACATTTGTTTTACATGTAGTATATATATTTATAATAATCAAACACGAAGTTGTTGGCAGATGGAATGGTTTAGCCTGTCCATGTAATACGAGTCTCAGCTGTCTGGACATCGACGCAATCATGTCTGGTGTTTTGCGCGCCCATGTAGCTTGTGACGTCCTGATGTGCGTCGTGACGTCATGATCGGTTTCCAGAAAGAAATAATTCAATATTGTTCATTTATGAACGATTTATTACCAAAATAAAACCAGATAACAATGCAAATTAAGTATATATGTGGATTTAAATTACAATTGATGCAACCATTTCATATTAGCACGTGTTCATTTTTTACAATATGTACTTCCGGTATGACGTAACATATTCACGGAAGGACAGACATCCGAGCCGAAAACATTACTTGCGTCCAGCATGGACTGGCGCAAGTAAAGATTCCATAGGGAGCTTCGCATGCATAAGGGAATGTATGGCTTATAAGGTCAAGGTAAATAGTGTTAGGCCAATGTATTCTCTTATATATGTGAGGCTCCCCATGGGAGACTCAAATATATAAGAGAATGCATTGGCACAGGGTTTTCAAATTTATCCTTGAATTAAAATCCACAGATTTGTAATAAAAATAGTTTGAATACAATATTACTCATTAAGACAAGGAAAGTTCGTCTGTATAATTTGATCAAACCTCAGTCTCTAAATGAGAACCAGCATCAAATTTTATTGAAAAGCGTTGGTGCTTATATGCCATATACATGAATTCAATTCAATTCAATTCAATAATTTATTCAACACACTTAATAAATCCTATAATATTATATTTTTTCAACAGCATTTTATCATTTAAAATATAGCCTTAAAAAAAAACAATATTTGTTATACCAAACCAACATGAATATGCTTGAAGCATAATAATTGGGATCTCATAACTTTATTGCTGTTATCCATTTAAATACTGGTAAGTTGCATTGATTTTTTTTTCTGCTACTGTCATATTATGTTGACGTTCAAATTTGTGTTGAAAGGAGGTGCAAGAAGTATTTCTACTTTTAACCCTTTGACTGCCAGGGGCCGATCTCATCGGTCCTAAACATACAAAATAAGTCTGTTAAAGAATATAAGAATAAATTATTAAAATTGTAAAAAATTGTGAAAAAAAAAAAATGTTAGGCCAATGCATTTTCTTATATATGCGAGGCGACCTATATGGTCGACTCGCATATATAAGAGAATGCATTGGTACAGGCTATATGGGTTGATATAAAAATCGACCTGGCACTCAAAGGGTTAAGGAAAGCACATCAAGGTCCTTAGTAATACTGGTATACAATGTATATATGAGTTAGTTTTCAAATTTGTATGTGGTCTTCTGACATTAACACCTGATAAAAATAATTACATGTACTTTATGATTTATATTAAGATTTACAAAAAAGTTATTATAACTTTAAACCTAAAGCTAACACAAAACAAATATATATTATTAAATAAATATATTTAATAGTGTTGAAACGATTAATCGACTAATCGAAATCGACGCGATTATTAAATTAGTCGATTCCGAAATCGGCTAGTCGACTAGTCGGAACACATTTCTTTGAAGTTGAGACGGCCGGCTTTGATAATCAACTTCAAAGAATCAGCGCCTATCGCAACCGTGTCTATTTCGGCGTGACGGAATTGATCTGAGTGATAACTGGTCAACGTGTTTGCAGGTGTGCAGGACTCAACTTCAATCAAGTTAGTTGCGAGGTGACATTACTAAATTTTAAGTTTAATAAGAAGTCCAATATATTATAGTTTATTGAAGCACTATGTCAGTATACCTTTAAAGTTTATTTGTAAAATTGTGTGATATTTTTTACAACCACCACATGCATCAACTGACACATGGGTGAGCGTATACGATCGCACGTTATAGATATATTGTATTATAGATATAAATATAAAGCCAACCCGCGGTCGGCCATGCTATGCATCGAATAGCGTCGCGTATTTTGAACTAAACTGGCGATTCACTTCGGAAATCCCATGTCGTTTATGGGCTGTGTTTGTGAAAAATTACAATGTATTTTAGCACCTCAAACTTAAATCCTTCTCGGAATTGGGCGGTGACAAAGCTGTTCCCAGAAACGTAATCTGGATGACGCAAATTCCTGGAATCGGGCTAAATATAGAACTTACGACATCGCATTGAAATGTACTATTAACATCGCCGGTCTGCGCAGTTTTATTTCTGAATAAATTGTATATATATTTACAATGTACCATGCACGAGAGACAATTATGTACGCGATCAAATCAAACAGTGAAAACATGTGCGTTTTGGCGGGAAAATGACTGTCCGTGATTAAGCTATGTCATATCGTGACCTTGCAATGAATACAAGGAACAACGTTATGTATACTGTACGCAATGCATGGCCCATTTTTAATATATGCAGACTCTATATACACAGGGAACTTTACCACATTCCGTGTCCGATATATGTACATGACATCTGCGAGCATAAAAGGCTTGTATGCACTACAGCTGTTATAACATTTATTTTGTAACTTTTGTTTGACTCTGTCGGAGATGAAGTTCGTTTCTCAAAATATCTTGCATTTCTTCATGTACGCCCGTTTGTGAAGTCAATCGGTGACAAGCACACTGGGCAAGTTCGAAAAAAACGATGTTCGATTGTATGTAAGAACCGGTACGGCCCGGTAGACCATACCATATAAATTTTAAAGGAACATTTTTACACAAAACATATAGAATAATGCACCGGTTTCTGATTGTTGCACGAGCTTCCACTCCGTAATCCGTAGCATTTCCGCGATCGATCAGGTGTTTGTCACCACCATTTAGATACATACATCAACTGGATGGTAATTTGATTGTCATAAAACATCATATACCTGGGACAAATTAATAACCTATTAACCTTCAGTGATATTAAGCCAAATAATCACGGCAAATAGTGTTAAATCACGTCTTGCTTTGCATTCGAAAATGCAAAGTTGGTTACTGGTACTCAAAATAAACGGCAAATTATATACGTATATGAGCACAAAACGGTAAGTTTCGGAAGGGGTCCGACTAGTCGACTAGTAGTCGATTCCCTCTGGCGACTAGTCGATTCCTCAAAACCACTAATCGTTTCAACACTAATATTTAATGAATATAATTAAAAGTTCTAAACTAATTGGTAAATAAAACCGATGACTTGTTAGATGGTGATTTATTTTTAAAGAAATAAGACATTGGTGCATTTTGTGTGCTGTCAACTTTTGTCATAAAAACTTCTGTTAGATGAATAGGGATAAGCACTATATAAATAATTTTTTTATTTATAGAAGGTCATAAATATGCTTGAGGAACAGGTTTCTGTGGATGAGGTTTTCGCTGAGAAATAAACCATTGTGTTTATCTGGCCTCAGGTAAATATAGCTATGTCTAACCTTCAACAATCGAAAATCCTCTATATAATGCTTGTTTTGCCTGGTATGTGTTCAAATTGATTGCTCGCTCCATTATGAAAAGATCACGCTTGAAATTTTCACTCTGAAAATGAAAACAGAAAAATTTAGAGAGCAACATATACCTGTATAGTTTTAATGTACTTTTTCTGTTTGGTAATTCAAGGCAATTTAGTGATGCTAAAGGTGGGCTAGCATCACCAAATTCACCCTCTGGGATCCTCATTCTGTTGAAGCCTCAACTGCTATGGAACACCTATAGGTTCAGATTGAATTGAATTGGTGATGTTCACCCATTAGTCACCTCAATTATTCATTTTATATTCTGTAAATGAGGGAATAAAGAAATTTAACAGAAGGGAAAAGTAACTAAAAACAATGTTAATTTTAGACTATATAGATACTTCCCAGAAGATGAGGCCTGTGCAGAATGAGGTCCCCAGAGGGTGAATTTGGAGATGATAGCCCACTTTGCAGGATAGCATCACAAAATTCACCCTCTGGGGACCTCATTCTGCAAATGAGAGACACATTATTTGCAGGCTTGGATAACTTTAACCTACATCATCATCATACCACACCATGAATATAATCAGAGCATTCTAAATCGAGAAGGACCATACCTCAGTCTGAAAAGACCAGACAGGATCCAAATTTGAACTTGACTGAGACTTTCTGATATGTAGACCAAGTTCCAAATTTCATAAAATTTTGTCTAACAATATTCAAGTTATCATCCAACAACAAACTTAGGACTAACAAAAAACAGAGGGCCGTGGGAATATTTGAGATTAGAATCGATGTCCATATCGCCAGTGTGATTCAGTGTTGCCACTGAAAATTGTACCCCGATTCAAATATTTTTTGAATATCCAATTTGTGACATTATTTGTCCCCATCATTAATTGACAGCGATATTTGTCGCAACATGTCTTGAACTCACATATTGCATTAAATTGCTTTCTGAAATTTTGTGAAAACCCTGTATATATAACAGAATCCATTGCCACAGTATATGTAATGCTGCACTAGCATGGCTCCCATCATGAATGGGTTAACAGTTGTTGGGCCACTTAGGAATATGATTAAAAAAAGGTCACATAGCAGATGAACTGCCAAAATGGACCTTGATTTTTATGCATGATCAATCAGTTAATGCAATTATTTGATCAGGAAGGGTATAGGCCTATCATGTGCCTATACATGTACTCATAAACTGTATGATTGTGGGTGTACATGTAAATATATTGCTAGTTGGAGACACGTGACCATGCCTAAGATCTGTCTGCAGATTATAACGTAATGATATCATTCAGATCGAGAGTAATTACATCAAACTGCATAATTATTTTGTGCATGAACACAGCCTTGGTCATAGGCCTTACATTGAACATTTTAGATTAATTACTGAACATAATCAGAATTTATATTAATTATAATATCAGAGAATTGTACAGGCAATGATTCTTTTTTTCATAAATACACTGATATTTGTTGATTCCTTATTGAAACTGACTTTGAGGATGTATGCTATGCAATGATGGCTAGCTTAGGGCCAGTGCGAGTCGGGCATTTTCATTTCGAATTGAATCTTGAATCGAATCAGCCAAATGATTCGCGAATTGCACCGAATCTCGAATTGAATCATTGCATCAGGCATAATAATAGTGAAGATGAAGATAATATATAACTCTGATGCCGTACCAATATCAATTTGTTCACTTTGTAACGAAGATAAATGGTCATCAGTAAACAATGTAAATATTATCTTTAAATCAATCAAATGCATGTCTAACAAATTAAGTGCGCATTCTTTGTGGCCGTCTCTGTTATACAATAATGAAACAGTATCAGAAGTCATATTGGAGCCAGAAAGTAATCGGGTTGACAAGTTTGACATATTTATGAAATAGTGTTAGATCAGTTGCAAGGTGGCCTATAGTATAGCTCAGGTTGTCGACAATGTTATTTATATGCGTTGGTATCATAATATATTTTTGCGAAAAAGCAATGTTGTCCGTTGAATTAATGAGAATGCAATGGTTGCCAATGACTTGATACAATTCGAATCAGGACAGCCTATTTCGAATCAAATGAAATCAAATAAAAGATTCTGAATCCCATCAAATTGAATCATTTCGCAGGGCCCTAGGACAGCTGATTCAATTTGAGATTCGTTATCGGATTTCCAATCAGCAGAAAAGTGCCAATTCGCAGGGCCCTATATGCTGGCATAGTCAAGTGACACTGCCTATTATCTACATGTATATTTGATCACTAACCTTGAGTATTCTTTCTTCATCCAGACATTTATCATCAGTCGATGTGCCAGTTCCTGCTTCTTTGCTAGCGAACATGTTTTCAGAACCATTCACTGATGACGACATTGTGTCCCTACTCTCTGTAATAATATATTAAATTGTAACCATTGTGATTTTAAAAATTCAGTTTTGGAAATTAGAAAGCAAAACTATACTGTTTACATGTGCTAGTGCCTCGTAAGGAAACTGAGAATGTTTATAATCAATTTAAATATCTGTTCAGGTTGTAAGATTCTTCATTTTCTTTTGAGCAGATGTGGTATTTATTAACCCTTCAATGACTGGAGCTTTTGGAAAAAACCCTGTGCCAATGAATTCTCTTATATATATGAGTCTCCCATAGGGAGCCTCCCATATATAAGAGAATACATTGGCTTAACAATATTTACCTTTACATGTAACCCAGTGCATTCTCTTATATATGCGAGGCTCCCTTTGGGAAACTCGCAAATATACGAGAAAGCACTGGCACATGATCTTTAATGCTGCACCATCGCAGCCCCCATCGTGAAAGGGTTATGAAGGTTTGAATTGTTTATTGATAGCTCAGTGACATTGCCACCACATGTATTGTGCCTACATCGATTGTGGCATATGACCCCCTATTGATAATTTGTAAATTAGAAAATATGGTTTATGCATGGTCAAATGCTATGTTCAATAGAGAAACATTTTACATAATAATATCCTCTAATCGGTCTATGAAAATAAATAGTTATAATGCCTTAAATCTTTCATGGTGGGAGCTGTGCATGTGCAGCGTTAAAGATCCTGTGCCAGTGCATTCATTTATATATCCAAGTCTCGAATAGGGAGCCTTACATATATAAGAGAATGTACTGGCTTACAAGGTCAAGGTAAATATTATTAGGCCAAAGTGTTCTCTTATATATGCAAGGCTCCCTATGGGAAAATGCATTGGCACAGAGTTTTCGCAAATTTGCAGGAAATTCCATTCATGGAAGAGTTAAAGGTACACAATCCGATTCGATGGTCCCCATTCCATCAGATTCGAACAACAACAGCATCTCTTCAAAAGATGCTTTAGTTATCAGAATTGATAAATTACCCAAAAATAATACTAACCACTGTCAACTGTAGTATAGAATTTTCCAAAATGTGTTATATATCAACATTTTGTTCAATACAATTTGGAATTGAAAATTATGTCGGTCGGCTCGTCGGATATTTGCTAGGCCGCCAAATATTCCAGGTGGTGAAAAATAACAGATTTCAAAAATTGAAATTAGATAACTCTGAGCTTTGATGGTGGGTTTCTCATCTCAATTAAAATATTTTTTTACTCCCGAAGCCGATGAAATAGTAATTTAGGGGGCAATAAATCGGATTGTGCATCTTTAAATTTCATTCATAAGTTACATGTATTTGTTTCCGAAAATTATGGGATCCTCCGCATTAATTCCGAAAAATATGGGAGTCCCCAGCATAATACTTGACTTTCGCTGATTAGTACACTTTACTGATGGGGGTTCGCAGCCAATCAAACACAGATCCCGTGACCAGGTGGTCAGTATTTTCATATGCGACGACCAACATCTGTCAATACAATGTGTTGCTGTTTATGCCACAGTAAATTAAGACAAAATATCACGTAAATATGTTTTGGACTCCAATTTCTCTTTTACATACACGAATTGGGTGGGGAAATGTTCAGGTGGGGAAGTTTCTGGTGGACTAATCTCTGCGCATGATTGTGGGGAAATGTTTGGTATAGGGAAATGTCTGCATTGTACAGATACCTAAATAGACCACATCAGTTATCCCAATGAAAGTTTACCAAGAGGTCTTCTTTTAGCAGCACTATTAGCTCTGTCATCCTTTGTGGCTGAACCTTCATCACCAGCTGTTGTGGCAGCATCTGTTGCTTTCTTGCCGCTCCCAGGTCGGCTGATTGTCCCTTCCTCATCCTCCTCTTCATCCTCAGCCGCTAATAATAATAAAATACAATTGAGAGATTCAGTTACACATCTGTGTGGTAACATGTAGGTGTGATGAGTGGCTCTATACACAAACAAACAGTTTATATCACTATAGCACTATACCAATGGCCATCAAGCATCAACAATTCTCCAATGATTAAATAGCTACAGTAATGCACTAAATAATCGACTCCTTAACCACAGCAGAATTATGTGAAATTTTTCAGGATTTAGTTGGAAATATGGCTGCTGCCATTCATCAGAAAGCTCTCTTCTGGGAAGTATCTATATATAGTCTAAAATTTGTTTGTTTTTATTTATTTTTTCCCTTCTTGGAAGTTTCTATATCCCCTAATTTAAAGAAGATAAAATGCATAAACAAGGTGACTAATGGGGGAAAATCACCAACTTCAAATGGGGGCCTCATTCGGCAAATATCAGACATACTATATTCAGGCATGTCATTGACTACTGTTCGTATTATGACACTTTTCATGGAGAAATCTGAATCCAATTTTGTTCGCTGACCCAATATATAGTTGAATTTATCTGAACATCTCTACAAAAAAATCTAAATGGGAATATAATAAAAGCCTCTGGCTGTATTTCGTCCAATTTTTATCGCAAATTTCCTGAGAAATGAACTATAGTGAGATTTTTGTGCTTGAATCTAAAAGCGACTGCTGATTAGGTCAATATATAAAATGATTTAATTTAGTATTGCACTTAGGGTTATGTACATTTGGTACCATGTTTATTAGGCAGAACAGATTTTTTTGCTGAGGAAGTAAAATAGGCATGTGTGAAGACAATCAGATTTTCATCAGTTTTATGAGTGGCATAATATGTGAGTATTCAAACATTAGAGGAAAACATATAGACACATCACTGATTATATAATTTATTTCTTCATGTACTTGAGATGTTAAATATTGAGATCTGAATAAAAATTATTAAAACAAAAAAAAATTATTCAGACTGACTATGCACTAACGTATCTTTCATCTGAAATTACTGACGCTTTCTGTCATATCGCCTGAGATGTCAATCATGAGGAGCTGTGGATTAGTGTGCAGAGTGCGGCATTCAAGCAGTCATTAGCAGTGAAAAACACTTTTATTCCACACCAGTTGATGTGAGACACACATATTCAACGTAATCCCATCCATTGAAAACATATTGTTGTATATCACAAGCGGAATACAAGCCAGAACTACAGTAATGTCCTAAATAAACAACCCCTAATCCAGAGCACAATTATGGGAAATTTTTCAGGATTTATTTAGAGATATGGCTTGCTGCCATTCACCGGAAAGCTCTCGGTGAGAGCTCTATGATGAATGGCAACAAGCCATATTTCTGACTAAATCCTGAAAAATTTCCCACAATTCTCCTGTGGTTAAAGGGTCATATACTTCGGGCATTACTGTACTTCAAGTTGAAATTGCTGCCAAGTGATGAGGTAAGTAACGTCAATGACCTGCTTTCGGTGATGGACATATAATTACCTTTTTTTCATTATTCTTAAACCACAATAAAGGTAGTTATAGTATTAGTGTCATGTCACATTCATGGATTAAACTTACCTGACACAATGGTGTGGAATAAATACAGAACACAACTTGCATCATTATGTAGAATCTTTCATCGAACTCATTGCAGACAGCGCATAGACACAATTCACTCAAGGTCGCTTTCGTGAAATATATCCTTCGGCCGTCTGCAACTCATACAAAAAAGATTCTGGATTATGATGCGTGTTGTATTTTGTCTATAAATTTCATGCGTGGATGAAGAGCAAAATGAAAATTCCACTAAAATGTGAGTTGAGGGCAGTGCGGACTGGGGAGTGAGAATTTGGTGCTGTGTGGTAGAAGATATGTCACTAATGTGATTTTGGTAAGAAACATGTGACCATATCTTATGTATTGTTCCCATGCATATGCTTTGACATGGGTAAGGATTGCAATGTAACAGCCATTACCTGGATTGAGTTTCACAGCCATTAACCCTTTCATGATGGGAACTGCGCTGGTTCAGCTTTAAAGACCCTGTGCCAGTGCATTCTCTTATATATGCGAGTCTCCCATGTAGGGAGCCTCGCATATAAAAGAGAATGCACTGGCTTACATGGTGAAGGTAAATATTGTTAGGCAAATGCATATGCATATATATGCGAGGCTCCCTATGGGAGACTCGCGTATAAGGGAATTGCATTGGCACAGGGTTTCAAAAATTTCAGGAAGCTCCAGTCGTGGAAGGGTTAATCAGTGAGTTTAACAGACTCACAACTCATGAAACCTAATCAATTGATAAGAAAAATAGATATAGTTTTGGTACAATGGCAGATCCTTTCAAGTTTTAAACTAGAGAGCGGGAATTATTTACTGTTGTCTCTAAATGATACAGCATATTTGGTCTTACCTGGGTTCAGCGGGAAGTGTGTCTTAGTAATAGGGTTCATACGCCTTACCATGAAAATATTTCCATGACTTTTCCAAAAAACTTTTCCAAAATTTTCAGCAAAATTGCAAAAAATAAATATCCATACCTTTCTGGAAATTTAAAAATAGACTTAGGCCACAGCAATAAAATAGTCTGGTTTACAGAACATTTCACTTGAAAAAAAAAGGTAGATGCAGGACAGGGGGAAAAAATAAAAATAAAGTTATGCATCATCATCACAACAATTGACAAATAGCAGAAATGTTAATTTCAAAAGATTTTTTAATACGATAAGTTTAAATCAAATTATAAAATTATATTACAGTATTTCTTCCAATAAATCTTTATAAATAATAGAACAGAAGGTGAAAGCAAAAAGGACACTGTAAGGGGTTGTGGTGTTGGGGGGTGGGGGGTCGAAAACCAGGCTATTAAATTGCTGCTGCCTTATGTAAAAATTGTTCCATTTTCTGCTCTTATAATTCAACTTCATTGATTCAATTTGGCATCACCAGTCATATTGTCTATGATAGGTGAGGGAACACATTCACAAAACTAGTATATGCTCAAATCGCCACCAGCTCACTCATATGGTTGAATGTGTTCATACCTGTGTATGAGCATGTACTGCCTCATGCAACCAAGAGGAAAATGTGGCAGAGTGCTTTTTCGGAAAGGGAGCAAAATTCCATGACTTTTCAAAACCCTTGCCCAGGGGAGGTATTTCTCAATGACTTTTCACATTCTACCCTAAAAAAGGTGCCATTTTACAGACTTTTCCATGCATGGAATCACAATTCGGTGGCTTGTCCACGATTCCAGACTAGCGTATGAACCCTATACAATAAGGCAAGCCATTGTGGGTAAACTTTGGGCAGTTTACTCATGATTTCTTGCCTGTGGATGAATAAATGTTAGTAGCACAAATCCTATTATATTATCAGAATTAGGTGCATGTATCTATATGATGAAAATAATTAGCTTAATCAGAGCTTGACTGAAGTTAATAGTGCAGTCATTTGGAGGGAATGTTCTGATAATAAGTTCAATAAGAGGTTGCTGGCATTTCCCCCATGGCGCCAAATTGAAATTTGGTCAGGACGGAACCCAATATTAAAATAAACAAAGAGAATAACTCTAAAATAGAGAATATGAGTATTACCAACAATTCATTGAAAGTTGTGATGGTTAACATTCATACAAAATTTCAGTGAGATCATATGATCATGGCTGAGATATGAAGACGGACTGAATTATATATAACCTGTCCATTACTGGAGCTTCCTGAAATTTTGCGAAAACCCTGTGCCAATGCATTCTCTTATATATGGGAGTCTCCCTATGGGAGCTTTGCATATATAAGAGAATGCACTGACACATGATATTTAATGCTGCACCAACGCAGTTCCCATCATTAAAGGGTTAAACAAAAAAGGATAAGTCGACAATGGAAAACACAAACAAGTCATTGATTACTCTTTTTGAAAGACTCGCAATGATGAATCATTGAGATTCGATAAAATATGGCCAAGATATCTGCGCAATTGGACCATTATTTCCAAATAAATAAAGGATTACTCTATTCTAGAAAGGAAAAACACAAACGTCATTGTAAACTCTTTTGAAAGCAATACTGATGCCAAATCACTGTTCCAAAATTCATTTAGATTTGATAGCCCATGAATGAGATATATATATGCCCAAAGAGATTGACAAGGTCAATCCAGCAAACCCCACAACCGATTTTTTTCTTCAGAAAATAGAGGCATAACAAACAGCCTGATGAATTTATTATCTGAATATTCCCGAAGTAAACTACTCATCAATGAGCATTTAGTCATTAAAGGTTTTAAATGAATTTTTTTCTTTTTCTTGCGTACAGTCAGAAAGAATATGAAGCCGTCTGAAAAAAAACTATTGCTATAACTTCAGTCAAACTGGTGTTAAAACCTGTATAAAAGTGTCCACAATCAATTCCACTTACCCTTCTCTGCAGCTAAAATAAAAATCTTGATTCTAAGATGCAATTCTAAAATTGTCTAAAAAGCAAGTACAGTAATGCCCTAAATAATCGACTCCTTAACAACAGCAGAATTATGGGTAATTTTTCAGGATTTAGATGGAAATATGGCTTGTTGCCATTCATTGGAAAGCTCTCAATGAGAGCTTTCCGATGAATAAACTGTCAGTCAGCAGGCTTGTCATTCTGATGCCCCCGCCTGTCATCGGCCACCTAAACTCAAATTTATGCAGCAGGTAAAATAATTATCAATGAAAGTGTCAATGACACTGTAGCTCAACTTAGGTAGGGGAATAATTTAATGGTTGACAGTAAATGGAGGAATAGGAAAGGTGCTAATTGAAATGTCTAACCTGCGCCAAAGGATTTAGCGATGCAAAGTGTAAAATACAAGATGGCTGCTGGTGGCCATTTTTTTTGGCCAATTGACCCCAAAAGAACTCGTTCCCATCTACGTATAATTGTTAACATCCATGACAAATTTTATGAAGATCTGACCAAAGCTACGACCTACAAATTTCATGATGATCAGACGAACAGTACGACCTGTAGACCGCGCCGATGGATTGAATTTTGAAATCCAAGATGGCCGCTGGCAGCCATGTTTTTTGGCCGAATGACCCCACAATGATTCGTTCCCATCTACATGTCAATGTCAACATTCATGACAAATTTCATAAAGATTAGACCAAAGGTACAACCTGTAGCCCGTGCCAAAGGATTTAGTCATGCAAAGAGTAAAATCCAAGATGGCTGCTGGTGGCCATGTTTTTTGGCCGAACGACTCCAAAATCACTCGTTCCCATCTACATGTCAGTGTTAACATCCATGACAAATTTAATAAAGATCAGATCAAAGGTATGACCTGTAGCCCACGCCAAAGGATTTAGTCATGCAAAGAGTAAAATGCTGGTGGCCATGTTTTTTTACCGAATGACCCCGAAACGACTCGTTCCCATCTACATGTCATTGTTATAATTCATGACAAATTTCATGACCATCTGAACAAAGCTACGACCTGTAGCCCGCACCAAAGGATTTAGTCATGCAAAGAGTAAAATCCAAGATGGCTGCTGGCGGCCATGTTTTTAGACCGAATGACCCCAAAACGACTCGATCCCATCTACATGTCATTGTTATCATTCATGACAAATTTCATGATGATCAGACGAACAGTACGACCTGTAGCCCGCGCCAATGGATTGAATTTTGAAACCCAAGATGGCCGCCAGCAGCCATGTTTTTTGGCCGAATGACCCCACAATGATTCATTCCCATCTACATGTCAATGTCAACGTTCATGACAAATTTTATAAAGATTAGACCAACGGCAACCTATAGCCCGCGCCAAAGGATTTAGTCATGCAAAGAGTAAAATCCAAGATGGCTGCTGGCAGCCATGTTTTTTGGCCGAACGACCCCAAAATCACTCGTTCCCATCTACATGTCATTATTAACATCAATGACAAATTTCATGATGATCAGACGAACAGTACGATCTGTAGCCCGCGCCAATGGATTGAATCTTGAAATTCAAGATGGCTGCCAGCGGCCATGTTTTTTGGCCGAATGACCCCAAAATGACTCGTTCCCATCTACATGTCATTGTTAACATCCATGACAAATTTCATGATGTTCCGATCAAAGCTACAACCTGTAGTCCGCGCCAAAGGATTTAGTCATGCAAAGAGTAAAATCCAAGATGGCTGCTGGCGGCCATGTTTATTAGCCGAACGACCCCAAAATGACTCGTTCCCATCTACATGTCAATATTAACATCCATGACAAATTTCATGATGATCAGACGAACAGTACGACCTGTAGCCCGCGCCAATGGATTGAATTTTGAAATCTAAGATGGCCGCCAGCACAGTTAAACATAATATATAAACAATGGCAAGGCCGTGACACGACATCAAAGGCACACCAAACTCTTTGAAGATGACCGCCAAACGTCGGCTGCGATATCAAAGGAAGCTGCATCAGAAATGGCGACAGAACATGCTGTCGGGCGATAAATTGTGCTACATACACTGTTAACTTTTACTTCCAGGCATGGTATTTGTGCATAGTACTGCTTAAATACACAACCATACTCACCCACCCCCCTCCCCCATTTGAGCGATTAGTCGACGAAAGGAAATAACCGTCAACTACCACACCTGCTGAAGGTTAGTCGACTAAGTTCATTAGTCGAATGAACTTCTCAACTTGTCCCACATTAGCTAGCTGCATGTTCTGCCGAAACATTTGCTCCATGCATTGAAACTATTTACCATTTACTATATAATGTGCTCGCATAATAGCTGGAAAGTATGACAAATGATTTAAAGTGGTTTGTTGAACTTATTAGCTGAACATTTCCTTAGGGAACTACTCATCAATGAGTATTTAGTATAGAAATGGTTCAAGATATTCTCAGGGTGCAGTTCAAATTTTAATTAGCCAAATTTTCTGTCTGTTAGATTTTAGGGTATCAAAACGAAGGTACAGCAATGACCTAAATAATCGACTCCTTAACAACAGCAGAATTATGGATAACTTTTCAGGATTTAGTCGGAAATATGGCTTGTTGCCATTCATCGGAAAGCTCTCACTGAGACAGGTATTATTAACTACTAATGGGCAAAATAATGAACTAATAATTTTAAATGTCTCATTTTGGGACTTTATTGGGGAATAATTAAAGTGAGAATCAGTGATAGTTAGACATACATAAAACTTTGGCGCAAACTGTTTTTTCGTTTTTGGTAATGTCCATGCAAACTGACGGTTGTTCGCCTCAAACTTGCAAGCCTATTATGGGGGTATAACTGTAAGAGACTGATTTGATACATGGTGTGTTATTTCTGTTTACTGTAATCAATAAGATGTAAAAAAATAAACAGCAATTAGTTATGAAATCAATGTACCAAAATGTCCATTCACAAGTCATAAAACTACAAGAAAATTGATCCTGCACTGAACCACATAATGGATGTTTGAAAAAGACCCTTGTGATAGATATACCTTTGGTTTCTTTTTCTAATATCTCATAAGTATCATGCATGTCCCAGGTGGTTGCCATGACACCAGCATCCTGTAAAAGGAAAGTTATTTTTTATCTGGACTAGCAATTTTATATAAATAATAATATAGAAAATATTACACTCCTGTGCACGATTGTCATTGAAAATGTTGTTAATTAAAAATGGTAATGTCACTAGTGAATTATGTCATTTCTCGTGATGCCATTGACGTTATGTCACTTACTGATCTAGACTGAATTTTTTATGGTTGATCTTTCACCACATTGGGACTTACATGCATTAACTCTGGGAGTTTTAATCATATTTGGCGAACCAATGTCCATGAATTTTTATCATCCACAGATAAGTGACAGCAATATTTGCATATGATACTGAGAAAATGTTTCTGCTTACTACCATTCAACACTTTATTTAAGATAAAAAATCTTCAGAATGTATACGATTCAATTTTCAGTTTGGGCAATATTCAGTGGCCACAGGGCACTGCCATGATCATCAATATTTAAGAGGTTTTCCTGATAAGAGGAGTCGTGACAAAATTTGTATTGCAGTACTCACAGAATAGAGGATTTTGTTGGTCTGTACAGTCTTAAACTTAGGAGGATTGTTGAATGTATTCATTCCTCTCTCCATGTATCTGTCATTACCATCCCTACTTTTCACCAACTACAATATAGAAACAAAATAAATTTCATTAAAATATTCTACAATAAACAGATGGATGTGATATATATGCTTGCTCCATTCAGCCATTCGGGGTATGGTGTACATCTGTGAGACATCCTTTTGTTTTACCAACATGACTAAAATATAATGTCTGCGTCACTTTTTTATGGTATGGAGATCAAATGAATTTGTTAAAAAATAACATGAAACATTCTCTTTAAATTTCGAAACATTCTTGAACATAAGTATGGATATACAACAAAAATTGAGAACATTTAAAAGTTCCAGAAATTTCATGATCATTTCAGTGATTATCATTCTTCAGTGATTATCATTCTTCAGTGATTATCATTCTTCAGTGATTATCATTCTTCGAAATTGAAATTTTCACTAAAATGAAATTTTAAATGGAATTGACCAGACTTGTAATTTTTCTGCGTGTGTGTAAATATCAGTGTAGGGACCTGTGAATATTGGAGATTCGATTCGATGTTGATATCGGCATCATTTTGGTGTTGTCTCATTTTTGCATCTAGACAACATGCGACAAAGCGCCTGGAATCACAAAAATTAAAACACAAAGTGGCCAAGTTAGGCAACGTAGGTTATTTAAATGTACATGTAATCATGTATCCCAATGGGAATTGATGTGCATTATGCAAATGATGTGCTTCAATCGCAACCTGTAACAGTGATCAATTGCACACATTTGTAATTGGTATCGACAATATATGGGTTGTCTACAAGGTGCGTGGTCCCTAGACTCTGAATTAAATTGATTATGTTAAGAAATTGAGATAACCCAATCAGTTTATATGTATACAATTCGAATGTAAATTTCACATATAGCTGCCGTTATGCGCGATACAACATAGTGGAAACAACAGAAACCTTAAAACAACCGGTCTATTACGTTCTTGAGTGAACGTCATTCTGTATGACAAGTTGTCTGCGACAGATTCCTGGAATGTCCTACATTCAGTTTCTATTTCTCTACCAGATAATCAAGCACGTTGACTGAAGTTATGATACGTTAAATTATCACATTTAACCCTTGTTATTTATGTGTTTTCTGAATCCTCCTTTGGGAAGATAACTACTGTCATGTTTGATCTATCGTCGGGTGAAAAGTTGAACAGAAAACAACCATTGGACTACAACAATTATATAGCTGAACAGTAAACCTGTGTCCGAATGTGTCAAATATATATTAAATAATGTAGACAAGTGACTTCCATAGGGTTTATTATAATACATTGATTGATTTGTGTTATTGTCATGTTACAGTCATGTTCGACATGGCACAGCTAGATAGAAATTCAATGTAACATTGCGCAACCCCTCCATGAGAGCGACTTGCCTATGTCATGATTTTACTCAATAAACACAAGTTCCAATGGATGCTTATGGAGAGCTATAGTAATATTGTAATATAGTATCTAGTGACTTTTGCAGTTGTTTGTCATGACACACCAATGGTAAACAATAACCACCTGATTCAATACGAGATATGATTCGATGTCGATACCAGGAAGTAGATTCGATATTGATAATCGATTCGATCCAAAACTCCCGATTTGCAGATCCCTATATCAGTTTGTCTGTGATTTTGCGTATTTGAGATGTGAATGTTTCATCTTAATTCATAGCTTAGAAATAAACCAACATATACAACAAACTTACTTCTTGGTATTTTTCATTTTGTTCTTTAACCTTATTTGCCTCATCTGTTTCCATGGAGACACAGATTCCAGGCATATCTAGCAGCCAAATTGTTTCAGTTTCAGTTAGTGTTAGATCGACAGTCTTTTCTAAATCAGCATCATTGAGATCTTCTTTCACCTCCTCCCTCTTGTGTTTTATATCTGAAAGGGAATCAGATCACTTGGGAGACTCGCATATATAAGAGAATTCATTGGCACAGGGTTTTCGCAAAATTTCAGTAAGCTCCAGTCATGGAAGGATTAAGAGACAAACACCATGGGCCAAACTTTAATATATCTTACCTGCCCAGGTTGACGGCAAGTTTTCTGTGGTAACTTCAGCCATGTCATCTCCCATTAGGGATTCGGTAGCTGTGTCTCTCGACTGACTAAACACTGAACGGGTGAACGGACCGCCACCGAACATGCTGGCTGTTACTGTACCGGTGTTATATATAGATGCCTGGGACATCAGGTCTGTCGGCTGTATAATGAAATGACAAAACATGACATTGGTAACAGTGGGGGCCATTTTGCAATGTTGACGCTATGAAATCTACAAGTCAACATACTAGACCATTCACAATCTACAAGGTTTATATTGTTTATAATATAACTTTATTAACATTGATCACAGGGAGACAAAGAAACTAACAAGAATAATTTACATCTATGTAGATGTATAACTGGGTCAAAATCTCAAAAGTGCTCTTTTTTGGGTCATATTTTGTGAAATTTAGAAAAATTATATGAGATGTTTTTGGTCATGTATTATGGAAGGTATATTTACTTGTCATTCCTGTTACCAACTAAAATAGTTGGTTACCAAAAGCAATATCTATTTACACGTACGCAGTATTATGTGTAAGGCAGCAACAAGAGTATCCTAACAAACATGATCACTTACTATATAAGAATTTGACATTGTACAGAGTTGGGCTCCTCCAGCCAATGCAAAATCCTCCAAACAATCTTAATATAGAAAACTTGTCACTATCTTCACCATATTCATAAGAATGACATCTCATTAATTTACCATCTGCTAAAATGTGTGTTATGTTAAGACCAATCAACTTGATCAATTTTGGTATTAACCCATTTTCTTTGGAATATATATGAAAGATTTATATGCGCACGGTAACATGAATGACATGGTAACAGGAAGTACTTTGGTCTACCAGAGATGTGGACAGAACATCCCCACCCAAGAAGCAGGTCAGCTACAGTAATGCCCTAAGTAATCGACTCTTTAACTACAGCAGAATTATGGGCAACTTTTCAGGATTTAGTCGGAGAGCTTTCCGATGAATGGCAACAATCCATATTTCCAACTAAATCCTGAAAAGTTGCCCATAATTCTGCTGTAGTTAAAGAGTCGATTACTTAGGGCATTACTGTAGATCTCTTGTCACACACAATCTCATAAATTAAATTTTGGGCATCAATTCCCCTCCCGAAATGCTTGCCAAATCTCTTGCACCACCTGATCTCATTTTAAACAGATTGAAATTTGGACAACTTTTACGTTCCCAAGGCGCTGGCCAAATCTCTTTCCCCACCTGTTACCATGATGATGCAATATTGGAAAGCACTTCTCTCAATATGTTGGGCAGATCTCTTGTTCCACCCACATGGTCAATCATGACATTGTCCCAACACAATACAAAATGAGATTAACTAAATCTGAGGTGGCATATTAAGCTCTGGCTCCGAATCCATGATTTTAATTTGTCCGACTCATTGACGTCATAGGAGTTAAGCCATGGAGATCTCCAAAGAAACAGGACTTCAGTCTTTCCCATGAGGAAAATACAGTGAGAGCATTTATTTCCTCCAGAAATTCTAAATCTTAACCGTAATATAATCATAACTTTGTCTCAAACAAAATGACATTGTGGGATAGACATATGTCCAGTTACATTTTCACATGCCCACAAATGAATAGAGATGGGACAGGATCTACATGTAAGTATACTTTAATAGTTCCAACATTGAATTGACCTTTACAGCCACCATAAGCATGAGATGAGGAACAAGTGCAAATTTTAGCACCCGTGAATTGAAAATTGCGAGTGCATACAGGTGCGAGTGAAATTTTGCCCATCTCCTGGGAAGGACTAGTACTTAGTAGTATTATTTATTTATTTTTCGGCTTATGTGATCAGAACGCGGAACCTGGATCATCTTAATCACAACCGGAAGGGCTTTTTGATAAATCCTTTAATCCTTGAGACTTTAACCTTTTCTTTACAAAATGAAATTTCCCACCCAGTTATAAAAGTATATGCATGTATTGGTATGGTTTATTATTTATTTGGAGAGGTGTTCAGAGAAAATGAGAAGATGACAGAAGAAATTAGTGGTGTGACTGTCCCAATGGGACTAAGGATACCCCCCGTGTTTTTAAAATAGTAAGATGTTTTACATGTCAGTAAAAATTTAGTTAAAATAATAAAATAACAGTTCCCAATGCAGGTGCACAACCCTAATCCTAATCTTAAACATATTGACCGAAAAATGTAGGAATAAAAGCTCGGACAAAATTATGCATGTTGCGAAAATGTTCTAAGTCGAAAAAGGGGAATAACTCCACCAAAAAAAGTCGGACAGGTCTACATCATAATCGCAGATGCACAGGTTCCCATGCAGTCTGGGTGAACGTCGACTCAATATTTGAAATATAGAGTCTGGAGCTAATGTAGCCAAAACCATTTCTATTCAGCGAAGAGCTTCCCCAAAATGACGTCACGGATTTTAAAAAATACATCGATGATTGACAGGTGTCCCCACGTGTTGTTTGTTGTGCTTGGCAATAACAATTGTCGACTCATCAACACATAGAAGGCCTGTGTCGCGACATAAACATACAGAAGATAATATTTGTCGTGTGTGCGACTATTCTTTTTCGGGAGATGAACTCGCTGCATCAACGGGAAAGCTGCATCCGAGAGCAAAAAATAAGGTCGTCATCAAAAATGATGCTTTAGAACTATTTAAAAGCATAAAATTAAGTCATTTCCTCGGTGTTTAACTTTCAGATGACTTTTTTACGACAAATAATTTGATTTGCAAACCATGTTACAATAAAGTAAATCAAATACACGGACATGAGTGAGTTCTATTTATATTTATGGGAGGCCAAGTTGGTACCATACGCAGGCCTTATATATATCTATCAGGTCCAGCACATCCTTCAAATTAATCGGAATCGTACCGAATATATAATTTCGAAGCCATTTTTTCTGTCTCTGTTACTATATTTAGAGGTGACATTATGGGAGTCTCCGCCCACTAACACTTGTTTATTAACCCATACGGTTTCATTGGACGGAAAATAATTTACGCAATCAATCAGATTACGGAATCCCGAGGACTTGGAAATGAGATAGCGATGTTATCCGTCAGACCTAATATTCAATGTTGTAATGAATATTTAGGTATGAGTTTACTCAGACTGGTTCCCATGGTACTAAATATCTGTGCCAAGTTTAAAAAACATTGACCTAAAAATGTAGGAATAAAAGCTCGGATAAAATTATACATGTTGCGAACATTTTCTAAGTCGAAAAAGGGGGGATAACTCCACCAAAAAAAGTCTGACAGACGTCATAATCGCAGGTGCGCAGGTTCCCATGGTGGTTGATGTCTGTGCCAAGTTTAACGGAAATTGATAAAAAACGACTGAGAAAAACTCCGGACAAATTTGTGTCCATGGACGGACGGACGGATGAGCTGATTCCAGTATACCGCCCCCCCCCCCACAACTTCGTTGAGGGGGGTATAATAATAATAAAAGATCCTATTCATCACCAATGGCACCAGGAAATGTTCAGGTAATAAGTTCAGCAAACGGACTGTGGCAGAACTTATTATCTGAACATTTCCTAAGGGAACTACAGTAATGCCCTAAATAATTGACTCCTTAACAACAGCAGATTATGCTGTGGTTAAGGAGTCGATTATTAGGGCATTACTGTACTCGTCAATGAATATTTAGTAAAGAATGGGTTAAATACTCACAGTGCCACCAGTAGAGCTTTCCAGTATGTTGCTTTGTTTCTTGCTTAGCATGTTCGCGTCATGGTAAAGCATCGGCAGTGGTGTAACATCTTGTCCATTCTCATCGAACACCTGCATGTACAAACATAAAAAAAAAATCTATTTTTTTATTTCTATACATACATGATATTGACATAAAAAGTTATTTTTACATGTAGTACCCACCAGATGTAGGTCAACATGACCGCTTTCGCAGATTGCTGCTTCTTTTGAGTGAACTACAATGTACCACCCGATGTTGCTTTTGCAGTTAATACACTGGTTGCAGAATGTGTGATAACAGATTACTTCTCATATAAGTAGCAAATGAATGCCTTACTCAAAAACTTTTAGGCATGTAGTAGGCACTTTTATCATGCATTTTATTAGTATACAGTAATGCCCAAAGTATATGACCCTTCAACTACAGCAGAAAAAATGGAAATTTTTCATGATTTAATTAGTTGGAAATATGACTTGTTGCAATCATCGGAAAGCTCTCACTAGAAGCTTTCCGATGAATGGCAGCAAGCCATATTTCTGACTAAATCCTGAACAATTTCCCATAATTTAGGGGTAGATTATTTAGAACATTACTGTAGATGCATAAAAAGAACACATATAATACTAGTATATGTGGGTGACACTGAGCGATCTTTTATTGAACGTGTCAAAGAACAAATACGAGATAATAGATTACACCCTTAAATGCCCATAAATATGACCACATTCGAGCTCCGGGACACAGAGGTCTGAAGGAATTGAAAGTGGTGGTTGAGTTTGTCAATCTGAACGACAGGAAATGAGAGTCAAGTCAGAGAAGATATGTGGATGAGGAAGTTTGGAACGCGGAAAGGCAATGCAATGGTTTCAGCATGAAAACAATTAAGTCATTCTTCACTGATATATTGAAGTAGATTAACAGATATGATGCGGCAAAGTTACCATGGCCCACGTCATGTTATTAAGCAACATCATGGCGTGGTTTAACGAAAGTGTATTTACTCATTAACATATTATATGAATTAATGCTAATCTAAGATGTAAAACTTGTGTTCCAAAATTAAATTTTCCTGATGAAGGTGCAGATCAGACCGAAAGCTTGAATTAAAGAGAGCAAAAGTAATGAAACGTTTGTTTATAGGTATGTATACTCTACATTTTTATGAATGTCATTGTAAAGTTGACTCTTATATTAATTAAACATAGAGGAGAGAATTTTATACAACTGTTGCAGAATTAAATCACTCCAGAATTTGATAAACTTAGATTTTCAGTGAAAGGCATCAGTCCTGTCAAGTAAAATCTCTGCAGTCGTATTTGAGTCAAATCGAATCGAATAGTTCACACACAGAATCCTAGTGTATGGTATATTGTGACCTTTTCCAACTACTGAACATCAGGCATGAAGTAATCTAATATCTCTAAATGTTATTATAAAGCTATCTTTCATCTGGAGACTAAGACAGCTAATTACTTACCTGCACTGGAGGCTTATAGGTTCCACCTTTTTCACCTTGTTGACCTGTGATACTTTTCTTACTGGCTGAGGACAAAATATTTGTACGAGAACTGCCAAAAACTGTTCTTTGCCCACCTCCATATTTGCTTTTTGATGTATTGGATGCCGGATTACTTTTCTTGGAACCAGTATTGGGTGCATTGGCCGAGGCGATTCTGTAAAACAAAATATTTTTCAGTCTACTTCAAACTGAAGTTTTAGACTAATTTAGTTAATATAACTTTCTCCCCTACTCAATAGTGTCAATATCTCTTTTTTTTCTTCTTTTTTTAAAAGAGTAGCATATCAGGAATAAAAAAATAAAATAATGCAAAACTGAGGGGAAAATTTATGCGTTTATCGATCTCTGATCATAGTAAACCTGTGCTGATCAGTCACCGATCTGCATTATTTTAACTGGAAGTCGGTGTTTTAAGATAGTGGTGCCCTTGTCTGCATGGGCCGGTTGATGTTGTGATCGATTTGTAAATTATATATGATTCAAAAGACTACTATTAAGGCTTCATTTATTCCTTCCAATACCTACAGCAATTTGCTCATTCTATTATATTGTTTGCGCTGATGTTTCAAAATAAAAAACTTATTTCCACTTGCACACTCCTACATTTTTCCCTCTGCTACCGGAAACATCACTTTTTTTTAGGCCTCACGATTATTTAAAGGCATGGATGGCCATCAAGGTGGGTATGCTGTTAAAATATTCACTTCTGTTAAACCTGCCATAAACAGAAATAATATTAAAATATAGACATAGTTCGTTCTCATACAAATCAAAAATATTGCATAAATAGTATGTTATTAGCAAGTGTGTATGCTTTGTTATGTAAACAAAAGCCATGTAAGTTACAGAACCTGGCTTTTGTTTACATAACGAAGCATACAAACTTGACAATAACATACTATTTACAAGATATATTATTGGTATAAGAATAAAATATGTCTATATTTTAATATTCTTCATGTTTATGGCAATTTTAAAGGGTGCGACTACATGTATTTTAACAGCATATCCACCATGAAGGCCATCCATGCCTTTAATACCCCTGAATTATACTATTCTTTAGTTTAGGTTTTATTTAAATTTTGAGTCGAGCCCAAAGGAACCTACATTTCAACAAGGCAATAACAGAAGGAGTGTATGAGGAGGATAAACTACAAAGTATGATAATGATCGAGATCAAATATATGTATTTAATTTAATTTTTATAAGCAAAATTTTATGGTTGATTGGAAGTTAAAAGTTGGTACTTACCTGACAATAATAATAATTTGTTTGTTATGTCACATTAAGCTGACCATAACACAGTCTACAAGACAAGTGATACAGTAATGCTCTAAGTAATCAACTTCTTAACCACAGCAGAATTATGGGTAACTTTTCAGGATTTAGTCGGAAATATGGCTTGTTGCCATTCATCGGAAAGCTCTCGGGCAGAGCTTTCCGATGAATGGCAACAAGCCATATTTCCGACTAAATCCTGAAAAGTTACCCATAATTATGCTGTGGTTAAGAAGTCGATTACTTAGAGCATTACTGTAATTTGTGTCCCTGTACCACGTTCAGAGCAAACTTTATTTTTATGTTATGCTCTATAGCCAAGTCAAGACAAGTATTTTAATCAGATGATGAATTATTATTATAGAAATAAAATAATAGCAACCACCAAGGGTGCTTATACCTAAGGCATGTGCATGTTTGTGCAAGTCTCTGGAGCCTCCTGATGGCAACGACTCATTTGAGATCCAAATTAATTGGGCAGTGCATGTGCAGAATGACTTATGTGGACATTGGACACACTTAGTATTTTGCTAAAAAGTTATGGTTGTGAGGAGGAATCAGGAATGCTTCATTTCTCTGTCCACATTGTGAATAATTATGCACTATTACTGCTTTATTAACTTGAATTAACCTGATGATGATTGTGATAATAGTGATGATGATGAGTGTGATAGTGATGAAGGTGATGGTGATGATGATGATTATTATTATTATTATGATTATTATTATTACTACTATTATAGAAAGAAGACTACGCTGTTATGATATTGATTATGATGACTATGATTGATGGTTACAACAACGATGATGGAGAAGAGGACAAAGATGATAATATGGTGATGAAGATGAGAATGATGATGAATATGGTGATGATAATGACAATTGTGATGATGAATTCACCGGGCTGTATGAGAAAAACTGGGGTTTGAAGGATATATTGTATATATCATTATATGTGATGTCTTTCTTTATTTTCTGCTGTCTATATTTTGTAAAAAACTACATTTTTGTTTTCTCAATGTCCATATATATTATATCTTGGATCAGAGAATAAAGCATATATAATATAGTAATGTTTAAAATACATTTCAGTGCAATTGTTTTAAAATGTTAATTTATTTGAAATAATTTAATGATAACAGAATTGGTATTAACATGTCCATGGAAATTCCAACAGGGACGGATCTTTTAAAAGGTATAAAAGTAAATAGACACTCTTTGTCAATAACTTTCAGCCACCTGGCCTTCCTCAGCGATGATTTGATATAAATTTATACATGTCGGCATTCATGCGAAAATCTTTTTTGTATGAATGCCGACATGTAGAATTTTATATCAAATCATCGCTGAGGCAGGCTGAGTGACCGAAAGTCCTCAAGAAAGAGTGTCTATTTACTTTTATACTATTTAATGATAGATTTCCTTCATTAAATTCAGTTGATAAAATTTTATTAGACAGTATTGAAATCGATCATCAACTCTCAAAGAAATTGGTTGAGACCCCATCAAAATAGTGTAAAATGTACTTTTAATTGTCATTTATCACATATTACTATCACATATTCTAATGGGTGAATACTTTTGACCCTAAAACTTTAATAGCTGCCAGTGGAAGCAACACACCCAAAGGTCAAGGGCATGAAAATGTGAGAAAATGGCTGACCCCTGAAATGAGGTCACCCTGGTTTGATTTCATTGTTAAAATAAATACATGTATTTTGCTGTGTCCAATCATGAATCATGCTGATAATTGATATGTGCATCAAAGACATGTCAATCTAAACATATATTCAATTGGAATAGATTATGGGTCGGTAGGTAGGTATAAGGTAGGTTTTTTTAAAACATACTGCCTATAGAGTATTAATGGGGCTTGAATACAGGTGGTGTGAATTAAGTAAGTGAATGAAACAAGGAGTTCACAAGTCAAAATCAGTTTTATTTAATTATCTCGGTCCACAACAGCTTGGGATATTTGTTGGGTAAATTTGGGTTGATGCTGTTTTTGACTGAGTCCCATCCCGTTACTCACATCTACATGTGTAACAGACTTTACACACAGAATCGTGGACAGGAGTTATCTTGCTTGGATGTCTTTGGATTAGGTCAAATGGATGCTTTATGTAGGGTAGCCTCTTCCAAGCATGATGATATCAGAGGTATGTTGAATCATCAAAGCAATGAGATTTATTAGTAAACAAAGCCTTGTTTTCCAGATAATTTCAATTTGTCAATTTTTGTCGCGCTATCAGAAAATGTACATGTATGTAGAAAATATATTTAACGATCTTATCGGCACCTTTTTCTATCACGGTAAATGATGCATAATTTTGAAGACAGATTAGTTGCGGACATGTCAGATGATTAATCACATTCAGGGGTTCAAGTGAAAGCCTGGACTCAACCACAGGGGCGTGTTGTTAACACAAGTAAAAATACAAATTAAAAAATATTCAACATATTATATGATATCTATGATGATGCATTTTTTAAAGTGGCATTCTGATTTTAAATTTGTGTTAAGGACACTCCCCTGTGGGCTCTGTGTAAATGTAGAATGTCTTTTCAATGAAAGTCTGTTATGGAAGAGTAACGAATAAGAATAACTTTTCTTCGACAAAAGGGAAGAACCATCAAACTTAAATTTTGTTTGTAACATTCAGCATATTATTTGAGAAATTAAACATTAAAGTAACATTACATAGCCACTATTATTATGTAAACATACCAGTATTACAGCGAATAGCAATATTAACCTAGAAATACTAAATACTGGACGGTTACCCCATATGTACATGTAATTTTGGAATAACAGAATTACCAAGAAAAATTTTGTTGAATTTTTACTCTTCAGATACTGTCCTTTGAGAAAAAAAAGTAACGAATGCTCTGTATCAATGATTGGATTTTTAGCTACCATGTCTCATTTTCATGGAATTGCTCTATACATTTAATGTATATAATTATTCTAACTTTCCCCACCGCTGGCAATGGAGGATTTTGATCCAGTCCGGAAAGGAAGAAATGACACAAGACACGACCAAACTGCGATTTCGCCTGGACAATTATACTAATGCAGGCCTGCAAATTTGAGATGAATGAATGTTCAGTTCGCCTGGAGGTTATCTAAAATGAAAATGCCATGAACGAAAAAAAGGTTGTGCCAAAGTTTTATAAATACAGGTAACTATGATAATAATAATTCTCACCTTAATTTTTGCTCAATCAAGTCCCAAAACTAGACATTCAAATTTATTATGGTAGTTCAATGAGTTGCCCACCTATACATGTAGTTATTAATACCAGTTGGAGTGATTACAAATCTTTGTGTAAGTCTCACAACTGCTAACCTATGGTACATGTGTGGATTACCTATAAGCACAAATAGTCGAATGAAAAATAGCTAGGTTAAACACATAATTTGAAACCTGCATGTCTGTAATGCGTCACCTTGACATACCATTTACCTTAAGATCCTTTTCCAAAAAAACAGACATTTAACAAGCCTTTTTCTCGATCAGGCGAACGACTCGTAAAGTATTGCGGCCAGTTTTCGGGTCTGTTCGATCGAGAAAAAGGCTCATCAAATGTCTCTTTTTTGGAAAAGGAAGGGTAAATGGTATGTCAAGGTGATGCATTTAGTATGTATTGTCAGGGGAACATCGAGGTTTGGTCATGTCTTGTGTCATATTCTTCCATTCCGGACTTGAAGCGACCTCTCCCATTACAAATACAATTTACAGGCATCGCGGAAAGTTTGATGACAATGATCATGATGTGATACCCGTACAAAAACTCCACATGTGATCACAGTAGATCTCAGGTGGAATGACAGTAGTTTCTCAGTAGAAATGTATTCAAATTAGACTGCTGGGTGAGAAATAATTAAGGTAGTTCTCCTATGAAATAAATTTCTACCCTAAATCTAACATGAGAAATATTTCTCAGGAGAAATTTCACATGAATGAGTTTATGGTAGAATAGGGTCGAAATCTGACTTAGAGGATTCTGGCCACAATCTGATCATCATATCTCAGGAATAATTCTAAGTCAGATTTCTCACATGAGAATATGGTAGAATAGGGTAGAAATTTCTTAATCAGATTTCAATGGTGAGAATAAGGTTACCTAGCACATATGGCAGAGAAATCTGATCTGATGTATGCTGGAGAATTCAAATTAATTTGCGCCAATTTTAAACCAACAGTTACTCGAGATAAGCAGGCTATGCATGACCAGTGGTAAAATCTTTATTTCTTTTGTTTATAGAAGTTGTATTGTATTCATGAGAAGGGGGAAAATGGAGTTATATATTATGGTCTTATTTGTGGATATTCTTTAATGATAAGTGCCACAGATTGGAATTCACACAAATATACTAAGGTAAAGAGTAATTATAATATTTATTGAAATGGCTGAGGGTTTTGGACTTCGTGCAGTCACTTGGCATGTTTTAAGGGTGTGCAGTCCCTCATGTCGCTTTAACTTAAGGTTCTATATGTAATTTATCAACCGAGTAAACTATATACCGTAAAATGGGGTGACTTTGCCACCAACGGGGTGACTTTGCCACGTCACTGAGAAAAAGTTAAGAATTAACAGCTCAGCACCAATAACCAGATAGCAAAATGTTTCATATGTACTAATGATTTTACAAGTTCAGATTATATCACATGGGCCACAAAAATTGATGTATACAAATTATGAAGGTCAAGGTCACCACACGACCTTTATAGAACATTTTGGCAAATTTTCTACATAACTCCAAATTTGTAGGGTTTCTTCGAGACCAGCAATGATACACACCTAAGGGAAAGTTCATGTTTATTGCTATTTGGTCTTGTTTCCATGAATATATTAACTTTTTCCTGGTATTAGATTATTTAATTGTAATTTGGAAAAAAACTAATTTCCATGTGAGAATTAAAATCGCTCGGGGTCACTTTGCCATAGTGGCAAAGTAACCCCGCATTAAATTAGAACAGAAAAATTTACAAGCCACATATATTTATATAGAAGCTATCACTTTACTTCAGTTATTACTGTTATTAGTATGAAAACTTGCATCTTCATGTATAAAAATTTAGCATGGTATTTCCTAATAAGCCCTATTGCATAAAAACTGCAAAAAGCCTATAGATGGATATTTTTACCATTGAAGGCAATACTGTTTCAAACCAATAGAATACATGTATTTGTACCATTTTAGAATCATAGGTTTTATTCAGCCATGACTGTGGTGAACATTAAGTTACTAAGGCATTATCAAGCTCAAATCTTCTCATTGCTTGGTAAACCTGTTGTTATGTGGATTTCAGTCATTGGGCAGTATTTCTAATACAAGTGAGGGGGGGGGGGGTGATATATCTTATACCACAAAAACCATCGCGGTCACCCACCTCCATGCAAAAACATCTCTGATGTGTAATCACACCGCTCCTCAAAGTTAATTCACATGTGTGTACTGGACACATACTACGGTATCAAACAATAGGACTAGAGTAAACATATGAATACAGGTTTAAAATAAAGTGATTCAAGTGATCATCACAGAATACTATGCATTAATCCAGATGCCCAGCGACTGTATTATACGGTATGTACTGGATTATCACTATCACTATCACTCATTTACGAAGTATCGGTACCTTCATCACAATCTGAGCAGATACATGTATCTTGGTGAGATCATCACCATAATCCATTGTATTGGATGCAATCTGGAAAAACATGTGACTTGAAATTCTTAAGAGTATTTAGCTTAGGGCATGCTTTTTTGTGACTTTTCAGTGATAACCAAGACGCTCTTTGGAGTGAAGTTTATGACATCGTCCCATCAGTAGCATAGTTTTCTCCATGTGATACCAAAAACAGCCTATCCTAGTAGTTGTACAATATTAGTACATGTATTATTTTGACAATTATGTGTTCTCTATATTTCGTAATCAAGATTATAAAGACATTAGTGATGCAGACCAGACTGGACAACCCTAGGTGGTCCAGTCTAGCGTGGTCCAGTCCATTGACTAGGCAGTCCTGTCCGGTCCAGGCCATTCTGGTCTGGTACCCTTGTATGGAGTTGGACTGGTCCAAAGCGGTCTGGTCTACTTACATGTGAATGAATGACCCTTTTAGCAAAATCTATACATTATACTATACCAGGCCCATATAAAATGGACAATAGATACATGTGGTACTGTTATTTTCAACACACATAGAAGCATACAGAGAATCGTACCGACATGTGGCAAAGTCACCCCAACCCATGGGGTGACTTTGCCACCCAACTTTTTCAGTACATGCTCTCATTCCAAACATACATGGACTATAACCACACATGAAATATATAGCATGAAGTTACCTGAGTTAAATGACTGTAGAACTGTTTTATGAATTTAGCTTGTGATTGAATGCTACATAGAAATATGACAAAAAGGTGGCAAAGTCACCCCGTTTTACGGTATTATATTGAAGTTGAATTTTCCAAAGATATGAATCGTGAAACCAAATTAACTTAGTGGACATGGTTGATAAAGATCTACAATTGTAATAAAAAGATCAATTGTGACTGTGAGAATCTATTTAGAAAATGAATGACAACATTTATGGAAGATTTAAATGGAAGTGATTTTTGCAGTTATTTGGAATATTGTGGTGAATGTCGGTTTTGGAGAACTTGGCTTATGTTAACTTTCATGTCTGTACGAACAGAGACCAACTGCGTCAATGTAAACAGAACAGCTACAGTGTGTCAGTATGCCGTAATTCGTGACCCAGTGTTGTGACTAGAGTGGACAAAGCGGACTGCTCATGGAGTTCTACTCAGCACGCAATGTGTGTGAACTGTGACGCGGTCGGCTGACCAGGAGAACAATAACAATTAGAACTCGGCTATCGATCACCGTCGGATGCGGACGTATTTATAACATCACAGTTCCATCATGGAGACACCAAAAGACATTGACGGTGATATTGTTACCATCTTATATATCTTCATACAATTAAACATCTCATTATTTTAAACACATCGCTGTCACTTCGGTGCGTTTATCCCAAATGAATACAATTAGAACTTTGGTCCATCGCAGCTAGAAATCATTATAGGCAAAGTTCTAACAATATTCTACAAATAGCTAAATAAATATGGCCTTCATGAATCATGTTCATGATGTTGCAGTGTGCACACATTTGAACTTGAAGTGGTTTGTCAAATATTGAGAAATTTGAGTTGAGATTTATGTGATAAATATATACAGATCTGTACTTTAATATCTTTATCCCTGTCTGTAATACCCGAAAGGGGAGTTGACAGGTAATTCTAGATAGATAGATTATTAGATAGATACTCATAATGATACGAATTACGATAGTGACTTAGAAGTTAGAAGTTAGATAGAGATTTTTGATAGAAGCTGACATGATTGGAAGAAATTAGTATATATTTTGAAAAATAGTGTTTTTGAAGTCACACCACCCCAAGGACAAAATTGCCACTTCACTTGCCTTGGGCCGCAAGTTCTGAAGAAATCTGTCAGGCCTATTTCAATTTCAAGAATTTGAAATTTTGAATATTTCCCAAATTCCTGGAAACAAATTTAAAAAGTTAAATTTGACAGAAACAATCAAGTTTAAGAGACTATCTCTATACTATAGGGCAAAATTTGTCTAGTGTGATGACATACCCTGCAGTAAGTTGATTTTTCTTAGCTCGTGTAGACATTTTAATTGCAAATATTTCCGAAGAATTTCACATCTCAATCAAAGCAAAAACTCAAAACTGGGGATTCCCTAAGTGCTAAATGTATTTTGTGTGACCATTGGTAACAGTTGGCTGAAAGTAGACGGGTTCTGATTGGCTAGTATAATCGTTTGACAAAATTAATATTTCGATAATAGTCGTCAACTAAGACAAAGATGTGAACAAAGTCGCTTCAATTGCCAATTACAGAACATATAACTGCCACAAATTACAGCTTCGTTTATATATTCGGCATGAATGTACATTTTTTCACTGGAATCCCCCTTTTAAGACAAAAATGGAAGTATCCAATAGAATTTGGGCTTTCTAGTCGTTCAATACGTCATTGGAGCCTCGTTTCTAGACGAAAGATACCTATCCCACAATTATTTGCAAAATGGCGGAGGTAATTTACAAGATTTTCTTTTCGGTGTAGAATCCCGTCGAAAAAATTATCTCATATGTGATTTTGAATATCGCTATAGGAATCTTTGTCGAGATTATATCCCAATATATTTATTCTGTGAATTTTGGCCGAAATGGACGCGAATTGTTTCGATGAAGCAGTTTCGAAGTTGACTCATTTTTACGCGGCTATTTTTGACAAGCGCTGTGGAACTTGGAAGTGTGTGTGTTTTCCACGGTAACACTTCTTGCGCGCTCACATGATTTTTTTTTTTTGGACAGCAATCTCACCTATATACTGGAATCGAATGCAAGATGGGCTGGTTCATCATCATGATGAGTTAGGAGAAGCATACATTTTGCTTTGATGAGTCTTGTTAGGCAAGAGAATTTATATTCCATTTGTTGGTTTACGCAAGTTCCATATAAAATTTTTCGAAAATTGAAAGAAAAAAAAAGTAAATCAAATTCCAAATTGGTAAAATAATTTTTTATTGCGCAGACTATAAAAATCGACAAATGAAAAAAATAAATTATAAATTATTTTATTTTCTGTCCGAAAGAAGTGGAGCGACTAGGTTTAATATGAGCATCAATAGAACATTGCAAAATGTCAACAATAGCCTGAATAGGCTGAATAGCCTGACAGAATAGAACTGCACTCTGCAGTACGTTAAATTAAAATACGCGAAACAATATAAATGGGCAGTCCTCAAAATTGGCCACGGCAATAAGCAATCCATAGCAACATGTTGAATCTATAATGCCACAGCATTAAATTTAAAATTGCCGTGGGACATTTTTTGAGGGCTTAATGGATTGACAACTACATGACAGTATGCTTCCGGTTAATAACATGGCAGATACTAGCAATGTCATATTTTCACCTGATGGGCAATGACTCCCTGGAGCCAATTTTTTTCCTCCTGCCCAATTTTCTGATTGGGAATGAATAATTAGATTTCTCAGCGAGAGAGTCGTTTCATGTCCGCGATTGGGCTTAATCCTATAGATTTGACACATGCTTTATCGATGATTCCCACTTGCGATGAGCTATACTCATTTAACCTGTTATTTCATGTAAATCCCTGTGTGACAAGCAACATATAATAACAAATATATATTCTCCGAATAATTGTCCCCTTTGACCGTGTAACCGCTGCGAGACCGCGTTGAACAATTGTCATCAACGCGGTGATATTCTTAATGCAACGCGGTCTCAACTTTGCTTCAACATGTTCGCAATTTTCCCCAATGTGGTCAGTGTAGCTAATGGGGTCGTTGTCGTAACGTTTTATACATAAATGCACACCGTGTGCATTTATGTACATAAATGCACACCAGTCTCAGTCGGCGCGATTGAAACGTTACCGTAAATAATTGCCGTCTGCTTCAATTCATAACTATTTTTCTTCCGAAGTTCTGATAAAGGCATTCTTTTATCACAATTATCGAAACTGCAATAAGATTGGTCATCGGTCGTATATTTTTCTTAGTATTAAACAGGGACGGAAAGAACTGCATGGTTGTTTGGTCGATGAACGGAAGAAAATAAACTTAAAAAAATATCAAAACGTGTGCATTTATGTAGAAAACACTACTACAATGACCCCTGTCACATGACACTACGCGAGACGGGTGTGCATTTATGTATACATAAATGCACACGGTGTGCATCTATGTATAAAACATTACGACAACGACCCCATTAGCGTCAGTGTAACAATCAATGCAACAAAATGCTGTCAAGATAACCGTCAACGCAACATAATGTGATGGAGGTAACCGTTTACGAAACGGAACGATGTCTTAGGTTCCACCAGATTTGTGATGGCCGACATGCCTGTTTGGCTGTCGTAGTACATGTATATTGTCATTTAATGGCGATTTTCAATTCATCTTGTTGGCTTATAAAATGTGTTAGTTTATTATTTATGGCCATACATTCATTCCTCATATGAAAGTTTTTTTTTGGCCTCACTGGGCAGCGCGTTTAACATGAACGCTGTCCGTTATAAGCATCAACGCAGTCCCAATGTACTTCCAACGCATAGTTAACACAACAATTGCGTTACGACCTCGCTGTAATGGCCGAGGACTGCATTAAAAGGGACTCTTTATTTTGAGAATATGTGTATCATCAGCATATCCTAATCTTAGGGTAAAAACTGGATGGTCATCAAATGGAACATACATGTACATGCATTGTTATATTTCGAGTTGAAATATTTAGCTTGGTAGATGAAAATGAAGTATTTCCATGAATTTGAACATTTTCATTTGAAATCATAATTTTAACAGTTCAAAAGATATCCAATTCTTGTCAGATATATGACAGTTTTTGGCAATTTCTATCAAAAATTGTTTTATTTATCCAACAGAAATTCAAACGGCCCTGCGAGAGAACACCATCTGACAGTCTTGAACAGTCTGTTGGAATCTTCATGGGATGATGTATGGCAATTGGTCAGCATTTTGAACCATATGGCTGCTAACAAACAAAGATTGCTTTTCTAGTCATCCAGTGCATTGCGAGTATATAGGAAGAAATGCCGTACAATAAAACAAATTGGATCAGATTGTGAAATTGTAAAGATGTCGACTGAACATCGAGAATAGAATAATTGAAAACAAATTGATGGCAGAAGAACTACTAGTACATTATTTTAGATAGCACTGGTAATTGCTCACATATACCTGAGTACGCATATAATATATTTAAAATTAGCTTTTTCTTTTCAGCCAGGTGCAAGTGATTCGAGTAGTCCAGGTATGATATATGTCACATTAGTGGCTTATTTGATATTTCCTTAACAAATATGTTTTATTTATTCAATCCACTTTTTCACATCTTGGCAATTTGATAGATTAAGATGACATCATTTGACTCATGGCTATTTTATAGAAGTTTATTTTACATAAATGACTCCCATTTGTTCAATATGCTACCATTTATAACTATTGGATACTATTATGCTCTTGCTTGCAGGTCTAAAGTTAGATTACCCAAGTTGTGTAACATGAGACTTCTTCAGTTTGATCAAGGATAGTAGTAGGCATATTGTTATCAAGGCTGCATATTGTGTGTTTGTCATTTTCATAATGAGATCCCCAGACGGTGAATTTAGTGATGCTATCAGCCTATCCCCCACAGCGGGTTAGGCTTAGCATCACCGATTTCACCCTCTGGGGAACTCCTTCTGCTTAGGCCTCAACTGCTATGGGAGACCTAGGATCAGATTGAATTTGCCCAGTTGGAGTTGGTGATGCTAGCACGCAGTGGTAGTGCTGCACGATATTTCGATTAAAAGTTAACACAGCAGTTTGAAAACGAACACCGTCTTACACCGACACATTATTTTCTTCACGGTATATTGGCAGTTCAATAATATCATGACAGGTCATGTATTTGTCCCCCCCCCCCCCCCTGATATTTTTGCCATTCGTGGTCCCTTTTCAACTAAGAATCTGTCTGTTATGAAAGTTTCCGGATGATAATTTTATTTTGGGTTATCGGATCGAAACCAAATTTGGTATGTGAGTTTATGAGCTAAAAATACAGTTCAAGTTCGAATATGGGTTCCGTCTGCCCATTTTTCTGGATTTATGGCCCCTTTTCGACTTAAAATCTGTCCGTCCATGAGGCCAAAGAAAAAAATGTTCGTGGTTTGGGTTTCCCTACAGACCCCTACCCTAAAGTTTTTTTCATGGTTTCAAGAAAATCTATTGAATTTTTGCTCAAAAAAATTTCATAAAACATAAAAACACATTTCAGCATCTCAGAATAGGTTGATTTCTTAGTAAAAGTATGGTGAAATGTTAAAATTTATACAGAAATAATCAAAAGTAGTTTTATGTCAATCTTGGAGAGTAAAATACGCACATGAAAAGTAATAATAATATTGTTTTTTAATTTCAGGCCTACCTACCGACCCTAGTATTTTTTCTCAGCTTGTAACTCAAACTATACATTTAATTTTCTTTGGCCTGAAGATATTTTCCGGATGAGAACTTTATTTTTGGCTATCGGCTATCCACTTAGAATTTTGTCATTTTTAGGTTTCCGGATGATAACTAGTAGAGATGGGCGGTATTGAAATTTTAAGCTCGGTATCGGTATCGGTAAATTTCCGTCGATTTACCACGGTAATCGGTATTGCTATTAAATTACAAAACCAGAGCAGAAATTCAAGGTAAATTGCGGTAACTCAAGTTTTAACTGAACAATGTACATGGAAATATGCTCACTGATTTACTACATTCGCGACAACAGCTAAATGAGGCAACACAATGACCTACAAAATTATTCAATTAGGTGATATTCAGAATCTCTTTGATCATTTACACGCAGGCCGTCGCACCGCTTTTGAAAAGAATAAGAGATTGCATCATTGCATGGCTACAATATCTATACGTGTCAATTTCGTCACATTTTCGCGAGTGAATAGAATTGTGAGTAGTAATTAGTGATCACAATTCACAAATCCTAATCAATAGCCGCAACGCCGAAATAAATCTTAGAATTTAATCAATTGATGGATCTGTTCTATTTTTAGAAAGTGAAAGTAGATTTTGATTCACTGTATAAATGAAAATGGACCTTATTTCTGTTTATGCCGCTTGCGTTGTTGATGTCTTTGAAGTCGCCAAAGCCACATGTTATACGGACTGCCACCACCTGAGTCAGTGTGGCATTGACAACGTTACAATGTAGCAATAAGTTACAGCACTGCTTCTTTGATACACTGTAGTGTGTATCTATTCTAACAACTGCATTGATTGTTAGGCCCATAACTAGGTCAGCCATCTGAGTTTTTATTCCTTTTGCTCGCTCAAGGCCTGTCAAACTGATAAAAGGTCACGGTCTTTGTGATGGTCAGATGGATTTGTATAATTCTGAGATTAATTTTAATTAAAGTACCGAATCAAAACTGTTTACTGAGAAACTTTACTCAATACGAAGACACACAAGTTGGCAACACATGAATAATTTTCAGTACCGAAAAGTCGGTATTTTTAGTTTTGATTCGGTACGGTAAATCGGTATTACGCTGATACCGATACCGCACGGTAAATACCGATTACCGCCCATCTCTAATAACTAGGTGTTTCTGTGATCGAATCTGAAAAAAATTTGGTATATGTGGTTATCAGTTCCAAATACAGGTCAAGTTTGAATGTGGGATCAGTCTGCCCATTTTTTCCAGAGAACTTTTATGGTTCTTGTCGACTTAGTATTTGCCAATTATTTTGGTTTCCAGATGATAACTTTACTTTTAGTTATCTGATTGTTTTTAAATTCAACTGAATCCCTTGGTATTTTGTACATGGTTCAAATTTCAGAAGATAAAGGCCAAGTTTGAATTTTGTAACGATGCAATGAATTTTGACAGAGTTAAAAAAAACTATACTTACTAAAAAGCCACCTTTATCTCATGATATTTGTAAGTGGTTAAAATTTCAGAAGACAAAGGCCAAATTTGAATTTGGTCACGTTCCGATGAAGTTTGACAGAGTTAAAAAAGGCTATCATTACTATAAAGCCACCTTTTCTGGGGACACGTTGTCTGCGACCTTTTATTTTGACTGATAACCAATCAAACATTCTCACACACACACTTTATCTCCACATGAATAGAATGAATAAGTTGTGATGTTGTGTTAATCGACAGTTAGTCCTATCAATTTGTGCTGGATTAATGATGTGACATACTCAGTGCTTTGTTTCGCTTGGCAGTCCATGTGTACTTGTCTGGAGCATCATAACCAATAATATTCTTATTCATAATCTCATACTGGTAACTTTATATATGACAAAGACTGCACAGTCTTTTTCAGTTCCTGCCCAATTCCAATGATGACATGAAATCAAAGCTTTCATTTCAACGAAAATCAACTATTTATGGCAAATTAATTTCAAACACAACTTATTCCTAAGTGGAATAGTTTAATTGAATTGTATACCGTAATTTGAGCGGTGGTTCAGTCATTTTATCTCAGAAGTCAACACCCCTGCCGAAAATGGAATGTCTGACATGTCACCAGCAAACAGGTATTGTAGATACTCACCTGCAAATCCAGATTGTCGTATGCTCAGGGACCGGTGGGGTTAGGAAATAGGACAAAAAGACTGACATATTTGTTTTAATATGGTTTATCCTACTAATTATGCATGGTTGTCATGTCAATGCACAAGTTACCCGATTGTACAATGTACACTAATATAGCAAAATTCAGCACAGAATAACTCTTGTCATTGCACAAACAGTCCTGTGCACGATATACTGGGATATAGCGGAGATAGTTTCAAACTATCGCAATATTTTAAATTGGGAATACCGTACAGCCCTACTCTCAGTACTCTGCAGACCTGATTTCGGAAAATGACAGACACACTATTTGCATTTTGCAGACTTTTTTATTATTAATTAATTTTTTGTTAATTTAATACCCACCCTTTATTTTTTATAGAAACAGATCGTGATTTTGACCCAACAGCGGAGATGTTGATCCATGCTTATGACGATGAACGGACATTGGATGAGGAAGAAGCGGACACAGGTAGCAGTTGCAATGAACTAGATGACTTACAGAAGGTATGATATTAAGAGAAAAACTCCTTAATGTGCAAGCATTTTGCTAAATAAATAAAATCCATTTTAAACTTTTGAAAGGATCGCAAGGATCTACACATAATTGACTGTAAGATTTGAATGCTGACATCATGAGCATTATGCCTGCCTGCATGATTCTGTTGGAGATTTTATTCATATTTGAAAATATGGATAGTTTTGGATAGTATTCAATTTGATTCATGTGAAAATGAGACCAGTGTTTGCAGAGATGACACCATGGCACGATGCATATAAAACTTCAGCCCTTGAAATTGGCTTTTCTATTATACAGCATTGCTTTAGAATTGGATGAAATTTCATATTGGTTTCTATGGCTTTTTCTTGGGCATTGCCTTTTGCCATATTAAATTTGGTAGGCTGTAACTTACATTACATATACCGGTATGAACTATTGGGATGAATGTTCTGCCAAGAAAGTGAATAATTTTTGTTTTGTTTTTTGTTGAATAACAAAACATACAAGGAATATCACACATACAATTTAGCATAAGATATTTCAAGGGAGAGGAGGGAAACTATCACACAATCACAAACACAGTCTCACGCGCGTCATTCAACCTAATTTCATCATCTAAGGTATCGTTGTCATAGAACATGTATATTTGAAATAATATGGTCACAATGCTGTAAACAGTCAGGATCTTTCAAACAGATATATTTATTTTTCCATAACGCTATGGGTGGGATAATACGGCCTCGATGCCAGGGGGACTTACATTATTAGAGTTATTACCCTTTGTTAGCTCAACTTTACTTTGTAAAGCTTGAGCTATTGCCATGGCTTTGTCGTCCGTCGTCCGTGTGCGCGTGTGTGCGTAAGGCGTCAACAATGCAGTCTACAGGTCGTACCTTTGATCAGATCATTATGAAATTTGTCATAGCTGTTGACATCAACATTTAGACTAGAATGATTCATTTTGGGGTCATTCGGTAAAAAAACATGGCCGCCAGTGGCCATCTTGCATTTCAAAATTCAATCCATTAGCACGGGCTACAGGGCGTACTGTTTGTCTGATCGTCATGAAATTTGTCATGGATGTTAATATTGACATGTAGATGGGAACGAGTAATTTTGGGGTCATTTGGCCCAAAAACATGGCCGCCAGCAGCCATCTTGGATTTTACTCTTTGTATGACAAAATGCTTTAGCACGGGCTACAGGTCGTACTTTTAGTCTGATCATCATAAAATTTGTCAAGTATGTTAATAATGACATGTAGATGGGAACGAGTCATTTTGGGGTCATTCGGCCAAAAAACATGGCTGCCAGCAGGCATCTTTGATTTCACTCTTTGTATGACTAAATCCTTTAGCACGGGCTACAGGTCGTACCTTTAGTCCGATCATCATAAAATTTGTCATGGCTGTTGAAATTGGAATGTAGATGGGAACGAGTCATTTTGGGGTCATTCGGACAAAAAACATGGCTGCCAGCGGCCATCTTGGATTTCAAAATTCAATCCATTAGCACGGGCCACAGGTCGTACTGTTCGTCTGATCATCATGAAATTTGTCATGGATGTTAATATTGACATGTAGATGGGAACGAGTAATTTTGGGGTCATTCGGCCAAAAAACATGGCGGCCAGCAGCCATCTTGGATTTTACTCTTTGTATGACTAAATTCTTTAGCACGGGCTACAGGTCGTACCTTTAGTCTGACCATCATCAAATTTGTCATGGATGTTAATATTGACATGTAGATGGGAACGGGTAATTTTGGGGTCATTTGGCCCAAAAACATGGCCGCCAGCAGCCATCTTGGATTTTACTCTTTGTATGACTAAATCCTTTAGCACAGGCTACAGGTCGTACATTTAGTCTGATCATATAAAATTTGTCATGAATGTTGATAATAACATGTAGATGGGAACGAGTCATTTTGGGGTCGTTCGGTCAAAAAACATGTCCGCCAGCAGGCATCTTTGATTTTACTCTTTGTATGACTAAATCCTTTAGCACGGGCTACAGGTCATACCTTTAGTCCGATCATCATAAACTTTGTCATGGCTGTTGAAATTGGAATGTAGATGGGAACGAGTCATTTTGGGGTCATTCGGACAAAAACAATGGCCGCCAGTGGCCCTCTTGGATTTCAAAATTCAATCCATTAGCACGGGCCACAGGTCGTACTGTTCGTCTGATCATCATGAAATTTGTCATGGATGTTAATATTGACATGTAGTTGAGTAATTTTGGGGTCATTCGGCCTAAAAACATGCGGCCAGCAGCCATCTTGGATTTTACTCTTTGTATGACTAAATTCTTTAGCACGGGCTACAGGTCATACCTTTAGTCTGATCATCATCAAATTTGTCATGGATGTTAATATTGACATGTAGATGGGAACGAGTAATTTTGGGGTCATTTGGCCCAAAAACATGGCCGCCAGCAGCCATCTTGGATTTTACTCTTTGTATGACTAAATCCTTTAGCACGGGCTACAGGTCGTACCTTTAGTCTGATCATCATAAAATTTGTCATGAATGTTAATAATGACATGTAGATGAGAACGAGTCATTTTGGGGTCATTCGGCCAAAAAACATGGCCGCCAGCAGCCATCTTGGATTTTACTCTTTGTATGACTAAATTCTTTAGCACGGGCTACAGGTCGTACCTTTAGTCTGATCATCATGAAATTTGGCGTGGATGTTAATATTGACATTTATATGGGAACGATTAATTTTGGGGTCATTCAGCCAAAAAACATTGCCGCAGCAGCCATCTTGGATTTTACTCTTTGTATGACTAAATCCTTTAGCATGGGCTACAGGACATACCCCTATACTTAAAGTAATTGACCACCTATAACGTGGTGCCACCCCGTTAATACCGCGGTATTGTACCGCGGTATTCCCCAATACCGTGGTACTGATACCGCTTATTAACGCTTCAACACCGCAGTGACACCACGATGCATGCGGTCACGGTTCGTGATACCACGGTGATTTTAACGGACAATTTGCGCGGAAAAAAAAACGAAGGACACTGAAGAAATCTTCATTTATTGTGGTTATTTGTTTTACTTATTATTGAGGATGATGTGTTTTTGCCAATAGTGATTTGTCCATGTGTATAATATGTTTTTGCCAATAGTGATTTCTTTATGTGTCTGAGTCATCAAAAACTATCTCTTGAGTGGAATTTGTTTTTCTCGTCTCCGTATAACAAATACATGTAGATATTGATAGACGGTAACGTCTTCCTTAGAAAATCTGATATATCCGACCTAATTTAGTTTTAACCCTGGACCCTTGTCGTTGAACTCTATAGGATTTATTTTTATTGTATATTTGAAACATTGTGCATGTATACATGTTGACCCATCAACGTATACATGCATATAGACAAAGGTCGATGATAAACCTACATGAGAATGCATATCAGTTTTGGTTGCAATGCAGGGTACAGGTAGGTAAGAATTATCTGAATGACCCAAATAATAGTGCGGGTGGGGAAACAACAATTCTTACCATTATTCCCAACTTTTATCAATCTCCAATGCAATTGGATTTATTTTGTGTGGTTTTATATGGTTTTATATGGTTTTGTGTGGTTTTATATGGTTTTGTATGGTTATTTATAAGTGAGATAATCCTGATGATTATGACGACACATGCGCATCCTCGTATATAAAGACATATGGGATGGAAACAGTCCGTATGCATCTGCTACATGTATTGTTTATTGCTGTAAAGTCAACATGGGAATTTGACAAATGTGGAAAGCAGGAAAGGTGTTGCCATCCGAGTATGTCAACAGCTTTGATAATGTTTGACCCATTGTCTGTTGTGATGCACGACAGCTGATCGGGATTGAGACCCCACGACTTTAAACAATGACTCTGCTTTAGGGACACGCCAACATCGAACTTATAACTTAAATGGCTTCACGCCAGATTATCCACACACAATACAATTTGTGAAAACACTGCTTATATCACCACAACAGTGTTTAATCAACGAACTCAATTACTGGTCGGGTATGGTTATTTATAAGAGATAATCCTGATGATTATGACGACACATGCGCATCCTCGTATATAAAGACATATGGGATGGGAACAGTCCGTTTGCATCTGCTACCTGTATTGTTTATTGCTGTAAAGTCAACATGGGAATTTGACAAATGTGGAAAGCAGGAAAGGTGTTGCCATCCGAGTATGTCAACAGCTTTGATAATGTTTGACCCATTGTCTGTTGTGATGAACGACAGCTGATCGGGATTGAGACCCCACGACTTTAAACAATGACTCTGCTTTAGGGACACGCCAACATCGAACTTATAACTTAAATGGCTTCACGCCAGATTATCCACACACAATACAACCTGTGAAAACACTGCTTATATCACCACAACAGTGTTTAATCAACGAACTCAATTACTGAATGAGTAGCCTTCTTTTCACGTTAATTATTTGTAACGCCTTTAGCAATACAGCGGACTCTTTATCTAGCCAGCCACCAATGCGGGTGACAGTCGCGGCTATTTGCACGTTATCACACTGTCGGTTAGAATGCGCCTACATGAAACTTTTTGTTTTATGTAATTCAAATTTATTTAACTTTGGAAATATATCGTTGATGACGATAATTTAGTTTTGGGTCGATACGATACGATAATTAAAAAATATATCGACATTCGATAATATATCGATATACCGTGAAGCCCTACAGCCAGCCCACTGCCCAGGGTCCCTCGCTGCCACCCAGTGATTGCTATAAATAACGATGTTCCGGGAAAGTGTGAATAACATCGGCGGCATCTTTCATGTTCATCAAGGCAGCGCCGCTGCGGTGTCATTGTGAAATGCTGTTTTTACATCACCTACGCAATTAGTTTACTGAATACAGTTCGAGTGAATTAAATTGACAAGTTGTTTTAAACTTTATGCAAGTCTTTGCTGTGTACACATATTAAATACTACTTAATGGGGACACTAAGACATTCCAAGGACATGTGACATGATAAACTTATATTTACTTGTATTTACTGTACACATGTTTTAAATCGGCAATTTATTTTAAGTTGTCATCCCTCTTTCATAAATGCGCTGACTGGTAGAGGGGAGGTAATTCGTATGTTAACCTAATAGTTAGGTCGCCATTTCCCGATGTCGCCGATTTACTCTGGGGTTTCAGCCGTTTATCGATAGACTGAGTGTACAAAACTCAGAAATAATTGATAATTATTCAATAAACCCGATGATATTATATACCTGCCTGCAATTGGGAATTTGGTGGTTGAAAATTGGGAATAAAGGTGCCTTTTCCCCATTGGGAATGGGCCCGTTTACCGGACACTGAGGACACCCAAAATACCTGAGTTGAGTAAGGCTTCTCTAAAGAAAGCAGGAGCTATTTTAGATCTCAACAAGGATAAATGCGATTATGTTCGGCAAACAGGTGCAACTAGAGTTTACGTCGAGTGGCCACTATTGTGTTAAGTATTATGAGAACAAAGAGTACCGATGATGAAGTCTTCACTGAAACTGTGCTAATGTTTGACAATATGAGCGAAGCAGATAAGAAGAAAGTTCTTCATAAACTACATCTTCAATTTGGACATGCAGCAACCGATTACTTGTTAATTTTCATAGGTTGTCTGAACCAGATTATATATTGCACAAGAAACTTATTGAAATAGATAGGTCATGTGAAATTTGTCAGAAATATAAACATGCTCCACATGAGCCAGTTGCTGGATTTCCGTTAGCTTCTGAATTCAATGAGATACTTGCAATGGATTTGCATGAGTTAGAATCTTCCAAAATATGGTATCATAGATGAATTCACACGATACAGTGTAGGAGCCATTCTCCATAGAAAAAGATCATCTTTGTTTGGGAAAAAGTTCATTCAACGATGGATCAGTGTTTTTGGGGCAGCTAAGTGTCTGTTTAGTAACAATGGAGGTGAATTTAATTCTACAGAAGTAAGAGACATGTGTGAAAACTTCAATATAGAAGACATATGGGATGGGAACAGTCCGTATGCATCTGCTACATGTATTGTTTATTGCTGTAAAGTCAACATGGGAATTTGACAAATGTGGACGCTTACAATTTGACATTTATAAGAAGCAAACAAAAACATAACCACGTGGTTGAACACAATTTGACAATATGACCCACGATGACGTCATCAAGGGAACTTCCCCATCAAACGACTGACTTATTATGCCCCCGATCTCCGATGGAGATTTGGGGGTATATAGTGGAGCCCTCCGTCCGTCCGTCCGTCCGTCCGTCCGTCCTTCCGTCCGTCGAGCCGTCCGTCCTTCCGTCCGTACGAACATTTCAACTCATAACTTTGGTTTCGCTAACTCAATTCAGTTGATCTTTGGTATGCTAATAGACCAGCCGGGGGGACAAGATTTCCCCATAACTGCGGTTTCGTCCGCCCATTTTTTCCAGAGTTATGCCCCTTTTTGGACTTAGAAAATTGTCCGTACGAACGTTTCAACTCATAACTTTGGTTTCGCTAACTCAATTCAGTTGATCTTTGGTATGCTAATAGACCAGCCGGGGGGACAAGATTTCCCCATAACTGCGGTTTCGTCCGCCCATTTTTTCCAGAGTTACGCCCCTTTTTGGAAAATTCAGGTTTTCTGCTACTTTTTTTGGTTTCCAGATGATAACTTGATTTTGGATTGTTTACTTATGAATAACATAACTTTACAAAGTGCCATTTAATAAGCATTTGCACAAAAATAAGAAAAATCCTCTCTGATTGTACAGTCGGGGGCGTTGCCTCCGCCCAGCGGTGCACTTGTTTAATTGTAGAATTATACATCATTTTGTTTAAACCTTTGGGTCAAGGGCTGAGTGGCGCAAATCGACAATGGGATCAAGTGATAACACTGATCGACTGAGAGGAACTAGTAATCATGACGTGTATTGTCACTCAGGACAAATCATGAAGCTTGTGGATATATTAAATCAAATTAGCCATAACCCGGACGCTGGAATCACTGATTTTTTTGCCACTTTTTAGTCTGGATATTAACCAGGGATTTACAGATTAGGATATAATCTATGGATAAACTCCCCGGGATATCTATAAAAATCAGTGATTATTGTATGCATTAATTAATGTAATTATTATCTTATCCACTCTACCAATTTTGTAAAAAAAACAAGTTTTATGCAGGAAGCATCATGCAGGGTCGGTGAATTATTTTTTCATACAAATAAAACAAAAATCGATAAGTTTCATTTAAATCTTACGAACATATTTAATTGTGCTATTTTTCTGAAAGGTGTTGCTTATTATATCCAAAGTTGAATTAATCAGAATTCTATTGTCAACCATGCAGCAGATGTATAAGCGACCATGTGCGTTTAAACATTTGCATGGTGAATGCACTTAGGTTCAGAAATAACGTGACCTGTCGTGAATCACGCAGTAATTAAAAGCAAAATTTCGAACAAAATTGTCATGCACGATCACAACAAACACTAAATGATAAACACGTCACAAAAATGTCACGTGGGCTTGTTCTGAATGTGACAGGTCGTCATGGTAATCTTCAGCCCTGAGTGCAACACTAAGTATCACGCGGTGAACTTTACGCTACTTTGAAGTTGCCGACATCGGCTGTCAAATTATAAACTCCACCCATCGCCTGGTGTCCGGGCACTGAGGTGTCTTCCAATAAAGGCCATAAAATGAGGGGTGAAGGAGAGGGCCTCTCGGCCCTTTCGACCATCCCGGGGTTAGCCCCCCCCAAATCACATACCTTAGTCTTCCAACACATACCTGCCCTTGAAATAATTTCACCATGCACTAAGTATGAATGTGTTATGACGGAATGTTTTTTTTAATTTTTATTCGATAAGTAAGATGGACATTCTAAGGCAGCGATTGGCATTGGCACGAAGTCGTGGAAATCACACAGTGATTCTCCTTATATCTGTGGAATTTAATGAGATCCTTAATTAAGGCTTAGAGACGTATTGTTTTAACTTTCTGTGTGACAACCCAGCCAGCAGGAGTCGTCATTTAATTAATAGATATTATAGCAATGCCGTGAATCATGTGTCAAAAACACGAACATTGCACTCGCATTTATAAACAAATCATATTTCTCTTGCTATTCCACATAGTTCAAATCATTTGAATTTATTCCGTATTCCCCGCTCCGATTTTCAGAAATAAACCGCGAATCAAGCATGTGATTGACTACCCTACGATCATTTCCAGCTACGATTTTTACGTACACATGACTGCGATTACGTCGCAATTAAGTGGAGGTTATCAAGGATACGCCACGATTTCGCATCTAAAATCAAACAGTGCTTGATATTATTTTTTGACTTGCGACATTGTCGTCAGCTTGCGCAATCCAACTACCGGTTACTTCCTCGACGGAAATCTTTCCACTTACAATTGAATCGTTGTTGTCTGAACGTTCACTAAATACATCCCTTCAAAGAGTTCTGTGAAAATCACCACGGTATGCACAAAATTTAACGCAGTGCCCGCTATAAGACCGCGGTATCCTTACCGCCCGATACCGTAACTCCACCGCCATGACCGTCTCGATACCGCTACCGCTACTGCTTATTACCGGTATCACCGCGGTCATGACCGGGGTATCGCCCCATTTTTCTGGTCAATTACTTTGAGAATAGCGGTACCTTTAGTCTGATCATCATAAAATTTGTCACGGATGTTAACAATGACATGTAGATGGGAACGAGTCATTTTGGGGTCATTCGGCAGAAAAACATGGCCGCCAGTGGCCATCTTTGATTTCAAAATTCAATTCATTAGCACGGGCTACAGGTCATACTGTTCGTCTGATCATCATTTAATTTGTCATGGACGTTAATATTGACATGTAGATGGGAACGATTAATTTTGGGGTCATTCGGCCAATAAACATGGCCGCCAGCAGCCATCTTGGATTTTACTCTTTGTATGACTAAATTCTTTAGCACGGGCTACAGGTCGTACTTTTAGTCTGATCATCATAAAATTTGTCAAGAATGTTAATAATGACATGTAGATGGGAACGAGTCATTTTGGGGTCATTCGGCCAAAAAACATGGCCGCCAGCAGGCATCTTTGATTTCACTCTTTGTATAACTAAATCCTTTAGCACGGGCTACAGGTCGTACCTTTAGTCAGATCATCATGAAATTTGTCATGGATGTTAACAATGACACCTAGATCGGAACGAGTCATTTTGGGGCCTTTAGCACGGGCTACAGGTCGTACCTTATTCGGCATTAAAACATGGCTGCCAGTGGCCATTTTGGATTCTACTCTTTGCATGACTAAAGCTATCAAATGTTTTTGAATTGTTGGAAAACAGCCGCCAGCAACCATCTTAGATTTTACTTTTATATACATGTATATATATATATCTATCTTTTCATGTTGATAAACTAGTATTAGACATTCAACTTTCCACATTCCTAATCACTCCATCGACAGTAACACATTAAATTATTCCCTTTCCAAGTTGAGCTACAGTGTCATTGACACTTTCATTCTAGTCGCAGGCCTTAAAATCCATAAAAAGTATGCGAGAATCAAAATATAGCATTTCTACAGCAAATCAGCTGCATTTACAAGAATTATACTAATATTCTGATTCTTGTCAGATTTAAGCCCTGTAATGTGAGTGTAATTCCTTGCCTCCAAAATATTTCATTATATACAAACAATCAAGCCACCTAGGTGTCGCGAATGACTCGTGATCTACCTGTTTATTGGATATTTTTTCGACTGGCTTTTTAATTGGTGTAACTACTATCGAGTTTTGATTTCAAGTGCTTGCATCATGAGTTGCCATCTTATATCGAACAAATTATGTTAAAGTCTGCAGTATGCATTGTATTTTTCGCAAATATATCTGAAGTTAAGCTCCACAATTGAAGCATTCACAGACAATTGTTGTAGTGTATATTTTGTTCTGTATATATATACTTTTTAATAACCAAAATTATATAATTTGTAATGTTATCCTTTTGCTTTAATACTCGTGGTTCCCAGTGTAATTGTCGTTTTTATATGCCTGTTTAAAAAAAATGGACGTATTATGTTATTGGTCTATGCGTCCGCCCATCCATTCCCTTTTGGTTTCCAGATGATAACTTCAGGTAGTCTAAACTGAATGGAATGAAATTTGGTAGGTGGGTTCAATACACAAGATACAGGTCAAATGTGAACAGAGTTATGGCCATTTTTGTTGGAATTGGCACTCAATTTTCTTTTCCGGATGATAACTTTAAGTGAGTGGAATGAAATTTGGTATGTGAATTTATTAGCTCAAAATGCAGGTCAAATTCAAATTTGGGGTCCGCCGGCTATTTTTCACCAGAGTTATAGCCCTTTGTTGGAATTTCCATCCATGGGCATATTTTGTCACACCCTAGCGATGCTCTTAATGTTAATGGAATGACAAAATAGTTTGAAATTGTCCATTTGGAAAGCTTTTCTAGGATTGATTGCACATGCTGACTTTCCCAGAATGCGTGGCATATCAATTCTTGGGTTTGACAGCACTTGCAAAGATCGTCTTGTCTTAAATTGGCCATTTTAAGACATTTATTGGTGGATAAGATTCTGCAATTTTTACGAAATTAAAGCCAATGTAATTTATTGTCGGGCATCAAGCCTTGAAATAGTGTGCCTGTCATTTGCAGAATGAGGTCCCCAGAGGGAGAATTTAGTGATGCTACCCCACATAGCGGGTTAGCATCACCAAATTCACCCTCTGGGAACCTCATTCTGCTGAGTTGTAAGCAGAATGAGGTCCCCAGAGGGTTAATTTGGTGATGCTAGCCCGCCATGTGGGGTAGCATCACTAAATTCACCCTCTGGGGACCTCATTCTGCAAATGACAGACACACTATTTCAAGGCTTGTCGGGCATGGATGGGAATGAAACAATATCCCACAGAATATTGGACTCCCATGTCAAGTAAATATCTGGTTTTTAAATTTCTCGACAGTTATAAAAATCACAACTTCCTTTCACATTGTGTAATAATAATTTGGAGGATTGGTGCCATCAAGGGATGATTCGGTTGGGCATTTTTCTTCTAAAGATAAGAATGGCAGCAGCAGGGCTTTGCTTCTTTTTTATAAAAGTTTTGTAGACTCTTTAAGAACAGAAATATTATCCTTCACAGGTAATAGTTTGTTATTTTTATGATACAATATTAATTCATTTAAAAAGTTCTGTTTTTACCATTGAGTGAACTTGCATGTGTGAATTTTGAATCCTTATTGATTGCTTGATCCTTTTTTGTAGGAAGGGGATATGCCACTCTCCGAACTCCTGGCAATGTATGGTTATGGTAATGAGGAGAACTGTGAAAGTATTGTGCCACAAGATACCTCAACCAGATCAAGCTCCGAAGAAGAGATTCTCAGTAATCAAGACTTAACTTTGGATAAGGATGAGATTGCCAGAGATCTGTTGCAAAATAGCGATGATAATGATCAGGAAACCAGTGTTACTGATCTCATAGATTGTGTGTCTTCCACAGCGAGATTGTTGAGATGTGAGTCTCATTGCTTTTACCATGTTAACCTTTCCATGACTGGAGCTTCCTGAAATTTTGCGAAAACCCTAGTGATGTTCCGATAATGAAAAAGCCCATCGAGCCGATTTCCGATAACCAGAGGCACAATCAGTCGATTCCGATGTTTATATATATTGTGCGTTTGTTCCCATAATGGACCTATATATATTCATTGCACTCCCTATCTCGATATAATTTCAAAGCCACATACATCAAAGAAATATATACACACTGTCGCAAAGATATTTCCGCCGACATCAGTTGTGCGCTGCCTTTGATGTATACAGTAGTTATTTGACAAAGAGATCAAAGGTGCCGACTCAGTCTTGATTGAATACTTGTAAGTTGCGACAGTATATGGAATGGCGATGATTATTAATTAAATTTAGATTGGTGGATAATAATTGCTGTCATATTTGTCTGAGATTTCCCAAATTCCCATTGGTCACACCTTTTGTCTTAACAACTGGGAAGCTTTTATAGTTCCGAGACCGCCTCTAAGTTCAAAGTGGAGCTAAGCATATTTCATTGTGTACTCCGTAACTTGTAATGAGAGCATCACTATAACAATGGCGATTCGCGGAGCGGAAAAAACAAGTGCAATTTGGAACTTTACTTCACCATATTGTCCCCTACAGACGAAAAGGCCAATTTGTCGTTATTGAAGACAGTTCTGATCGCGACCGTACTAATTCATTCAGTGTCTGCTTCAAATTATTGACATAGCATGTGATGTCACTAGTCCCCTGCGAACCGTTCGAGGTTCGGTTCGATTCAAAACCCCGTGATGATTCGGTCCAGTTCGAAACCTTAGACGGGATTCGTTTATATCGAACCTTTTCTTTAGTCCCGCAAATTGGGCAAATTTTGCGTACTGGGAATTGTTTATTGATTATATACCGTATATTAATTGGTTTACATACAACTGTGTGATACTATGATTTTATGTTTACATTTGACATAATTAATTTGATCATTACTGGGTGATATTTCATTTGAACAGGTCTTTTGGCATAACATTATTCCGTTCCCGCTAAACGGTCCGGTTGGACATGTCAAATTCGTGATAATTAATTAGTAAAACTATAACATTTCTATCTCAGTCAATGTTCTACCTCGTCAAAGTTTGTTTTATTCTCCGTATAACTTTACTAATAGCCATAATTATACCTAACAAACGAGACCTTAAGTTATGATTATTGATGAATACAGATCGAACAAGCTTTTTTGAATTCCGCCGGTAAACTGGCGGAAACTGAATAGGTATTTCCGGGCAGCACTTCTGTGTCAACAATTAGCTTCAACCAATCACAGTGAGAAGGTGTGGTCATTGTTTATCAGCATAAATGATTGACATGATTATGTAGCCTGGCATGCTTTGTCTTGTGACACTCAATTGCTACAACACGACATCAGCACGCTTTAATCTTTGTCGTCGCAGTTTTTATATTGACGAGTCTGTTAATAGTTACCGAGTGTCGACATTACAATAATAATATGCTGTACGGGTACTTAATTTATTCACAAGATAAAATCCCCACCTGCTCAGTGCTGATTTTGGGACCATACGTACATGTATGTTACTTTACCGATAAAAAATCGTATTCGCTTGCAAAAACAGAAAATATCAGAACACAAAATGCGTAGATTTGAAACCAAAGACGCGGACGAATAAACTGACTACCCATCTCCAATATAAAATAATTCTTTGGGATGTAGTTATTTTATAGCTGTGTAGATGGGCATTAATTAAATAACCGTTGATTTTACTATAATAATGTCCACTGACATTTCTGATTGTCCACTCTATCCTGAGTCTACGACAACAAGGTCGGTGTTTTGTTTCGAGGTTCGGTTCGATTCGAAACCGAGACGATGATTCGGTTTCAATGTTCGGTTCGACCTAAAATTTAAGGTTCGCAGGGCCCTAGATGTCACAGCATGGCACATGCTCAACAGGAAACTATATTGTAATGAGGTCAGCTGTTTAAAGCTTTCTTTGAATCTATTTCTTGTCCAAGCGATTGAACCAATAACTTCATATTACTCAGGATATGTTGGGCAAGTGTATTGCCAATTGCATTGTATGCCAAGTGTATTGCTTATATAATCATATCAGACTGTTTGGATGATGCCAATAGCTGCGTGTTACATTCAATACTGCGGTTGTATTGCGTACGTTTATTAAAGCATGCATATTGCACTTAGATACTAGAACATTTTTGTTTATTTTGACAATCGATATAAAAGCCGATGTTCAACTGCGAGGTACGATTAATATCCGATGGGCTATTATTGGCCGATTCCAATTATAGGAACATCACTAGAAAACCCTGTGCCAACGCATTCTCTTATTATATCAAAGTACCCTTTGTTCTAGTCGCAGGCCTTATCAGTATGAAGCTTGGTTGTATAATATCAACCAAAAAGATTTTCCTACCGTCTCTGGTATTAATCAGCAGGTTTAGGGGTGCTGAATAGAAGTACTCTGATAAAAAAAAAAGACTGCCCGCATGCTTTTTGAAACAAAATTGCTGAGAAACGAAACATTGACTTTTTGTGGCCTTACTCTCTCCTGCCAAATAAACGTGACGTCACGTTTATTTATTTAAAGAAAAATACGACAGCATCACGATTATTAGGCGCCATCACGATTATTTAAAGTTCTTGCAAAGTCGCGGAATTTTCAGTCAAAAAGTTAGAAAAAACGTGCAGCTCACTAAAAAAAATAGAAGTGCACTTGACAAGTTGACAGGAATGTGGGAGAATCTCATTCCTAACAGGATTTAGGCCTCTAGATCATGATGTCCGTGTATAAACAGACGGATTATCGCAGTTAATTACAACTCATCAAAGCTTATAATCACACAGTGACAACTAATTATCGTTGGGACGGAACCGACTTCTACTATCAAAACGGGACTTAATGCTAAAATCACATCACCAGGCTTATATTATAAAATAATCAGTGAAACTAATCTGAGTGACAACTGATGAACTAATTTAACTTGACGTGGCCGACTTCTCCAAACAATACTGTTATCGTGACCCAATTATGCGCTATCATGAAGACACAGAAGCTGTGAGTCGTGTGCACACATGCGTGACTGGTTTTGGCTATAAATGGAAAGTTACGACACCGCAGTAGCTTCTGTGTGTACACAGGAACATGTATTTAAATCTATGCAATAAAGCAATACAATAACATGTCCGTGTATTCAAAGCACAGTTTAATTATGAATGCGATGACTTGGCAACAGTTCCACATTATTAACCACAACTTACGTTTTATGTCGGATTTAAGTTTTATGTCGGATTTTAAATAGCCGATGTGCGACATAAGAAAGATAACTCTAATTTACATCTCGAGCGAAATATTGATGGATGATGCAACCGATATGCCAACTAATTTCCCGCAAGTTCCACCTTTTACTCATTGTCACTGATCAAAATGCCGAACTTTATTTATCATAAATAATAATAGAAGTTTCCCCACTATATTTGTTTTTCGCATTATAGAACTGGTTGAATTAATGTGGTCCGTTTTATAAGCTCCATTACAGCATTTCAAACCGCGCGTTCCGTTATTGTTCCGTTTTTGTTTCCAATCTGGAATTTAAAATAATTCTACAGCAGACGAAAATGGGAAAATTAAAATAGTTTTGTTTTTGTTTGTGGACCTCAAGATGGGTTTAGAGTTTATAAAAAATCAGCCCCAAAAAAGGTGAGGCAGCCTCGCAAATTATTTAGCGAGGCCTCCTTGGCAGCCTCGCTGTGATTTTGAGAAAGCCGTGCCTGCTTCCACCCAACCTGGCTACAATCACCACAGTACTTTACCTTACTCAGACTGGTACTGTTACCAAATTACTTACTGTCATTATTAAAGGAGCCAATGAGAACAACTTGCATGCATGGGAACTTGCCCAACAATGCCAAATTAATTAAGGCCTACATTCTGCTTCATTTATAGTAGAAATATGGTAAAATGCCATCATTGTGCGCCATCACTATTATTTGGCACCATCACTATTATTAATAACACCCGAAAATGTGCACCATCACTATTATTTGGCCATCACTATTATTAGGCAGGGGAGAGTACGGATAAAATATTCTTTTATGCTAATTCCGCGGATATACCAGCATATTTTAAAGACATATTATGGACTTGTTCGAGTTTGTGAAACTGATAAGTTAGTATTGAGGTGTTATGCCAACCTGGAGAATGTGGCATTCTACTAACATCGCCGAAAATTCGAAGAAATCGACCATACCACTCAATAGAAAACATCGTCAAAACTAAGCTCAATTGTAAATATTTACATCTGGATTCGGGACGCAAAGATCGGTGACAAACACACACAAATGGTTTCATCATCCAGAGTCAGTGCATTTAATTAATATATCAGAATTATGGTGTGTGTTGGCAATTTGGATTAATATTCGTAAAAAGAACAACTTTGAGTAAGAATATTCTTCATTTCTATTGGATCACCCTACCGGAGTGTTTCACATCACTTTAATCATGAAAATATTAATTTTTCTGCCATCCTCAATTGTTTTCACTGTACAACATTAAGTTGAGATGCTGATTGGAGCATTTGAATTAATTCATTCTATTTTAGGAGGCTTTTTTATTCCGACTCCACTTGTCATGTGCTTGACTTGCAGGTTTTTGTGTAAAAACAGGGAAAATGGAAATCAAAGAACCAGAACGAACATGGTACACACTTAACAAAATTATTGAAAAAAAAGAGACCAATATAATATTTTTGAGTTGGCGGCACGAAAAATGGGGCAGTCAGACGAGGTTAAACAAACTATCTTTTAATTAGCGCCCGGGCCATTGATATTATGGTCATTTCACAGTGGAAAAATATAATGGGTAATGTATATTGTGAAAACTCTTTTATCTAATTTTATAATTAGTCAGTATTTCTGCTGGGGGCCTAATATAAACCCAAATTCTGAACATCTATGATGTATTTGTAGACATTTTTTTTCAATTACAGCCAGCAGTCAACCTGGCAGTGAAGATGACTCTGAAGAAGATATTGACTATGTACCAATAGTGCCACCAGTGGATGATGACTGGAAAAAGGTTTGTTTTGAATTGCTGTGAGCAGAATTTGTTATGATTTATTGTTTAATACAATGTTCAGATGTAGTTCATATCTTAATTTCCTGGAATGACATATATGTGTTTTACACCTCATGTTTCATATAACATTTCTATATATTAGGTATCCCCAAGAATTTGAAATATAGCTTTAGTTTTAGTCAGATGAAACCCGTTCAGTGGCAACACATGTGGATATCCAGCTTCATTATATGTAATCATGTCTAATATATATTGTTTTGAGCCATCAGTTTAATGTTTTTGAGGCTTATCACAGTTCGTACGCTAAATGAAAAGTGCTTAAATTCATGCCGGTCCTTGAAAAGTACTTAAAATCAGCCTTTTATATCCTTGAAAAGTCCCTAAATCCCACAAAATACAGTAATGCTCTATGTAATCGACTTCTTAACCACAGCAGAATTATGGGTAACTTTTCAGGATTTAGTCGGAAATATGGCTTGTTGCCATTCATCGGAAAGCTCTCGGGGTGAGCTTTCCGATGAATGGCAACAAGCCATATTTCCGACTAAATCCTGAAAAGTTACCCATAATTCTGCTGTGGTTAAGAAGTTGATTACTTAGAGCATTACTGTATATGGGTCAGTTTATTTGAAAGTTGAAGCAAAATATTGTATGGTATGGTATTTACTCTTCCACTTTATTAACATTGCTAGTGCTGTCTTTAACTGGTCAAAATATCTCAACACTCCTTACAAGACAATTGAATTTTCTTTCCTTTTTTGATTGCCATGGATGCTAACTCAGTAACTCTACCATATACTCTGCAGTCTAGACTATATACAATAGGTGTCTATTCTATCACGTTTATGAAATTGTGATTAGTATTCTGAAGTAATTGAAGAACGAAAGTGATAGGTAGTCTGTTAAACTCTCTGTTTTCAAATTAAGTTAACCCTTTACCCAACAAAACCGGCCAAAACCGGCCAAAACCGGCCAAATAAAGCTTCAACAGCCTAAAATATCTTCGGTCTGTCTCAATAGAACCATACAAATATGGATATCATTGGAACCGGCTCCTTGACCACATTGTGATAGTTACAGTTAGCCCTGTGCCAATGCATTCTCTTATATATGCGAGTCGACCATTGGTCGCCTCGCATATATAAGAGAATGCATTGGCCTAAAAAAAATCATTTTTTTACCATTTTTCTTACATTCTTTAACAATTTTATAATTTTTAATGTGTTAAGCCAATGCATTCTCTTATATATGCGAGGCGACCTATGGTCGACTCGCATATATAAGAGAATGCATTGGCACAGGGCCGTTCTGTTGGGTAAAGGGTTAATAATATAGTACAAGTTGATGTTGGATATAGATCTACATATCCACATACCAACCTGGACCTAAGTAGCAAAATGCACTTTGTACAGATTGGTTCTATAGACGTCACTAGTTTCTAAATCTGTTACACTTCCTTGCTATTTGTGTGTTTTGTTAGCATATGAGTTGATAATTATAGAGCTTCCCACACTGGATATGATAAGCAGCATCTTTTGAAATCTTCTGTTATCAGAAAAATTGTATGATAACAATTTCCATAACGGAAATAAGAAACAAATCTTAAAAAATTGACTTTAATTAAAAAAAAAAAAATTGTTTTATTTAAATTTTGTTTTTTAAATCAACAACCCTGCTGAAATATGATCCCCAGAATTGCAAACAAACCCTGTTGATCTACTCATATAATGAATTCTATCTTGCATTTTTTTGTGTACCCATACCATGTATGGCACACATAATTCCGACATCCAGATCAATCATCTATCGTTCGCCTGTTTGTAGATATATGCTATCGGATATGATAACTCAAGTATTTTTATTGGATGTGTTCATATTTAATGAATGTATGCAAGGATAACACCCTGGTTTAATTGGCTTAGATTGTAATTGTTCTTTCTAAGGTAGATTAGATAAGAGCGTGTACGTGAATATTTAAGTTTACAAGAACAAAAATCCAATCTTGGCCATTTTTCCAACCAAACCGGAAACACAAATTTTTGTGTTGTTGGCCTTATCATGCCTTATGATGTTTTGCATTAGTGGATAGATTCTGGTCTTATGCCATCATTTATCTCACTCCACTCATCCTGTGTACAGGTGTCTATTCAGTTCAAGGTTGCTGGTTTTGAGTATTGTTGAAGGTATGGGTTAAGCATTTGATGATTGTATAACTTGTCTTATGAAAATGAAGGGAAATTATTATTTTCAAGTGTTCCTTCTGGTTCAAAGAGTTAATATATTTTCTGATTAGTTTTGAATTAAAGTTTGTTGGTCATGAAATTGGATAAATTACATGCTGATTTTGTGCTCGCCTTTGAGATTAATTAATTATGTGTTTTATTTTATTACAGACAATACAGGTTGGGTCAGATTATCAGGCCGGTATTCCACCAGGGATGATAAAATATGGCGACGCTCCAGGTAAATATATATTTTAAGAGCATATGGATGTTGGTATGCTGTACATCTCAGGCTAATAATCTACTCTTGGGACTAGGTGTGAAAAGTGAAAATTTGTCGTCGCTAGGGTTGCCACGGCTATGAGTTTTCATAATCGACTAATCGACCGCTATAGTCGACGGTTAGTCGATTAATCGTTTATATATGTGGCCTATATTGGAACCAGGTAAAGACATGATCAAATCGAAATTACAATGACTACATTACATCCAGTCTGAACACAGTTATAAACTGTCAGTCAGCAGGCTTGTCATTCTGCGGCTTCCGCCTGTCATTGACCACCTAAACTCAAATTTACGCGGCAGGTAAACGCCCTCCTCATCGCTATTCCTGCGGACGAGAAATTTAAAACATATCTGTCCAGTCAATCAATGTTCCCTGTGAACATGCATCGTGGTCATGGTGCCAAATGAATGCATGCGGAATTGTCGCATACTTATTGAAAACGGACTATAGTTAGTTTTGCAGAAAATTCCATTATGTACCGATTGCGTCACGTGACATATTATAACACTTAATTTTTATTTCGCGGGTTTCGGTGTGTGTGCGCGCTGCCTGTTGCTGTACTTTTAGTTTTGTTATTCAAAGTGCGCGAAACGGGGGGATATATGTTACCAAGTTGGAGAATGTATTAAATGTATGTAGCACTAATAAGTGATGACACCAACTTGTTATTGATTAACTGTCTAGTAACACTGAACATTCATATCCGGTGAACTTTGTGTCAATTATTATCAATAATGGTGAACGTGAACTTTGTGTCAATTATTATCAATAATGGTGAACGTTTTACAGTATGAAATTTGAAAAAAAGAAATAAAGATGCAGGTCCATGCACGTCGTCAATTTTGGATATGATGATCGCTAATTACAGATCCATAGGAAGATACGTTTACAGTTAAATATAATATATAAACAATGGCAAGCCTGCAACACGACATCAAAGGCACACCGAACTTATAGTACTGCTTAATTACACAACCATACCCCCCCCCAGTTTTGGCCATTAGTCTACGAATGTAAATAACCGTTGACTACCACACCTGCCGAAGGTTAGTCGAGTAATCGAATAATCGTGGCAAGCCTAGTCGTCGCCAACTTTACATCTCTGTATCACAGTAATCGTATATTATGTTTGAATGAACATATGAATGCCGAAATGAAATGAACTGCATCACTATTTTGCATGTTATGTTGAGTTCATATAAGATATCAATGTATCATTTAAACTAGATAAATGGAAAACATACTAATAGATGAGAACTTATTTCAGCATATGAGAACGACGATCGGCTTCTGTGGGATCCCAGCAAGATCAGTGATGAGATTGGTGAGTTAGAAACATTTTCCCATGAGCTTGTGAATCACATGATTTCATAACCTCTGATTGTTCGATATTGTGTTCATTCATAAATCCATTCATAAATCCACATGCAACCCTCATATTTCCAAACAATATGAGTTAAGAGGGCTGCCATGTTTATTTGCAAACATTCATATGAACAAAAATCCTAGCATCTAGAGGTCTAACTCCAGGCAAATTCATGTGTCAATTTTGTTTAATTAATTAATTCATTGCTGTGTTCATATCTAGAATCCTTGAAAGTTTTGAAATTTTAAGTTATTGAGGCCTGGAAAAGTTATAGTTAACTTAAAGGCATAGATCTTTTTTCACCTTACTGTGGAAAATTTTGGGAAAAATCACCCTTCTACCGCTACCAGTCTGGAGAAGTGATAGAATTACAAAATTATGATTGAATTACCTTGAAATGCGTGTTAAGTTCATAACCAATAAAAGTGGTCTCAAAAAAATGAGGTTGATTAAGGTTTTTTTGTGAGCATCTGTTGCAAGTTATAACTTCTTCCGGTCATCAGCAGATGATAAGGTGGTTTCTCGATAGGTGATGTAAGACTAATTTAACTAATACTGAGGCCAAGTTGTGAGCAGAAGTTAGGTTTTCAAGATTCATCTCACATTCATTTTGAAGTCTCACTTTGCTAAGTCTGGAAAAGTCATGGAATTTCATTGACTCGAGGTCATGGAAAATTCCAGAAAATCCTGGAATGTTTTTTTGGAATCCGGGACCAGCCTAGAGGGTGACTTGGGGAGACATCTTCTCCCTAAAATGTATCAGTTCTCCCTATTTTTGTAATTGGAAGAAGTGACTTCTCTCTTATTTACCAGTTTCTTTATTATTTCAAAACAGCATGTTTGTAATGTATTTACTGATTATAATTGTGTTCTTACTCATTATAATGGTATTGTAAATGAATTTTGTATTGGCATAATAGGCATTGGGTCTCAGAAATGTGAAGATAGAGGATAAATTGAACTCAATCCTTTATGACTTCTCCCTGGTAACATTCAATTTCTCTCTTCTATTCTAATAGGAAGAAGTGACTTATCCCAATTTGAATTCTCTAGGCTGGTCCATGGCGAAAATTCCTGGAATTTCATCTCTTGATCTGCATTGTGATTTCTAATCTATGCTGCAGGCAGATACAATTCAGATTTTCTATTTCGACAATTGCAGCCCTGCTAGCAACTAATTGTCCCCCGACGTTTCCGTCGGAGGACTATAGAAATGACCCTCGTCCGTCCGTCCGTCCGTCCGTCCGTGCGTCCGTGTGTCCGAGATTGGGTACCTTCATGGTGTAATCAACTCCTCCTACAGTTTTAAACGTAGAGATTTGAAACTCTGGAATATTGTTCCTAACATGTTGGTGATTTGCAACATCTATATAGCTAATCAAAAATATAATATTTTCCATATTTTTGGGGGGGGTTTCGACTTAGAAAATTTGGAACATTTTTGCCTTTTGGATGAGATTGGGTACATCATGGTGTAATCAACTCCTCCTACAGTTTTAAATGTAGAGATTTGAAACTCTGGGATATTGTTCCTAACATGTTGGTGATTTGCAACATCTATATAGCTAATACAAAAATATCATTTTTTCGCGTTTGTATGCGTTTGTTCATCGGGTTGTTTTGTCCAAGAAATTTTGCGGTGGTTTGCAACATCTATATACTGTATAACATTGTTGCAAATAGTATCCTTCTAACAAATCCAATCATGAAGTTTACCACTCGAGTCGGGGGACATGTGGTCTGCGACCTTTTATTTCCCTATGGCATTCATCCCGACCCTTTCTCAAAGAGAACAGAACAGTGCCTGCAGATTTGAACCTTTAGAGTCATTGTTCTCCCACATTAAAACTTGTCTGTGTAAAATAAGATTGATGTATATGTACAGCTGTAGGATGTCTCAATTAAGTTATAAGATGAGAGGAATTGAATGGTAACACCTTTATAGACTCATTAATGTATAATGCACACACGGTTTGGCCTTCTTAAACAAATCCATATAATAGATTATATTGTTACAGATACCATCTCCCTTCTAAAGCAAAAGATAAGTGGTTAACAAACTAAATTGCATAGAACAACACATGGGAATGTATCTCATATTTAAATTGAAATTAATTACCCAAACACAACATTCTCTCCCACATCTGTTATTTGTTTATCAAACAGTGTCAGATAAGTTCAGATGTCATGTGTGTAATTACCATCCACATGGGAGAGAGTGGCAGGTTTAGCTTTTTGTTGTTGGTGCAATAGATGACTTTCAAAGAATTTTGATATAATAGTGTTGCCTTGGTAAATGTGGAAGAATGAACACGCTGCAAGTGTTTCATGACAGGGCTTCTTGACTTTCAATGGGCAAGGGTATGGAACTTCTTGAATATTTGCATCATTAACTACATGTGTTGAATTTCTGACGTTGTGTTTTATCTATTTTCACTGGATAAAGATCTCATAGAATATCGAAAGGTTGTGTGCATTATACACTAATGAGTCTATAAAGGTGTTACCATTCAATTCCTCCCATTTAATAAATCTGCATTCTAATTTGGAATTTAGAACTATTTCTCATTTTTTTTACAGTTGATAAATTCCTGGGCCAAGTTCATGCTCAAAATATCCAGAATGCAATGGGGGTTAATGCAATACCTGAAGGGAATCACATACGAGATGATGAGCAGGTATGTTTACTGATGTTGTTTAATTCTCATGTATATATTCAAATGGATGGCTGAAGCAAGCAACTCTTTTAGTGTCTGGGCTGACAATGGCTCAAAAATTGTGCTGATAGAATGCCAATTTATGATCTTCACTAGGCCCCTGCAAAACTTCAGCAAGCTGTATATATATATATATATTAACTACAATTATAAAGCATGTCAATTTTAAAGCCTGGAAGTTAGGCCAAAAAAACAAACATCTTTTTATATATATTTTTTTTACACTTTTTTTTTTACCGGCCATTTGAAAGTGATAAAATTTTGTAGTACTATGGGCTGCCAAATTAACATATACTCAAATATTTGGAGATATCTCTAAATATTTGAAGATATCTCTAAATATTTGGAGATATCTCTAATTATTTGGAGATATCTCTAAATAATTGGAGATATCTCTAAATCGCACATATCCACAATTCGACTTTAAATTGCACTTATCTCTAAATGAATTAGAGATATCTCCAAATGAATTCAAGATATCTCTAAATCATTTAAAGATATCTCTAATTCATTTAAGGATAAGTTCTTTTTGGACATATCTGTAATAAAATACTTCTCCATAATTCGATTTGGAGATATCTCCAAATAATTGGAGATATCTCTAAATAATTGGAGATATCTCCAAATGAATTAGAGATATCTCCAAATGAATTTGGAGATATCTCTAAATATTTGGAGTTATCTCTAAATCGACATATCCACAATTGGACACATCCGTAATTAAGTACTTCTCCATCATTCGATTTGAAGATATCTCTAATTCATTTGGAGATATCTCTAAATAATTGGAGATATCTCCAAATAATTGGAGATATCTCCAAATGAATTAGAGATATCTCCAAATCAATTAGAGATATCTCCAAATCGAATTAGTGATATCTCTAAATTGACATATCCACAATTCAAATTTGAAATGAACATAATTATCTTTAATTAAAATATTATAATAATAAATTCTCCCCTTCATTTCCTTTGCGATAAATTGTCTGATAACATATACACAAGGCAGCCTTTCCGCTTGTATTTGTTTAGCTAAAATGAGCTGTCATCTGCCCTGAATAACTTTGTTTTGAACTGCAGATTTTGATGCGAGGCGACGTCATCATGTGACCCATCTGGGCGCGATATTTTTAGACGAAATTACACAAAATAAGTTGCGGAGTGGTTGTTAATGACGCTTCGTTTGCGTAACACGAATCGTGGAAAAGTAGAGAAGCACATTTTAATACTATTAATCAGACTTATTATTGAGCTATTAATATCACCACATATGAAGTTATGAATTAGGTCTAGTAACATATTGGCAATGAAATTATGGGGTAAATATTGGAAATTGGTATCAGTTTGACTTTCTTGTCCATGATTATGTTTTCAATTTACACTATTAAGGGCTCATTTAGGGAAGAGTTGATTAATTAGTAAACACATGCAGGTATAATTTAGGTGCATTTTATTATAGCCATGTGTTATCTATTGTTATTTATATTTTATTTGGTATTTTATTGAATAAAGTTAAATTAATCAACAATGATTGGTTGTACTTTGAAAGCTCATAGTAACGACGTCAATACATTCCGATCGTAGTGCGAATTTCTATAAACTGAACACCTCTCTAAACCGAACACAAGGGCATGCCCAAAGAGTGTTCGGTTTGGAGAGGTTTAACTGTACTTGCATTTACCGCCAGACATCAGACGTCCGAACATTTGTATTTGAGTCTGATATTAAAGTCTTGATAAAACTAAATCAGACACTGAATCAGATGTATTTTTGTCCAAATAAAATGCAGGTTCAAACATTATGACAAATAATGGAATTGGAGTTCAGTTTTATGTTGATACAAAAGGCTACATTAATCACTCAGCCATAATAAATGTGCGTTTGAAAAAGTAACCTTCCATACCTTTCTAGGCTCTGTATCTACTGTTGCAATGTGGTCAAAATGTTGAAGAAGCTTTGCGGCGACGGAAAATGCAAGCAGTTCCGCCATCAGGTGAGATTCATTATAGAAAAAACGTTAAGCACTGATTTTACCTTTGTACCATATGATTTGCTCTTTGAGTTTATAAATTAAATAGTTGTACAATGTGGTCAATGGTATTATTGTGAGTTAACCCTTTACCCAACAAACCGGCCAAAAACGGCCAAATAAAGCTGCAACAGCCTAAATTATCTTGGGTCTGTCTCAATAAAACCATACAAATATGGATATCATTGGAACCGGCTCATTGACCACATTGTGATGGTTACAGTTATGCCCTGTGCCAATGCATTCTCTTATATATGCGAGTCGATCATAGGTCGCCTCGCATATATAAGAGAATGCATTGGCCATTACCATTTTTTCTTACATTCTTTAACAATTTATGGTCGACTCGCATATATAAGAGAATGCATTGGCACAGGGCCGTTCTGTTGGGTAAAGGGTTAAGAAGGTGCCCCATTCATAAATTTTCAAAAAATCTAAATTTCAAACTATCAATTTGAAGGAAAAATATCATTATCCCTTATAACTAATATGTTATAGTACTATAACAACTCTTTACCCTCACAATATGAGAGATATATTCAAATTATGAAAAAAAGTGGTATAAAAAAAAAATAACACTGTCAAACTGTCTGTCGACCTACATGGAAATTATTTTAATTTCTTTTTTTAAACCACTTTTTTTCATAATTCGAACATATTTATCACATTGTGCGAGTAAACACATGTTGTTATAATACTATATAGCATACATTGGTTATAAAGGATAATGATTTTTCCCATCAAATTGAAGTTTGAAATTGAGATTTCTTTTTAATTCATGAATGGGCTGCCTCCTTAACGACTCTTTCTACTAATTGGTTGTTACAATGGCTATAAAACTAGCATTGATTCCGGATTAACTAAATAATTCAGTTTAAATTTCACAGTGGAAAAAGCCTGTAAAGATATTGTTGAAAAGTATATCTTTGTGGAATCGGTTTTGTTGCTTCTTTAAAACAACATTTCACATCAGCAAGCTTTGTTTTCTCCAGGCAATTAAACAAAATATCTATTGTGTCACTTTCATTATCCATATTTTTATTTCACATTTAAGTGTACCTTAATATTATATTATGTACTTTGTCTATCTATCCAGATCCCATGAGCTTATGGTCAGAAGAGGAGTGCAGAAACTTTGAGTTTGGTTTGCGAACATATGGTAAAGATTTCTACATGATACAACAAAATAAGGTGAAGTTAATTGTATATTTATGCTAATTTGAGTCAGGATGTTGCAGCCCTCAAAATTAGATATGGCAACAAGCAATACCTTATAAAAAGCCTTAGAAGCCAATATAGAATTTCATGTAGTTCTAAAGAAATACTGTAGAAGAAAAATGTTAATTTCAAGTGCTGACTAATGTATATTAGGACCTAATCTTTTATAAATTTGTCTTAATATTGGTCATTTAGTAGGGACTGTTGTTTGAAATTGCTAACTAGAAATGGAAAGGGACTAGCAGGGGTGTAATGATACGGGTATATGGTGTATCAATGTTTATCATGATACAGAGGTCACGATACTAGACGTATTCACGATACGATACTTAACGCGATTTTACTTATGTAATAGTATAGTGATATTGCCCAATCTTTGTAAGGACTGTATAAACTGATATATAGCAACAGTGAAAGGTGTATATACCTGGCTAAAAGAATGCGATAAAATTTCCTTCAAGGTCACCAATTTTTGTAAAGTACCAATAAATTTTTCCTGAAGGTCACCAATTTTTGTAAAGTACCAATAAATTTTTTAGGGTCACATTGTTTAGATAGGATCGATTGGAAAACTCGAAACCGCAACATTATTATTTTTTGGTCTTAGGACCTACCGCTGGGTGGTATTTAAGTATAAAAATAATGCAATAATCCTAAAATCACACCGCGGTATACGGTATTGCCGACTATTTAAACTAATTCCTTAAAACCCCCGTTTAGTACTGATCGTTTGGTGCACAAGTCAACTGTTTATGGATGAAATCTAATCACTACATGGATTTTATTAAATTATGGATTGCAATCGATGACAATGTATCATTGTCTACATGCATGGTTTCATGGGCTGATCTGAATACAGGTAATAATTGCGATTTATGCAACTTAATGCAAGCATCATTCAGCGGATACATCCAAGAGCTTTGAAATAATCCCTCGCTGACTTGCACAGAGCACGCGCTGTCACATTGGATATTGGAATGTTCCGTCGGGTGTGAATAAGTACAATACTTTTATTAAATGCTGGGAAATAAAGTTTATTACTTTCAAGGTATTTAACTTATAGAACTATTATTGACTTCCAGATTGAATTATTATAAATCATACTTTAAATCCCGTTTATGAATGTGATCAATTATTCCCACTCGATAACACCCCGATAAATAATGAGCTGTCCCACGCGTTCAGTGGATTAAAATAGCGCATAATGATGCAATCATAACTTGCAATATAATGTTGGGCTGGATTTTAGCGAAGGAATGCATTTTGTTTGGAAATGAATTATGATTTGTGGGATTGCTAATTATGACCTATATTTCATTAAATGATAAGGGGATGATCCACATAATGGGCGTTGCATAAACTTGCACACACCAACCATTAAAATGGCCTTGTCATTTTAAAGTTGATGATCAGCAGGTGCATGGGGCACACAACTTAAGTCTTTAAATATATTCGCGGATGACTTGGTAAACAAAATCTGCAACGCTAGTAGTTATTCCAGTCCAATTTACAGCAACGCGAATCAAGTGTCTCATAACACTTAACTCGCTGCCTGTTGTTAATTATGTTTTCATTGAAATACAGTGTAAAGAAACGAAGTAGTTTCTTTGTATTCCGATAAAGGAAAACCACAATGTATCCGGTAATGGGCCAGTATGACATGTAACTGCAATAATACTGTCTTCAAGGTTTACCGATTATGGAAATGAATGACATAAAGGTATTGAAAATCTTACCGATTATAATCGGTATACCGAAACACCGCCCAGCGCTATTAGAACCTAGAGGGTTAAAGATAAGAAAACTAATTATGTAAGCTATAAATTAGGATTATAAAGATTTTAACATTGTGTATCTTTAACTGTAACCTCTGAATTAACCCTTGCAGTGCCAAGTCCGATTTTTGTATCAACCCATATTTCCTTGATCATTATTCAAATTTATTGATTATAATAATGTGATACAATGGTAGAAAGAGCTCTAAGAGCTCTTTCCATCAATGTATCACATTATTATAAACAATAATTTGAAAAATGATCAAGGAAATATGGGTTGATACAAAAATCGGACTTGGCACTGAAATGGGTTAAGGGTGGAGGTGTGGGCTGTTTCTACTGTTCTAGAGATTGGTCTGATGTTTATTTTTTGCTTTCTTAGGTGCGGACGAGATCTGTGGGTGAGCTAGTGCAGTTCTATTATCTCTGGAAGAAAACAGAGCGGCATGATATGTTTGCAAATAAAACACGACTCGAAAAGAGAAAATATGCATTAAATCCTGGTGTCACGTGAGTAACTCATATGAATAAAGTTTATATGAAACATGTTCATGTTATGTTTGGACTAAAGTTTTATCTAATCAGGATGGATCAGGCTGAAGAAATGCTCAAACACACAACTTGTACTTGGGTTTTATGCTGGCAGTTAAACTACTATTTTCAAAAGTAGTTTATTTGCAAATAAAATTCTTTGTACAGATTTATAAAATAATAGATGTTCATTCTTTCTCTTTCTTGATAGATATTTTCTCGGTCTTTCTTAGTTGATCTAATTTTTCTCTCTTTCTTCAAAGAATTGATACTGATTTGACCAATGTTTTGAATCGAGTATATTACACACAATTTGTTTTCAAATCTTTCTTAGAAATAATTTCTTGAAAGTATGGCCTTTTTGATAGTGAGGAGTATTTGAATTATTTTCTGATTATTCAAATACATTGCCATTAAAAATTTGGAACTAAAATGTTTGTTGTAGTGATATTTAACCTAAGTTTTAATCATCGGACCTGGCCTAATGAATGTTTTTGAATTACGGTATTCCTATTTCAGTGACTATATGGATAGATTTCTGGACGAACAAGAACAACCACCTCCTACAAGGGATAGGTCATCTAGTCCAAATGTTCATTCTCTCATATATGGGGACCAGAAGCGTCAACACAAGTCAGCCGCAGAATCTGGGGAACACACCACTGAATTTCAACCTATCAACACAAACTCTACTAGTGCTACGGAGTTGTACCCCACAACGACTTCATCGTCAAAGTGTGTTTCGTCACAGGCGGACCTAAAAAACTGTGTTCCGTTAACAGATTCTCTGAAAACAAACTGTTATTCAAATTTCAATGGATCAGTTGACGACACTTACAATCCACCAACGAAAAAATTGAAAACTGAATGTGAGACGAGTCCAGATATAAGTATAGTGACTGACCTACAAGTGCCCGACAGTTTAGGAAATTTAGAAAACATTGTTCCTGCCATCACACGTCTGTGTAGTGCATCAGATAATTACGTTTCAGGAAATTCATCAATTACGCCACCACTTCCAGCAGCGGAACCAGTAGCTCAATGATACCATCCATTCCAGTAATATTTCATGAGACAGATGAACAGTACATCTGGGTATTTTTCTACCATGTGTTGTGTTTTTCAGAGTATTAAGCAAAAATCAAAATTATGGTCATGTCACACTGAAAAATATGTGCAGGAACCAGGGTTAGAGATATGGACTTCTGTTCTGTCTGTCTGTTGAAGAATGGACCATCTGAATTCAAAAATATTCTGATTATTCCTGGTTATTGTGTTATTTCATCTTAATTCATTATAATTCCAAGTCATAAAATAATATAATACTTCAGTCAGTTCATAGTCCAAGTTTTAGAAGGTGTTTGTTTGAGAAAACTATGTATCAATGTCCTGTCAAAGTTAGCATAAAATTATTCTTTCATAAAGTTGGCCCTAAGATGCTAGGCATTGTATTTAAAACAAATTGGGCACTAAAAGAAGTAACAAAACTACCGTACACACCCGCCAGTAAGCCCATGTACCCAAGGAAAATTATAGTTAAAAAAGTACTGAATGGGCTTAGTCGCGGGGATCACCCTCGGAAAAATGGACGTGGAGAGATTTTCGTTGTCAGAATAAGAGTAAGTATGGTAAGTATTGGCGAACAGGGAGCTAGCCGAGAATGTGGAATTACAACAAAATTTCTACAACAAAAAAGCATGTTTATTTAATTTGTTTCCCTTTAAACACGCTATTAACTAACATAAGTGTCCATTGGTTGGACAAGTGGGGTTGCCTACAGCCTAAAAAAAAAAATGTTTAATTTATTTCAATACGAAATTACAAAATGATAATATCAGATAGAGTTTTCTCCCATGGACCACGTGGCGAACATAACGAAATTGTGTATTCGGCAAACCTCGTTATTCTCCGTAAGGTCGAAGTCAAAGTGTTTTGCGTAGTGAAGACGTCACAATGTAAAGGTCAAAGGACACCGGAAATGACTTTTATTTCTTCATAAAGCACGTGGTTTTGGTGACTTTATTTTGGGCTGATTTTTAAATAAACAAGAAGAAATTAATATGAATTCGAACGATATCAGTACCGAAATCGTCGAACGCCCCTCTTGTTTCTTTCGTGATATATAGCCTATATTGAACTATTTAGCAGTTTTATGAATCACATTTCCATTGTCGCGATGCCATCGGATAACACAAATTTTAGTCTCCAGTGTGTAGCGAGCGCATATTTTGGTGATTTGCATAGAAATGAATGCTGAATTGGGCACAAGTAGACATAAATAGTGTTTATAATCCACAACAAAACAATGACACAGGAAGCTGTCAAAGGCCACTGGGTTTCGTTTCACAGTTGGCCAATGTATTCTTAAGCCTTTGTATAAACACTCATTATGATAGGTAATGAGAAAACAGTCAATTATGGGTGTTAATGGCTTCCTGTGTCACCCAGGGCATTAGAGACAACTAAAACAACACAATAAACTTTATTGACGATCACAAACAATAGCCACTCGATCTATATTCTGGGCACTTCTCATCAATGTTGGCGACCTCCTGGCTGTTCACATGAGTAAATTTCGGCACATGGGCTTACCAGTGGGGACAACCCTAGATATTTGCAAGCTTCAAAAGTGGGTGGGGCTAACCGGCGGGTGTGTACGGTACTGGCTTATAACGTGAATTATTATAAAAGATGCACCTCAATATTTTGAGCCCGGCTGAAATTCTGGAACAATTGTCTACGTAGTTTATACATGTTTTTCTGAGTTATGTTTTGTAGAATACTGCAATGTGTTGTATTTGTCAGCAATCAACAATACCACATATGAGAATACAGATATTAATCTAGTTTCTGCTATCAGGTTAATTATCCGTAAAATATTTATAAATTGTGAGCCCAATTGATTAAATTTCACTATAAACTTGACTTTCAATAAAAAGGAATGTCTATCAAGGAATAACTTATAGTTTTCCATGGCACTAAGGAAAAGCTTATTACGAAAAAAAATGTTTTGCCAAATAATTACGACGAATATTCCAGATAACCAGACACACTGGTCTAATATGCATTCTAACTGAAACATTTGATTTGTTTGTCATTAAGTTCAATTCTTGCACGGGAAGCAACACATCAAGTATTTCAATGTATATGTATATACAAATGTAAAGAAGGGTTGATTTTTGTTTTAACCCTTTACCCAACAAACCGGCCAAAACCGGCCAAATAAAGCTGCAACAGCCTAAATTATCTTGGGTCTGTCTCAATAGAACCATACAAATATGGATATCATTGGAACCGGCTTCTTGACCACATTGTGATAGTTACAGTTATGCCCTGTGCCAATGCATTCTCTTATATATGCGAGTCGACCATAGGTCGCCTCGCATATATAAGAGAATGCATTGGCCTAAAAAAAATCTTTTTTTAACACTTTTTACCATTTTTTCTTACATTCTTTAACAATTTTATAATTTTTAATGTGTTAAGCCAATGCATTCTCTTATATATGCGAGGCGACCTATGGTCGACTCGCATATATAAGAGAATGCATTGGCACAGGGCCCTTCTGTTGGGTAAAGGGTTAACGCGAAGTTAACTTCACTATCCTATCTTTGATGAGTTTTTCAGCTTTTCAGGTATTTTGTGTCGGGCTTAAAAATATATAAATTTTATAAAAAAAAAATTAAACTGATTTAATTTGCTAGTTCATAGCTTATGATATTAACATAAATCATGCAAAAAGTGTCTAAATCTTAAACAATTATAAACATTCATTGACCAACCGATTATATCATCAGCACATGCTGCAGTTACATACATTGGTATACAGATGTGTTATTAGGAAGTTTTAAGAATTTGTATGTTGGCCTAAACATTATAATTCTCAGGGTGAAAGAGCAATTATTTCTAACATGGTAATTCAGGTCTACTTTAATTCTTTTAAATGAGAAGGTTCATTGTTATATCTGTTGACAGAAACCAAGCCTGAGTTTAATGTGCCTGTCATTTGCAGAATGAGGTCCACAGAGGGTGAATTTAGTTATGCTATCCCGCATAGCGGGCTAGCATCACTAAATTCACCCTTTGGTGACCTCATTCTGCATTCTTTATTAACAAATTTCTATAGAAACTTCTTCACATAGATTCAATTTCTTTTTTCATTTAGTGTCTTTATATCCCAAAATTGGCAGACGACACATTGTATAATTGAGGTTCCCAATGGGTGTACATCACAGTATTCACCATTTGGGAACTTTAATCCCTTCATCAAGCAGATGAGGGCATGCAGAATGAGGTTCCAAGAGGGTGAATTAAGTGATCTAGCCCGCTATTTGGGATAGCATCATTAAATTCACCCTCTGGGGGCCTCATTCTGCAAATGACAAGCATATTAAACTCAGACTTGACAGAAATGCAGAATTACTGGTGCGAATTTACCTCTTCCATTCATGTGTGCATGTTTTCATCACCCAGCAACAAATTTGGTATCAACCAAGGCTATATTGTGTTTTGAGTTGTATATTGCACAATGCAACATGTAGTAATATGCTGATATGCTAGTAATTTATATCAATTCATTATCATGGCAGCGCTCTAACACTGTATTTTGATGAACCACATGCATTATCAGGGAAGAATACAGAGATAATTTGGGGACACCTGTTTTCCAGCAGAGGATACATGTACCCATTTGAGCTTCTCGAGTTTGGGTGCCCATACCTTTAACCCTTTACCCAACAGAAGGGCCCTGTGCCAATGCATTCTCTTATATATGCGAGTCGACCATAGGTCGCCTTGCATATATAAGAGAATGCATTGGCTTAACACATTAAAAATTATAAAATTGTTAAAGAATGTAAGAAAAAATGGTAAAAAGTGTTAAAAAAAGATTTTTTTTAGGACAATGCATTCTCTTATATATGCGAGGCGACATATGGTCGACTCGCATATATAAGAGAATGCATTGGCACAGGGCTAACTGTAACTATCACAATGTGGTCAAGGAGCCGGTTCCAATGATATCCATATTTGTATGGTTCTATTGAGACAGACCGAAGATATTTTAGGCTGTTGAAGCTTTATTTGGCCGGTTTGTTGGGTAAAGGGTTAACACAGCCCTGGATATTTCCATGATTATACAATGCTACTGTACTTAGATCGGCAAGGAAAAATGAAGTGGTTGCAGATTGTTATAGATATGGTGATCACAAAGTTCTACCATTACACAAAAACACATGCTAATTTTATTGTTAATTTTTTTGTGTTGCAAACAAACAACTGTGGCCGCTATCATAAAAGATGACTGTGTATTAGTTGGTTATTCTTGGCACACTTGGAACAAGGTTTACCATTTTTCAATTTTTATAACTCTAGTTTTAAAAGCAAGAAAAAGTTATCCACATTATTATTTAAAATCACCCCACCCCAACATGCACACGGAATTAAAGAATATCTTTCATAAAAAGTGACTGGGGCTCATCATAATACAATTGTTGCATGAATTTACCATGTTGTATTTTAAGCCTTCCATGACTGGAGCTTCATGAAATTTTGCGAAAACCCTGTGCCAATGCATTCTCTTCAATATTTACCTTGACCTGAAAGCCAGTGCATTCTGTTATATATGCGAGGCACCTTATGGGAGACTCGCATATATAAGAGAATGCACTGGCACATGATCTTTAATGCTGCACCAGCTTAATATTCCCTTTCATTTTCACTGGCCAGTTTATGTAATATTCACATATTGATAACATGTTACACACTGAGAGCAACTTCTGTTCAATTTAGAATATCATATAATAACTTTCCTACACAATGTTATGTTTAGGGCAATGCTTTTGATAGAATTAACCCTTTACCCAACAGAAGGGCCCTGTGCCAATGCATTCTCTTATATATGCGAGTCGACCATAGGTCGCCTCGCATATATAAGAGAATGCATTGGCTTAACACATTAAAAATTATAAAATTGTTAAAGAATGTAAGATAAAATGGTAAAAAGTGTTAAAAAAAGATTTTTTTTAGGCCAATGCATTCTCTTATATATGCGAGGCGACCTATGGTCGACTCGCATATATAAGAGAATGCATTGGCACAGGGCATAACTGTAACTATCACAATGTGGTCAAGGAGCCGGTTCCAATGCTATCCATATGTGTATGGTTCTATTGAGACAGACCGAAGATATTTTAGGCTGTTGAAGCTTTATTTGGCCGGTTTTGGCCGTTTTGTTGGGTAAAGGGTTAATACAAGCACTGATCATAATTTCAATCCAGCTATTGCTTGGGGTATTTTTAACTCCTCTATACTAAATACTCATTGACGAGTAGTTCCATTAGGATATGTTCAGAAAATAAGTTCTACAAATGACCATAAATCGTTTATTGAACTTATTATCTGAACATTAACCTCCAGCAAATACAACGCCATCTGCACTTATATTATCTGTTGTCTGCTTATTTTCCCAGAAAACCCCTCCAGGTGAATACTAAACCATTCCAATGTATAATTTTATAACTTGAGTGGGAGAATCCATTTTGTTTAGAAAGGGTTAAAAACCTCACGTATCAATTATTCCAAGGTGGCATATCATGCTATGTGGTCTTTAACCCTTTCTTTACTAAACGGAACCTCCCATTCAGTTCTACAAGTATACATTGGAAGGTCTATTATTCATCTGGAGGGATCATAAGAAAATATAAGCTTATGGCAGATAATACAAGTGCTGAAGGTTTCTTTTTTTTCCATTGGTGGGAATTGTTTACATAATAAGTTCAATAACTGTTTGTTGATCTTATTATCTGAACATCTCTGTTGGCTGTAGGGAACTACTCATCAATGAGTATTTAGTAAAGAAATGGTTAATAAGTAGGATCTATGGTTTTGTCGAATCTTTTTGCAAGTGTTTGGTGGCTTCTAAATTTAGGAATGTCTTTATCTTGATAAATTTGGAGATTGTGAAATGTTGCTATCCAATTCACAAATGACTAAAACATTGCATGGTCAATAAAATCACGCACCTATATATTTCTGTGCCTCCTATAGAATGAACAGCATGAATAATTGTGCAGCTTTGTTTACATTATTTGCACATTCGTACTATTCATTTCTGTGTTAACCCTTTCTATATATAGATTCTCCCACTTTGTTATAAAAGTGTAGATTGGAATAGTCTATTATTCATCTGGAGGGGTTTTCAGGAAAAATAATCAGATGACATATAATAAAAGTGCAGAAGGTGCCTATTTATTGGGGATGAAATATTCAAATAGTGCGGTGCGCTGCTCTTGAGTTTTTGTCATCGATAAGGTCATAGTCGGCTTATTCAAGTTACAGAAATTAGCTGCAAATTGTATAGGAACAAGATATCACCACATGCCAAAATGAAATAAGCACATTTCATGATATCTGCTCATGCCCTACATTGTATCAATATAATAATCCTGCCGTTACTTATCCATGTATAGATTGTGATACAACTATAAGAAATGCACAAGGCTGAAAATAGTGTGTCTGTCATTGCAAAATGAGGTCCCCAGAGGGTGATTTTAGTGACGCTATCCTGCACAGCAGGCTAGCATCATCACATTCACCCTCTGGGGACATCATTCTGCTTAGGCCTCAACTGCTATGGTAGACCTATATGATCAGAATGAAGTTTTCCAGTTGAAGTTGGTGTTCACCCATTAGTCACCTCTGTTATGCATTTTATCTTCTGCAAATTAGGGGATATAGAAACTGAGGGGAAGGGGAAAAAGTAACTAAAAACAGTATTATTTTGAGACTATAGATACTTCCCGAAAGATGAGGCCTAAGCAGAATGAGGTCCCCAGAGGGTGAATTTGGTCATGCTAGCCGGCAGTGTGCGATATCGTCACTAAATTCACCCTCCAGGGACCTCATTCTGCAAATGACAGACAAACTATTTGCATGCTTGGAAATGCAGTGGTTGATTCAGGCGACAAGTTTTATAGACCAATTTGTAAACATGGCCATCCAAATACGAAGGTTCTCAGGCAATTATATATTCAATTCAATTCAATTGTTTATTGGATAATAGCCAAACATTCAGCATGACCCAAATATAAAGGAATAGCATATTAAAGTAGTACAAATAACTTTTCACATATACATAATAAATATTTAATAAATATAAATAAAATTAAGTAAGTAAATAAATGTGATCTGTCTATATATGGTACATTTGATGTGGGGGGGGGGGGGGGGGGGGCTTTAATAATTACTTTTATCCAAGACTTTTAAAAATATATACAGAAATTTCAGCATCAGATTCAGCATCCTTAAGGGGTTCCATGGAATTTGAGGTCCAGTTTTCTTTTCACTTGGAATTATGTTAGGATTTTCCAACAATACTTCATATCAGTGTTATCACTTTACCAACAACTAAATAGGAAGACCCACCAGCATGACTAAGCCTGCAATTAGTGTCTCATTTGCAAAATGAGGTCAATTTAGTGGTCAATTTAGTGATGCTATCTTGCACAGTCGGTTAGCATCGCCAAATTCACCCTCTGGGGACCTCGTTCTGTTTATGCCTCATCTTCTGGGATATGCTCATCTTCTGGGAAGTATCTATTATCTCCAATTAACATTATTTTTAGTTAATTTTTCCCTCTGGGAAGTTTCTATATCCCCTAATTTGCAGAACATAAAATGCATAATCAAGTTGATTTAAATGGGTGAACATCACAAACTTCAACTGGAGAACTTCAATCTGATCCTAGGTCTCACTTAACAGTTTAGGTCTAAGCAGAATGAGGTTCCCAGCGGGTGAATTTGGTGGTGCTAGCCCAGTTTGAACGTGAGAAGGACTTGCTGACCAGCGGTAGTGATGAGTTAGGAATCTGATATTCCAGGTCTATGAGTTGCCTAGATCAACCGACAATTTGAGTGATTATGTATTTCTTGTTTTCATGATTTGTGCATATTTGCGATCTGTCTATATATAGTGCAATAAATTATTTTTAGATTTTTATAAGATGACGGACATTTGAGCGTATAAATCAGGTTTGACACATTTTGTAAGTTTTTCTAATTGAAAGCATAGTCTCCATATTAATAACCCTTGTTACAAATTCCTTACACATGGCGTGTAAGTTTTATTGTCCATTTTCCATGGTGATTGCAATTATAGTAATATTAGTTAAACAAGTGTGATTTTTTTTTTCTCAATTAAATCTAAATGTTTTATAACTCTGTATGGTATAAGATCCGAAGAAGAATAAATTACCATCATACAGATATGTTGTAGGCCTCATTTGAGCATCCTATGCAACAAACAGCTGTCACAATCACAAGCACCTGGTCAAGGTCGAGCTACAGGAGCTAGGAATAGTGGTCACTAAATATCGTACTCCGAATTTGGAATGTGGTTGATAGATAATGTTCCAATATCTATTCATAAATTTGGTATATTTGAATGATCTGTTTGATCTATATGGTTTCAGGTCATTTGATATCCAAAATATGTCAAAAAACGTCAAATGTTACTTAGGTTTGAGTCAAATGGAGTTGGCTTCATTAATTTTTTACATGAAATGTATATATATATATAAAAAAGATAAATATTTGTTTTCCTGAAAATATGTATTACAACATAATAGAAATATATGTTGGATAAAAAATGATTTATAATCAAAACTTTGAAAAGATAATTATGAGAGACTAATAACAAAATGATCTTTCTGCTATGAAATTCCCCAATCTGAGCTGGAGTACAATATTTAGTGATAATCGCCAGGTTTCAATCGCTTCATTTTTCCCTGGCAGCTGTAGGGCTAAGACATGTGCAGTAGTTATTTCCATATACAGTAATGCTCTAAATAATCAACTCCTTAACCACAGCAGAATTATGGGTAACTTTTCAGGATTTAGTCGGAAATATTCATCACGAATGGCAACAAGCCATATATCCGACTAAATCCTGAAAAGTTACCCTAATTCTACTATGGTTAAGGAGTCAATTATTTAGGGCATTACTGTATATATAAGCTACAGTGTAGCCTCATACTTTTCAACCATAATTAAACTACTTGATGGAAATTATTCTTGGATTCACATCAATGTAATATATAAAGAATATACCTGATAAGTATTTCTTGTTGGTGACATTTCAATGGTGGACATTGTATGTATGTAATTGGTTTGTCATTTTCTATCTTAAATTTCAACATCCATTTAATTTGAAATTAAGTCCCAACGTCTATAAACTTTCTATGCATTTCAACATAATATTCATTCTGTCAGCAAAGTTCAAAAGGCCAGTATTTTATTAACAGTGTGTTACATGTTGATGCTGTGTGGCTCTTAGAATTTCCTTCTGTTTATAACAGTAGTGTACTAGTGTTGAAATAGTGCTTTCATTGCTAAATGCAACAGGTGTACATATGTAAATATCAAATCTTCTACTCTAGATGATGCAGCCTTATCTTGCAAGATAGAAAGCTCGTTTATAACGTGATTGTCATCATCTTCTGATGTTGAGTCACCCCTTGAGAAGGTTTGGCATATAAAAATGATCAAGTTTTGATATTGCAGGAAAATAAACTTTGTTCAAACAACATCATTCCTTTAATTTAATGAATAGAATGAAATTGAGTTGAGGACTCTGTTGAGTGTGCTTGACTTCAGTTTTGACACAAAAATCTTGAATATATAAAAGGCATGGATAACTGATTGAAGGAACCTTAATTCCATTAAAATAACTTTGAGCAGAAGTTTTGTGTCTCGACTAATAATGATAAAACAACAATGTTTTCGAGGCATGAAACTTTCATTATTTGCATATCTCGAAGAAAAATGGGGGGGGGGGGGGGGGGGGGGGGGTATACTGGATTGACTGTCCATCTGGGAATATATATATTTCAGCTATAGATTATCAGATATGAATGAAATTTGGTATGGAGGTTTGCCATCTGGAGTACTTAAAAAAAGCCCCAATGACATTAGCATTTTCTGTTCAAGAGTTATCCTTCTTTGTTTATTTTAATAGCACCTGAATGTAACATTGTAATCAGTTAAATGCAGTTCGGTTGGAAATCTGCTTTTCGGTTGCTTTTCATCTGTTCCCGGAATGCATTTTTCGCCTTTATTTTCTATGCTGCTGAAACTTTTCTATTTGCAATCTCTATTTCTATTGATAACGCTACAACTTAATATCTGATCTAGCCTAAATGAAGAAATATTATAATTACTCTGAAATACGTTCTAATTTGGCAGCATGTAAAATTTTGGCCACAAATTCATACTGGGAACAGACGAAAAATGACCAAGAAGTGGAGTTCCGACTGAACTGCATTAATCTGATTATGTTGTGATTGTACTGAGGTGAATCAATGCATCTGTGTACCAACAATATGATAGAGAGATCTTTGCCAAAGTGTGGACAATTGTTGGTTGCTTTTGGCGTTTGGTTATGTTTTCTTCATTTATTTGTTTGTTACTGTGTGTACACCTTCAATCCAGCCTGTTTAGACGAGTCTGTTACATTGTGTGAGTTGTTTACATGTTCTGTGGGATGATTAACATAGATGCTTTGGCAGAACGTAGATTTCAAACATTCTCTTTTAATGATATATTATTTGATTATGAAACAATACACTAACACTTCCTGCCTGTTCAAACTGAAGTTTTCAGTTTCCTGTGCCGGGATCCGAACCTCCACTGATGTCATCTGGCATGTGATGTAATGATGTAAATGATCTCGTTACAGACTGGACCATCCCACGTCCCCATGGTTTGATGTAGTCTATTGTTTCATAATAGAATAATAGATGAAATATATACTTACAATTACAGTAATGCTCTAAATAATCGACTCCTTAACACAGCAGAATTATGGGTAACTTTTCAGGATTTAATTGGAAATATGGCTTGTTGCCATTCATCGGAAAGGTCTCGCTGAGAGCTTTTCGATGAATGGCAACAAGCCATATTCAGACTAAATCCTGAAAAGTTACCCATAATTCTGCTGTGGTTAAGGAGTCTATTATTTAGAGCATTACTGTATTTCTCAAGGTGCATGCATCCACTCATAATTAGTAGGCCTGTGGTCACTTCATGGGACATCATATATTAACACTTTAAATTCTCATTTAACCCTTCCATGACTGAAGCTTCCTGAAATTTTGAGAAAGCCCTGTACCAATATATTCTCCTATATATGTGGGTATCCTATAGGAGACTTACATATATAAGAGAATACATTGGTCTAACAATATTTACCTTGACCTTGTAAGCCAGTGTATTCTCATATATATGCGAGGCTCCCTATGGGAGACTCGCATATATAAGAGAATGCACTGGCACAGGATCTTTAATGCTGTGCCAGCACATCTCCCATCATGAAAGGGTTGAATTAGTATCTTATCGCCACGCATAGTATTGAACTTATAATTTTGTTACATGCATTATATTACATACTATTGGATAGAGGGAGCTCTCAGATATAGATGTATATTCATGTTATCTGGTTGAACAGTTAAATATATTTAAAATGGTATATGATGTTATTAATTTTCAAAGCGTTAATACTTTTGGAGCTCACCTGTACTCTACTTATGTGCGTTTGAACTGCAAAACTGTTCTAACCGGCCTATTATGTTGGGTGAAGAAACAATTCTTTTCCTGTTCAGGGATGGTAATAAAAATGTCACTGGTGCTGCATCAAAGAGAACTTCAAGTGATGGCTTGTTTACATGTAATGTATGCTTCACCCTTCGAGAAATTGAAGCTGCCATACAACACTCTCCTAAGGCAACTACTCGCCTATGAGTATTCAGTATGGAAAGGGATATATAACTAAGATCAGTAGTATTCTATTACCCTAACTTCCGACATAACATTCATCACATGCGAATAACATTCTCGTCTAAGTGGGTCTTTCATCAGCATACATGTACATGTATATGAAATATCTCCTATGTTTGTTATTTATTTGTCATCAATATTTTTCTATTTCATATATTACATTTCATTTTGTTACTTGTCTGCATTTTCACTGGCACCAATTGTTCATAAGTTCAGTTCCTTGCTGATATTCAAGAAGAATTCAGGGTTCTGGGTGTAAAATCCAATTTCATTTTCCATTTAGATTTGCATGTTTAAAGGTACTCAATCCAATCAGAGGGTCCTATATTACTATTTCTTTGGCTTTGGGGGTAAAAAATATTTGATTCGAGTCGAGGAACCCACCCATCAAAGCTCAGAGTGATTAGATATCGATTTTTGAAATCTATTAATTTTCGGATATGTAGCCCACAAGTTGGCAGAACACGTTAACAATAATAACCACTTGATTTTAGAGTTATCCATCTTACACCCGCAATTTGTCCGTTTTGATCACGTGTTCTGCCAACTTGTGGGCCACATATCCGAAAATTAATAGATTTCAAAAATCGATATCTAATCACTCTGAGCTTTGATGGGTGGGTTCCTCGACTCGAATCAAATATTTTTTACCCCCCGAAGCTTTGAGCTTTGATGGGTGGGTTCCTCGACTCGAATCAAATATTTTTTACCCCCGAAGCCAAAGAAATAGTAATATAGGACCCTCTGATCGGATTGAGTACCTTTAACATGACCTTCATCCTAGAAGTAGCATTATACAGAGACTACAGTAATGCCCTAAATAATCGACTCCTTAACCGCAGCAGAATTATGGGTAACTTTTCAGGATTTAGTCAGAAATATGGCATGTTGCCATTCAACAGAAAGCTCTCACCAAGAGCTTTCCGATGAGTGGCAACAAGCCATATTTCCAACTAAATCCTGAAAAGTTACCCATAATTCTGCTGCGGTTAAGGAGACGATCATTTAGGGCATTACTTTATCTGGTCAGATTTGTATGAATTTTCATTTAAGTCCTTCCATCTAGTTTTAAGAAAACAGCTGTGAAACTATGCAATAGTCATATTTTACTATAATAGGTGTCTTGCAATAGTCATATTTAGAACTAACTATAATACCTAAATATAGAATTTATACATGTAGCTATAAATAGGTTTGCCACACCTGCTTGGGCTTCACCCGGACAAAATCCTATTTGAATTGGTGTCTGTAGAAACCAAGCTATGATTATCTTATATTGGGATCGTCAATTCACTGCCATCGTTTTCCATGCCATTAAATAATTTTAATTTAATTGGATCCATGATTTCAGTCTCTGAAGAATCATGACACAATTAATCTTTTCTGATTATCATCTCTGAATTGGGGTCATAGGCTATTTGACGCCTAGTACTGTGTTTTACATCACCATGCCTCGGTCTTGAATAAGTAACCATTTGTGAACTTGCTCAAGTACCTATATTTAGAGAATTAACAGTTCATCATTTAACTTCATTGGAAAGTCGTATCAAAAAGTAGTCCAAGATATGAGTCGCAACATTCAAAATACCTGGTGCTCTCGTTTTCCATCCCAGTATTTCATCCTCACAAAAATCCTATGATAGAATTCTACTCTCTAAATAACTGTCTGAATAAAGTCTGAAAGTAGTGTCTGTCATTTGCAGAATGAGGTCCCCAGTGGGTGAATTTAGTGAAGCTATCCCGCACAGTGGGCTAGCATCACCAAATTCACCCTCTGGGAATCTGATTCTGTTTATGCCTCATCTTCTGAGAAGTATCTATAGTCTCAAATTAACATTGTTTTTAGTAACTTATTCCCTTCTCTTCAGTTTCTATTCCCCTAATTTGCAGAAGATAAAATCCATAATCGAGGTGACTAATGGGTGAACATCACCAACTTCAACTGGAATCAGTTTGATTATTTTAATACATATTTTTCATTATATGGGGAAGAGCCTTCTTCTGATTTGTATTTCTTGGTGACATAATGTATGTTCTTAAACCCATGGAATAGAAACATTGATGGTACATGTACATTCAAACCCAAAAGTTTGTATTTGACTATTGTCACGAAATGAGATTATATAAATATATATTCAAGATCCATACGGAAATATGGCTTGTTGCCATTCATCGGAAAGCTCTCACTGCGACCTTTCCGATGAATGGCAACAAGCCATATCCTGGAAAATGACCGATAATTCTGCTGTGGTTAAGGAGTTGATTATTTAGGGCATTACTGTAGATGAGAACAAGGTATATTCTTGTTTGTGAAAACCAACATAAGCACAGGTTCTAAAAGTAATGTATTTGAGCAAGCCTTCATATAGTGGATCTGTCATTTGCAGAATGAGGTCCCATGCTAGTGATGCTATCCCAGCAGTGAGCTAGGATCATCAAATTCATTTATTGGGGAACTCATTCTGCTTGGGCCTCATCTGTGGGAAGTATCTATAGTATCAAATTAACATTGTGTTTATTTACTTGTTCCCTTCTGGGATGTTTCTATATCCTCTAATTTGCAGTAAAATTTGTAATTTAGGTGACTAATGGTTCACTTGACCAACTTCAATCTGATCCTGGGTCTCCAGTAGTAGTTGAGGCCTAAGCAGAATTAGGTTCTCAGAGGGTGAATATGGTGATGCCAGCCCATCATGCGGGATAGTGTCATTAAATTCACCCTCTGGGGACCTCATTCTGAAAATGACAGATAGACTATTTGCTTGCTTGTATTTGAGCAGACAATTTTTACCCAGATACTGCTATGCTCCTCCCACTATGGCTGGCTGTGGAATTATCTGTTATCTTTTCATCAAGCAAACGATCGCCTACCAAACAGGAATATGGAATGTACCCACAAATGAACTTCTGCCTGCTGTATGATGATAATTTCAAACAATGTTTGACTTACCAAGAGTTTTTGAGATATCTGTTTCATTTAGTTTTATGACCTTTTTGATTGAAATTGTATTGTGCACTTGTGAAAGTACAGTAATGCCCTAAATAATCGACTCCTTAACCACAGCAGAATTAAGGGTAATTTTTCAGGATTTAGTCAGAAATATGGCTTGTTGCTATTCATCGGAAAGCTCTCAGTGAGAGTCTTCCGATGAATGGCAACAAGCCATATTTCCGACTAAATCCTGAAAAGTTACCCATAATTCTGCTGTGGTTAAGGAGTTGATTACTGTAGGGCATTACTGTATACAATTCACTGTTTTGTTAATTTCATATTTTGAAATTGTGTCAATAATGTTTTGGACCGATTTCTAGATGAAATGTTAAATGTTCAAAAGCAGAATAAATTATACTTTTATAATACTTCTAAAGTTCATTGAAACCCATTCAATGGAATGACGATGACATATGAGTCCTGCTCATGACAAAAGTTCAATTTGTCATTGTCATTAGCAGACTAAACAAAGTTGAACACTAGTTGGATGCAAATTGACCGTTCTACATCTGAACAGAATCATCGCCACATATCATATCCACACCTCATCATCACTATCACAATTCACCACAATCAGGTCTCAGATAATGTAATATGAATATATACTGTATGTACATCCACATGTGTACAAATTTCATCTAAAGTATTCTTCATCTGTTTGTAAATATACCATTGTTACGTTAACAAGTCTCTTTTTTCCCCCCCCCTATTATCTAAACACCTCAATAGTTCCCCCTGACTGATTGTACTGTATCCATGAGACTAATGAAGTGAGATAATGTCAGGGTTTTCGCTGGGGCTTTCCGATGAATGGTAACAAAGCCTTATTTCCGACTAAATCCTGAAAAGTTACCCATAATTCTGCTGTGGTTAAGGGGTCGATTACTTACGGCATTACTGTACCGAGAACATTTGGATGTTTATCACTGAAAAATAGCCATTTCCTTGCACTTGAGACAACAAGCAGGAACATTGAAGCTTCGTATAGAAACCAAATTAAAACAGATCATCTTTCTTTGATCTCAAGTTAATGAACTAAAAGCATGTAAGCACCACAACATACAATGGATACAACGACTTTTTCTAACAGTAGCAATATTAAAAGCTGACATCAAAGGTAGGGCTGGATGATATTAACGAAAATAAAAACCGCGATTTTTTAAAATTAAAACCGCGGTTAACGATATAATCGCGGTTTTTATACGCCCTTTTTGAAAAAAGGTCGTATTATGTTATCAGTCCGTCCGTCCGTTAACATTTTTGGTTTCCGATCGATAACTCCAGTTTGGATTATTTGATCTGAACCAAAGTTGTTATGTGTATTTCCCAGCTAAAGATACAGGCCAAGTTCGAATATGGGTTATGTCCAATTATTTTTACATGAGTTACGGCCCTTTTTCGACTTAGAATTTTACCGTCTGTTAACATTTTTGGTTTCCGACCGATAACTCCAGTATGGATTATTTGATCTGAACCAAAGTTGGTATGTGTATTTCCCAGCTAAAGATACAGGCCAAGTTCGAATATGGGTTCCGTCCAATTATTTTTACATGAGTTACGGCCCTTTTTCGACTTAGAATTTGACCGTCTGTTAATATTTTTGGTTTCCGACCGATAACTCCAGTTTGGATTATTTGATCTGAACCAAAGTTGGTATGTGTATTTCCCAGCTAAAGATACAGGCCAAGTTCGAATATGGGTTCCGTCCAATTATTTTTACATGAGTTACGGCCCTTTTTCAACTTAAAATTTGACCAATTTCATAACATTTTGGTTTCCGACCGATAACTCCAGCTTTTATTATTTGAGCTGAACCAAAGCTGGTATGTGTATTTCCCAGCTAAAACTACACGCCAAGTTTGAATATACATTCTGTCTAATTATTTTTACATGAGTTATGGCCATTTTTCGACTTAGAATTTGACCACATTTTGGCATTGAAATTAGGGGTATATCAGATTTTCTTTAAATGTAAGCTCAAAGTCTTATCTTATTTTGCGATAGTACAATTCGAAATGGCTAAAGGGCGTATTTTGCCACGCCCTAGCGATGCTCTTGTTAAAACATCAGATACTAGTAACTTAAAACAGTTTCTCACTGTTCGCTAGAATCACATCATTGTCATTAATTTTGACAAGTTGACGTCAATAATAACATACACAACCACTCAACCAGTGACAACCTCATGCTCGATCGATATTCGGAATGAAAAGTAAATTCACCGGTTAAATTCCGCTATTCGGACAATTTCGTTCCCCGGTGACTTGACAAATTCTGGTATATACCGATAATTAATAAAACCATTATCTCGTCTATGCCAAAACTAAAAGTGTTCTATACTATAGTATCCTTTTCTAACTCGGTATATTCAACCATGTTGAGTAAATACATTTTGTTCCCGATGACACTTGCGTCGCTTGACAAATGGAAATGTGGTGTACCGTCAAGACAAATTTTAGCGAAGTCCACACACACGTAGTACATAACTTTTGGAATTCTGCCAAGCAAGGACACCATGTATTTTTGGGCGGGTTTGAAGCCCTAATTCTATAATTTTGGTTTTAACCAATCGCCGTGAGTGGTTTCTTCTAGACGAGAAGGGGGCGGTATCTTCGCTCATTTACTATTTTGATTGACGGTGCATGTGCATCATTGTACTGAAGGAAGAGGCGTGGCAAAACTGATATTCATATTGATCTATCACCTGATCAGTCGTCAATTCATTTGGTGAATTCTCTTGTAATAAAAAGTACGCAGGGAAGTTGGAGGGTTTGTGTAATATTGTGAGCGAAAGGGGGACGTATTCTGGGTTTTCATATCCCCCTAATTTCGTTAGTCGTCCTAAACGTTGTTTACTATGATTATTGAATATTGAAAAAGTCAGGACACAGGGATTTAGTTGGAATTTAAAACTTAAATAACTCGATTTAGGCTTGAGTTAAACTATTTGTTTGTATACACTTATGGTCTGGCACCCTCTAATTGCCGACGATATTACGATTATTTTAGTTTAGACGATATTACTGACGATATTGAAATATTAACCGGGTATTGACGATTAATCGGGAAAACCGCCCAGCACTAATCAAAGGAACTACAGCGGTTGGCAAAAGAAACATTGTCACACTCAAGAGTCAAGTGTACTCCAGCAGTACTATCAGACATTACAACAAATATACCATGGATGCATGGCACTGTGGTCTGTTGGGGCCTCGTGAAGGGCACTGGAGCTGCCTGCGAGATTTTAACCATTGACCATTTCTCACTGTGTGTGGAGTTGGCAAGATGTCAGTCTATAAGGACATATCTGAGATAATGCAAAACTGACAATTTAATAGGAATTCTTGATGATTTTATTAAGTGCACTGATTATTTGTTGACAGTACATGTACCGGACTAGTGAACATGACATCTACATGCCAGGCACCATCTACACCCATTCGACGGCCTATACATGAGTGAGAAGAGTCTCTCCACTGGGCAAACAACCAAATGTTAAAGACATATTATGGACTTGTTCGGATGCGTGAAACAGATAAATTGGTTCGCAAGTGCTATGTCAATTGGGGGAATGTATCATTATATTAACATCACCGAAGAAATCAGCCATACCACTCCATAGAAAACATCGTCTGAACTATGCTCAATTGCAAATATTTACATCTCGATTCGGGACGCAACAATGGGCGTTAAACTAACGCAAATGATTTCGCCATCAAGACTCATTGCATTTAATTAATATATAAGAATGACGATGTTTGTTGTAAATTTGGATTAATATTCGTAAAAATAACTACTTTTATCAAGAGTATTCTCCATTTCTATTTATCACCCTTCTGGAGTGTTTCACATCACATTAACATATTTATTACCTCTTCGTGTGAGTTACCACATTTTAATAACAAAAATGTGCACCAAAAACCCTTGTTGGTATTACATTGATTCCGTCCACGCTCACAATGAATCCTCTGATCAATCACACCATGTGATAACACTATCGGCAATGAAGAGGTTAAGCCCATGAACATGACATTGTGTCCAGTCTGCTCTTGGTGCTCCAATATTCAGGTACAGATCAGTACTTGGTTTCCTGCTAACTCTTTAAATTCAGAATGCATTACAGAGATCTGCAGGCAAAATATAGAACATACTGTCAAACCAAATGTTTAAATAACCCAAAAACTCACAAATAGCAGTCGGGGAAATTTCTATGACAATCTGTTGTTTATATTCTTGAAGTTATATAATGTGGGCTAATGTTAGCATATAAATAATAACAACGTTCATAAATGAGGATGAGTTTTAATGATCATGACCAATTTTTATGTAGATTATAAATATTCCCACATTGATGACGCCATTATCATTCCTGACATATTTTCAACTCGTATATGTGATAAGAACTAGTGAACCAGTCGTTATTTGTTGAGGCGCTTCAGTGAAAACAAACCAAGAGCATTAATTGACTCCTTAACCACAGCAGAATTATGGGTAACTTTTCAGGATTTAGTCGGAAATATGGCTTGTTGCCATTCATCGGAAAGCTCTCCCTGAGAGCTTTCCAATGAATGGCAACAAGCCATATTTCCGACTAAATCCTGATAAGTAAAGTTACCCATAATTCTGCTGTGGTTAAGGAGTCAATTATAAATTTTTATGCTGAATTGGTCATTGTCGAATGAATTCATGCTAAAAGACACTCAGGTTCTCCCAAATGTGCAAAAAGTCACCCAGCATCTGAAACTCAATTCAAGGATATTGAACTGTGGTGCCAGTCAAACTCAAAGCGAATGGCAATGCCCATTCAAATTCCATTGAAATCCCACTCAGATCAAAAACAAATACATATTATAATAAAATTAGCAGACGACTAATCTAAAATCGTGTTTTTGATGAGATTTCGAGATGATGGGTGTCTTTTTGGACATTTGATATATCCTGGGTGTCATTGCATGAGATCACATGACAATGACCAATTCAGCAATACAATGTGTTGTTCAACAGAAGAATGTTCAGAGAATATGTTCAACAAACTACCCAAGGTTGTTTGTTGAACTTATTTTATCTGAACATTCCTTTCAAATGACTGAATAGGAATTCTATGCCTTCTGCACTTGTACTATTTTGACAGGAACTGAATGATAGCACCTTTATATATTCATTAGTGTATATTATGCACACAAGCTTTCTGCCTTCTGTATTATTTTTAAAGACTCTCTTAATTTTCGAGTCACTGATTATTTTTTTATAGTGCCTTGATATAAGGTTCTAATAACAATCAAGCCACAAAATATGATTAAAATACTATAATTCCATCACCATTTGAAACGTCCCAGAAAATGCCCATAGAGAAATAGAAATCAGCTGAAATCATAGAAAGATTTCCCTCCTTATGGCTCCCAGAATGCAACATAATTCGAACTAAAAATGTATTTTAAAATGGAAGGGGAATATCTTTAAGATATAGAGTTATTCCCCCTCCATTGAAAATAATCCACTTTTGCACTACAATCCAGATGAAACATAAGCACAAAACGCGTTGGTAACTAAACAAAAACAACATGTTCACAGTCTAATACACCGGATAAGATGATAATACATGTTTTTGAGCTTCCTCTTTCAAATGGTATAATATGGCATATATATTTTATATATGTGATCTGGGGGTTTGAAATTTAAATTTACCTTAACCCAACAGAACGGCCCTGTGCCAATACATTCTCTTATATATGCGAGTCGACCATATGTCGCCTCGCATATATAAGAGAATGCATTGGCTTAACACATATTAAAAATGATAAAATTGTCAAAGAATGTAGAAAAATATTATAAAAAATGTAAGAAAAAATTCTAAAATTGTTAAAGAATGTAAGAAAAAATGGTAAAAAAAGGTTTTTTTTTAGGCCAATGCATTCTCTTATATATGCGAGGCGACCTATGGTCGACTCGCATATATAAGAAAATGCATTGGCACAGGGCATAACTGTAACCATCACAATGTGGTCAATGAACCGGTTCCAATGATATCCATATTTGTATGGTGTTATTGAGACAGATGGAAGATATTTTAGGCTGTTGAAGCTTTATTGGGGCGTTTTTGGTCGCTTTGTTGGGTAAAGGGTTAAAGTAATTAATGATTACAGAATGATCTCACGTCATAGATTTAAGACTCAGAGCTATATTTCACGTGATAAAGGCTTCACAGAAGGCCGAAAGTTTGTGTGCATTATACACTAATGAGTCTATATAAATAGTGTTATCATTCATTCCCGTTACTTCATAATTGAACACCACTACTAAAGAATTTCTTACACTGTCAATATCACAGAATAACACAGAATGATGTCACATCATAGATTTAAGACTTACAGCTACATTTACGAAGACACAGATTTCAAAGAAACAATTCCGACCTCAAAAAATCAGAAAATAGCAGGAAATTAAATGACATCTTCAATTTAATAGCACATTCATATGACATATGACACAAATTAATTACATGTATTGTACATAATGTAAATTATTAAATTATAACAGATCTATAAAAATAGATGTTACACTAAAAAAATAATTGCAACATTTTATTGCACTAACAGTTAATGCCATTGAACCTCCTTCTTAATATAAGAATGGCCTCATTTAGATCTGTTATACTGTTTCTCAACAATTTTGAAGTCGATTGTCAGGAATTTTACATGTACAGTAATGCCCTAAATAATCGAATCCTTAACCACAGCAGAATTATGGGTAATTTTTCAGGATTTAGTCGGAAAAATGGCTCGTTGCCATTCATCGGAAAGCTCTCACTGAGCCATATTTCTGAATAAATCATGAAAAATTACCCATAATTCTTCGGTGGTTAAGGAGTCGATTATTTAGGGTATTACTGTATCTTCAGTGTATTAGGTCCGATGAAGTGAGCTGACGTCGACACGCTGAGCGCTGCATGTAGGAGGGAGCACTATTTCTGCGGATGTAGAGCTCAGTTCAAAATTTAAAAATCTGTTATGAGGGTATAAAACTCATTAAAGACTCATGTTTAGAACAACTTAGTTCTGCATGTAACCACTTCACTACAAGACTTGGAGGTACTTTGTCCTCATTGTAATTAAGCCTTTCGTGATGGGAGCTGCGCTAGTTCAACATTAAAGACCCTGTACCAGTGCATTCTCTATATATAGGGAGCCTCGCATATATAAGAGAATGCACTGGCTTACAAGGTTAAGGTAAATTGTTAGGCCAATGTATTATATTACGGGAGACTTGCATATATAAGGGAATGCATTGGCACAGAGTTTTCGCAAAATTTCAGGAAGCTCCAGTCATGGAAGGGTTAATAGACAATGGATTAAATACTGCCATGAGGCCCAAAAATTCATCGTATTCCAATTGCCACATTTTAAGATATCCTCGAAAATATCAAGGTAGAACTTACTGTTTATGAGGTGTTTATAATGAACAAAATTAAGATCAGTTTGTGTGGCAGCCATACAGTAACAGCCATACAGTAACAGCTTTCTGATGAATGGCAACAAGCCATATTTCCGACTAAATCCTGAAAAATTACCCATAATTCTGCTGTGGTTAAGGAGTCGATTACTTAGAGCATTACTGTACAATGTATAATGGAGAAAGAGGACAATCAAGATTGATTATAAGCCTTAGGTCAACATTGTCCAAAGCAAAATTTGAGGTGACCTACTCGATTGAGTCGGTGTAGGAAAACATGACCGAAGTGTTTTTCTCAGATCTAAGTTGACTGAGCAATATGATAAAGGGATAATACGTTCAGATACCAATATTTTAGCTTTTAAATAGTAACGTCACCATATGTATTCATTTTTCTCTCTGATGAATAAACAATGATATCCGCAAAAACTTCTGAAAATTATTTTTTGAGGTGTAATAACAGGTCTGGTCATTTTCAGTATAATCACTATCATGACTGATTCATTGTAATAATTTTGTCAACATCTCAGTCTTTAACTCTTTCATCACCGCAGCCCGCTTTAGCGGGCACGACGTACTTTACGTTCAACACCGCAGCCCGCTTTAGCAGGCAGAGAATTAATTTCGAGAATAACAGGCAATAATACAATGTTTACGGGGATATGCTAATGATTTTATTGGTTGGCGACTTAGATATAATTTGGGTGATAGTCTGTATCAATACTAATTGATTGTTGAACAAGCAGACCTGACAAATACGGCCACACTGATATGTTTCCTGCCTAAATATAGACAGCACATGCATGACGTCACAACTACTATTTTCGAGTTTCCCTGGGTTTTCCCAAAAATGTTGACGTAGCAATGCCGACAGTTGTGGTGCTTTTAATCAGATACACATGTGCCGATTGATTTAGTTTGTTATTGTTTATCACAAACACATATTGATAACACGCGTTTATGAAATAAAGAAGATTGTTGCCCTTTCTAACGACGTTTTCTTTGTGGTATCCGTCTAGTGTCTCCTATTTTCGACGCAATGTTACGAAATTCACCGTGCCGGCGCAATAGTGCGACTTCAATAATAATAGCTACGAGTGCATGTTGTGAGCATGACATTGACATGCATAAACAATTTGGAAATGCATTGAGAGCATTGGCAGTTGTTTTTGGAAAGTTACTCATAATTCATTAGCATAATCACAGTTGAATATATACGTGGGCCTAAATGCGTGATAAAGGGTATATTTCAGTTCAATATCGCCTTCTTGGGCATACTGTTGGTCTGTTCTCATCATAATGTTCATTGTACACCTTCTAATTACATTCTTAATCACCACATGTGCTATAATTATGAAATGTGTTGGATATAATGCTAACTATTTGAATGTGGGTTTGGTGAATATACTTTGTGGTGAAATATTGCAAATAAAATTAACTGTAACAGTATATATTGAGTTAAAATGTATTTACGCACCTGTTCACACATGACATGCTTTACCATGGTGATATAATCACAATTATATGACGTCATCCATCGGCAGGTATTGCAAATTGATGGGCAGTTGTCAATGGTCATGACAATATATGGGTGTCCATACCTACTGCTTCTATAAATACCAGTATGAATGCCACACATGTGAGACAAAGAATTTCCATTTTAACTGCTGCAAACCCGGTGTCCTGGATAACTTACCTCTGTAAATTCGGTGGTGAAAGAGTTAAGAAGATTATGGATAGAAATGCCACATTTGAAAAGAAAACAAGTGACAATTTTATATTTATATATTTTATATTATTCAATTGCTCTAATTTTTTTGGAAGTAACAAAAAGAAATATAGACACCCTCCCACATATTTCATGTATTATAGTTACCAGAGAACACAGTCATTTATTCTTATGGATTCAGTATGATATATGTAAAGACACCCTGTCTGATTTAATACCCTTATTGACTTTTTCTTCGGCTTCAGGTATAACAATTATTTGATGTGTGTTGATGAAACCTCTCTTCAAAGCTCAGAGTTATTAGATTTCAATTTTTGAAATCTAATTATTTTATCCGTCTCAAATATTTGTCAGCTTAGCAAAAATTCTACTGGAAATAACGGACATGCGCAGATGCCATAACCAGAGTTTTGGAGGTCATGATTCGTAGTGGCTTTGGCAGATCAGATATGATCTTCGGAGTAAAATACGATGAAAATTATTGCCATAAACAAAATTGACAGTGTCTTGTTGTAGATGGTATGTGGATTCATATGTATACTTATTCCTTATCCAATAATCATGTTTTATTCATAATGATGAAAATAAACACGTTGCAATACCATGCCAATCACATGTGAAAGAACATCTTTATTTACTTTTTGTGAGGACACATGCCGGGGAATTTCATTTCGAACCAGGCATCACTATATATATGGAATTTAAAGTGTAGAAAATACATAGATCTAAATCTAACAAGTGCACCGCTGGGCGGAGGTAACGCCCCCGACTGTACAATCAGAGAGGATTTTTCTTATTTTTGTGCAAATGCTTATTAAATGGCACTTTGTAAAGTTATGTTATTCATGAGTAAACAATCCAAAATCAAGTTATCATCTGGAAACCAAAAAAAGTAGCAGAAAACCTGAATTTTCTAAGTCCAAAAAGGGGCGTAACTCTGGAAAAAATGTGCGGACGAAACCGCAGTTATGGGGAAATCTTGTCCCCCCCCCGGCTGGTCTATTAGCATACCAAAGATCAACTGAATTGAGTTAGCGAAACCAAAGTTATGAGTTGAAACGTTCGTACGGGTCGACAATTTTCTAAGTCCAAAAAGGGGCGTAACTCTGGAAAAAATGGGCAGACGAAACCGCAGATATGGGGAAATCTTGTCCCCCCGGCTGGTCTATTAGCATACCAAAGATCAACTGAATTGAGTTAGCGAAACCAAAGTTATGAGTTGAAACGTTCGTACGGACGGACGGACGGAAGGACGGACGGAAGGACGGACGGAAGGACGGACGGACGGAGGGCTCCACTATATACCCCCAAATCTCCATCGGAGATCGGGGGCATAATAACTCTGTGCATTGAAAGGTGGGTTCCTTGACTCAAATAAAATATGTTTCACCCCTCAGCTGAAGAAATAGTATCTTTAAATGCAAAGTGTGATGATTGATTTGTGGGTGGAGATTACTGTTGCTACGAGACAAGGCGTCTGCAACAATAGTGTAATTAATTTTACAGTGCTGTCTATATGCTATAATACACACGAGAACATACATTATTTTCATCTTTAAAGGTACTCAATCCAATCAGACGCTCCTAAATTACTATTTCTTTGGCTTCGGGGGTAAATAATATTTGATTTCGAGTCCAGGAATACACCCATCAAAGCTCAGAGTGATCAAATATCGATTTTTGAAGTTTGTTAATTTTGGAGATCTGGCCCAAAACTTCTATTATTCTAATCTCAATTAAAGGTACTCAATCCGATCAGACGCTCCTAAACTACTATTTCTTTGGCTTCGGGGGTAAAAAATATTTGATTCGAGTCAAGGAATACACCCATCAAAGCTCAGAGTGATCAAATATATATTTTTGAAGTTTGTTTATTTTGGAGATCTGGCCCAAAACTTCTATTATTCTATCTCAATTAAAGGTACTCAATCCGATCAGACGCTCCTAAATTACTATTTCTTTGGCTTCGGGGGGGTAAAAAATATTTGATTCAAGTCGAGGAACCCACCCATCAAAGCTCAGAGCGATTAGATATCGATGTTTGAAATTTGCTTTTTCTATTGTTTGTGGACCAGATCTTTTCCAGGACCACGTGCATAAAATGGACAAATTGCGGTTGTAAGATGGATAACTCTAAAATCAAGTGGTTAAACTTAAGCATAAATACACATCAGTAACTCAACAAAAACAACATGTTCAGTTTATAATACTGGATAAGTTGATAATACAATGTTTTGGAGCTTCCTCTTTCAAATGGTATATAATATGGCATATATTTTATATCTGTGATCTGGGGGTTCGAAAATTTAGTGGGCCTTTAACACTGAAAGTATGTGAGGATATCAAAATTAGGGTGAAGAAAGAATGTTAAATGCAGCAAGCGACTGGCTCAGTCACTGATTGGTAGAAATTATCAGCTAATAATTATTTGATTGACAGCTGTGGAAGGGTCCATTGATAGAGACATCATCGAATTAGAATAGTTTAAAAAAAACATTGGCAAATAATGGCAACTGAAAACAAGGTACTTCCATTAAAACTTCCCACAATGCTGTTGAGTATATTCTGGCTCTAAATATGGTGAATACTACAGTGATGCTCTAATTAATTGACTCCTTAACCACAGCAGAATTATGGGTAACTTTTCAGGATTTAGTCGGAAATATGGCTTGTTGCTTGAGGGCACCCCAGTCGCTCAAAATGTTCACATCTAAACTTAAAACGCATCTGTTTCAACGTGTGTATCATCCGATCCACTGATGGTAGCCAGATGAGCAGCTCATTGTACATAATTGATATTTCTTACTTTGTTCTAATCATCATTATATATGTATTGATGTAAAGCCTAAGAGCTCTATGAGGATTTACGGCTTTAAACTAAATTTATTTATTTTTATTCAAATTTATTGCTATTCATCGGAAAGCTCTCAATATTCACTGTATAACAGAAATCAAAGAGCTGGTCTACACATAGACATAAATAGTAAGAAGCTCCATAGTGACAAATCAAGAAACCACAATTCATAACTAATATTCTTGAAGGCTAAAAGTCAAATTCATAGCTGTGCAACTGTATTGTCAATTGACTAATACCCATGCTAGTCAAATTTTTGACTGAGATTGAAGTAGCCATTTCTTCATATTTTTACCACATGTCTGAACATAGTTACCAATTACAGTAATAAATTGTAAACCTGAACTGGGTACGGCCTAACTGCAATAATTTGTACTGATTAAAATTTTCCCGACATCAATTTACTGGTCAACCTATTATGACCCCTGGAATTAACCCTTTCATGATGGGAGCTGCATTGGTGCAGCATTAAAGATCCTGTGCCAGTGCATTCTTTTATATATGCAAGTCTCCCATAGGGAGCCTCACATATATAAGAGAATGCACAGGCTTACAAGGTCAAGGTAATAATGTTAGGCCAATGTATTCTCTTATATATGGGAGACTCGCATATATAAGAGAATGCATTGGCACAGGGTTTTTGCAAAATTTCAGGAAGCTCCAGTCATGAAAGGGTTAAAGCATAGAGTTACTATGTATAATTTGAGGCCTTAACCCTTTCATGAAGGTTGCTGCGCTGGTGCAGCATTATAAACCATGTGCCAGTGCATTCTCTTATATATGTGAATCTCCCATAGGGAGCGTCGCATATATAAGAGAATGCACTGTGTTACAAGGTCAAGGTAGATATTGTTAGGCCAATGTATATACACAATTTATATATGTGAGGCTCCCTATTTGAGATTCACATAAATAAGAGAATGCATTGTACAGGGTTTTCACAAAATTTCTGAAAGCTCCAGTCATGGAAGGGTTAATACTATGTACCACTTTAAAAGAGATTACTCAACTTATAATAAAATCACATCAATAAAAATATATATTCTTTGTATCACAGCAAGTGTATGTGAGTCATCTTTTTGGGTTCTGCAAGAGAAAGAATAACAGAGACATTTAATGATGTTCTGCATCCAGTCAGAAACAAAATCTTTTTGATTGTCTATGACACCACCAAATGTTCTGCATGAATTAAATTATTGTCGTGATTGTCTTTAATCTACACTGTACACATGTACCTTCATGAATTATTAAGAACTGAAATATCTTTGTTAGTTTTGTATTTGCACAACATGGTATGCAAATTCAGAGTGCCCAAATTCAAAACTGATCGAAATATATTGCTGCACGAATTTAAATAGTACTGCACAATTTTTATATACGAGTAAAGGTAGACAGTAATAATTCAATAAACAACTCACTTAGCACTTTTGGACAATGGAATTCAAGTTTGCATTGGAGTTTGTCCTTAGACTTGGAGCACTTTTAAATGCGACATATGAATAAAGCAGTCCAGCAAAAACACTGAAATTGAAAATAACACAAACATTCTTAACTCCAAAAATGTGATAAGAATCCAAAATCTGGAACATCCGATAATAAACAGCAATCTTTCATGAAAGATATAGGGAATAATCAATTGGTTTGATTATTATGTTCAATAATCAATTGGTTTCGGTGATTAGGTTCAATAATCAATTGGTTTTGGTGATTATGTTCAATAATCAATTGGTTTCGGATATTATGTTCAATAATCAATTGGTTTCGGATATTATGTTCAATAATCAATTGGTTTCAGTGATTACGAGACATAACACACAAGGGGGTCAGGCCTGGTCAAACCTGAGTGAGCGGAACAAACAAGGGTTTTTACCAGTAGGCCGACTCCTCAAGTGAATTATAACATGTAATCATTGAAGCCAATTCATTATTCTGTTTATTACACACTTTCCATCCTTAAAATTTGTTAATGATATAGATTATAAGTGACAAAATAGTCCCTGTTAAGCTGATTATCTTGTGTTGAAGCCCTAGTTGAAAATGTCGTTTAGATATCTGTGATGTCACGATTCCCCTTGACCTAAATTATCAATGTTGGAACTAAATGCTAGAATTTATAGTTGAATGCGGTCTATTTGGAAGTGTAAGATACTAAAATTATGATACTTAAGAAATAACTCTTGTTTCGATTAAGGTTATGTAGGTATAACCAAAAATTCTATAGTAAATCTTTCTTCAAACTTTCGGTTATAACACATAACCTTAATCAAAACAAGAGTTATTTATTATATAAATTAATCCATCATTTCACAGGAGAACCACCATAAGTAGAAGGTAGAAGTAAAACCAGTGAAAAACTCTCCAAAGAAAACCACACATAAAGTTGAAATAGAAACGCTGTCACTCAGACCTCTCTAGTTATCGATTGATCAAGTGGCATCATCAATTCACTGTTCTTTATTGGTAGTGCCAAGAAGATAAAATGCATAATCGGCGTGACTAATTGGTGAATATCATCAACTTCAACTGGGGAACTTCAATCTTATCCTAGGTCTCCCATAGCAGTTGAGGCCCAAGCAGAATGAGGTCCCCAGAGGGTGAATTTGGTGATGTGTGGTATATAGCATCACTAAATTCACCCTCTGGAGACCTCATTCTGCAAATGACAGGCACACTATTTCAAGGCTTGTCATTGTATCAGTCTATATTAATGACAGCATTGTATTCCATGTATTAACACGATGGTCGATGTTTTATGAATAGGCCAGTATAAGACAATATAATGTGAATGACACCGGATTAATTTGTGGCTCTTTATCTCCGACACTGATACAGTCAAATTAATACGTAAATAATACTAGCCTGTCAAAAGCATTTATTTTGGGTGTATGTGTGGATACATTTTAATTTTAGGCATAAAGTCGGGCATCATATAATAAAGATGAAGAAATTAAACTCATTTTTGGAATTTGACAACAAAAATTCATTTGGCATAAAATTTTGGTAAGAGAAAATTTTAGTCCAGCACCAATCCTGTTGAATATAACACATCAGAGTAGAATAGTAGAATGACATTCTATGCCAGACAGAATGAATTATCTGTTTCTCGGACACTTTTTTTTCAATATTGGTAGGCAGGTAGACAGATTTTTATATTTATTTATTACCTGCAAAATTACCAGGTAGGTAGATTTTTATTCCTACTTTTTACAACCAGAATTTCTCAGCAGACGGGTTCTTATGTGCTTATTCCCGAATTATTGAAAACATATGTGAGCATGAAAAATTACTCTTTATGATAAGTGTTAATGGAATTTTAATGTAACAGTGTGTCGTACATACAGTTTAAACAAACCAAAAAGGAAACTGTGATATTATCAGAAATAACAAATGGAAATATCAAATACAAGTTGAAATGTGTCTTGCTAAATTTGTGGTCTGTATATCATCCATTGTTGAGCAGAGGGATGATTTATAATTTTTATTTTCAGTGGGGCATAAAAAGCTCCTAGCGAGCTGGATCATGCCATGAATCTCTACTCTGGTTAACGGCCGTAGAGACCATATTCCACCAGTACAAAACCTGGGAACTTTTTAAAGTTCTGACAGGGAACCTTATAAAGTCGATTAAATGATGTGGGGAATATATTTCTTAGTTATTATCTGTTCCTTAATAATGTACTTCGATGCAGGTGAACGCTCAACTCGAAATTGCATGCTTTTCCGTGACTTTTGTGAGCCGATATCGCAATAAACATTGAATTATTTACACAGGAGAAATTCCATAATTGTAAGCGATGTGAAGCAAAATCACTCACAAAGTCACTTAAATCATCAAATTTTGAGATGGGACCTTCACCTACAGTGAATTACATTATTGAGGAACAGATAATAACTATGAAATATTTTCCCTGCGTTATTTTTTCGAATCTATAAGGGTCCCGGTCAAAACTTCAAAAAGTTCCCAGGTTTTGTACTGATGGAATATGAACTCTATGGGCCTTAGCCAGAGTAGAGATTCATGGCATGATCTACCAGCGAGCCACATTTATATGAGAGGACAGCTGTCTGAGAAACAGAACATTAATTTTGTTTGGCCTTACAAGGCTTAAATTTTTCCCCAATCACTGCAGTATTTTTCAATGGCTTAGAACAGCATACATTTCAATCTTAGGGAAGCTTACTGAATAAATTCTTACCTAACGTTGACTCCAATGAAGTTTGTGTGTGAATATATGTAATCTCCTCCAAGATACATCCCAGTATATGTAACTAAAATATTCTGAAACAGAGAGAAAGAACATACAGTAATGCCCTAAGAGCAGTGAGAGCTTTCCGATGAATGGCAACAAGCCATATTTCCGACTAAATCCTGAAAAATTACCCATAATTCTGCTGTGGTTAAGGAGTCGATTATTTAGGGCATTACTGTAAGTCAAATTGAACAGATCTGCATGTCCTATAACCTTCTACTGAATGTATTCTCTTATTCAATAGAATACATTGGATTGGTCTATTCTTCATCTTGAGGGATGTTCAAGAAAAATGAACAGACGACAGACAGACAATAATGTAAATATAAGTGGAGGAGGATTCCTGTTTATTGGGGAGAAATTTTCAGATAATTAGGCCATAATTTTATCAAACTATAATTTTTATTTAACAAACAGCCATTCCCAGGGAATGTGTTTGGAATGACCATATTCAATGGAAATACGGAGGACCCGATCTCGTTAGCGACTCAATGTTAGATCAAAGGAATGTCAAACTTCAGAAGAAATACGTGATACATGTAGTTAATTATAACAAGGGCGCCAAGCGTGGGCCAATTCCCCCGACTGTATGCTGAATATTGGCTATATTTAGAGAGAAAATGAAGTAATAGTTGGGCATTTCTCTCAGTTTAACCCCAGTTCATAACTCTGGCAAAGGGCCATAACTCTGGAAAAAATTGCAGACAAAACAAACCCCCGGGTCATATCTCTGGAAAAATGGTGCGGACAAAACCTGCACTATGAAGATTGGACAAAGGTCTCCACTATATACCCCCAAATCCTCAATTCACAAATTTCCATGTCAAATAAGGGCTGCTCAGTTGATAATTAATGGACGAAAACCTTAGTATGTGCATATCATTTCCACCAACCTGTGCAATCACCATGCCAAAGGACAATGAAATCCGATAATTAACACCCGAGTTACAAGCTGAAATGTTCTTTCAAAGTCAAACGAGGGTTGTAACTCTGGTAAAAATTACTGGACTAAATCTGTTGTATGTGGATATCCTTTCCCTCAACATGTGATACCAACATGCCAAAGGACAACAAAAACCAATAATAAAGACATCCACAGCATAATGTTTGTTATGGACGCATTGACGCGTTTTACAATAAGTTCACCAAAGGGCCATAACTCGGGGAAAAAAAAAGTGTGGACAAAACTTGCACTATGTGGAAATCCTTTCCACAATGCTGGTCTACCGGCATACCAAACAACATCCAAATTGGACTGTCAATACTTGAGCTGTGTTGTGAAATGTTTGTTATCCTTTAAGAAATTGTACCGTTAGATTTTCTGAAGTTATGACTTTTGTTGCCTTTGACTAATCTGAAAAAATGGAGGAAAACTTGTTATAATTTAATCATAAGCTGTCAATCCACAGAATACTATACAAGACAGTCAATGACTGTGGGTCGCTCACCAGACTGTAAGGACTGAGAAGACAGGGACTCTGAAGATTACAAGAGTCAGAACTTGACTAAATCACTTAAGACAAGTAGTTCTAAACATGGACATAGCTGGATGTTCTCAGATGAGCAGGGCTCTTCACCTTGAAATTTCTAATTGCACATCACTGACAAATCTCCAACTTCTTACCTTTTAAAGAGGACAACCATACCACAGTACTATGTTCACAAAAATCCTTTTGTACATTCCTCTTAGGTTGAATTTTACGACTGGTACCAGTACTTCAAAGCTCTCAAACATTTGAAAATTACCAATCTGACACCCCCATAAAGTTAAAAATTCTGGCCAATTCGGTCCAACAGTTTAACCTGAAGTAGGAACATATGGACTGATGGTTTAAATACATACATGTTAGAAAATCAAACCAAACTACGAGAACAATTCTAACTTATTTGTGGTGTGAACATCTAATCTACAACTACTGTAGTATCAGGCATGAAATTTTTACTTTTGATCAAAGTAGGGGGTCAAATCTCCACTCCTCTACACTCCCTCCCCATTGCCTCAAACATTGCCCCCACCCAGGCTGTCTAGAAATCAATATTATTATACCAGTACCAAACAGCATAGAGGAGAGTTAAATCTCTTATCTCTGCCCTTATCTCTGAACAAATGTGAATCCTCATCTATGAGATCCATTCATCTAGTAATATCAATATACCCCCCAATTTTTCTTTGAAAAATCAGGGTATGATTTCACCTGGATAAGTGATGGTTAAGAAACTAATATTGGAACAGCTGAGTCTGTATTTAGTGTGTCTGACCTTTGCAGGTGAATTTAATTCCGCAAGGTGGACTAACATCACCAAATTCACCCTCTGGGGACCTCATTTGAACAAATCTGAACTCCGGTCACCCAAGGCCCCTCCATACCAAATATAAGCTATATAGGCCCAATGGTTCTTATGAAAAAACTGTTTTAAGAATTACTATGGAGGGAAAGAGTTATGGCCCTGGCTTCGCACCTCCATGTATTTGAAGTAATGAACTTAATTGAACAAATCTGATTGTGAGACACCTAGGGAACATGCACACTGAAATATATAAACACATTCCGTCTTTAATATGGAGAAGAAAACAATTGTTGATAGATGGATGGATAGACATCCCAACAGGCAGACGGATGGAAGCCTGACAGATAGAAGACAAAGTTAATCCAATATATACCCCCCAATTTTTCTTTGAAAAATAGTGGTATGATTTCATCTGGATAAGTGGTGATTAAGAAAATAATAAGAAATGGCCAAGCCTGAATTTAGTATGTCTGACATTTGCAGAATTAGGTCCCCAAAAGGTGAATTCAATGACAATATTCCGTAAGGCAGGCTAGCATCACCGAATTCATCCTCAATCTGATTATGCCTCAATGGCCAATAAAAACCTAGGAACAGATTGAAGTCCTACAGTTGAAGTTGGTGATACACACCCATTAGGCACCTCAATTATGCATTTTATCTTCTGCAAATTAGGGGGACATTGAAACTGAACAGGTGGAAATAAGTGACTAAAACAAACTGTCAATTTGATACTTAGGATACTTCCCAGAAGATGAGGCCTAAGCAGAATTAGGTCCCTGGAGTGTGTATTTGGTGATGCTAGCATGCTGTATGGGGTAGCAAAACTAAATTCACCATCTGAGGACCTCACTCTGTAAATGTCAGAGACACTATTTCCAGACTTGAAGAAATCTAAGCCATTCACAATACCATTGAATGTCAGGGAAACCTATCAGTCATCACCTAACCTTGGGAGCACCAGTTTGTTTTTAAATTGCTACAGATATGTTTACATAAACTAGCCAGATGACATCTATTATTCTAATCTAAAGTAATGACCTGTGTCTTTGCAGATATATATGCTTCTGTCGTGAGAAGAGGTATTAATTAAATTGAGAGGTGATATGGCTTGGAAGGGATGTTGGTTGATGGCAGGGTTGGGGTGGGTCTGGGCCATGTGGGAGGGGGTGGGTGGAATGTTTCCATAATTTCATTAAAGAGTAAAGTTTCATAACTCTGCAGATGTTATAATGGTGTCACTTTTTTTCAAATTTTATAACATGTTTAAAAAATAATTTGTTTGTTTGTTAAATTGAGAAAGGTCGCCCTGAAAATTCAAAAAATCTGAATGTCACTGGCTCCGCCCACATTTGACCCAGTGACCTCATTTGAACAAATCCGAACCACAGTCCCCCAAGGACCCTTTGTACCAAATATGAACCTATTCGGCCCAATGAAATTCGAGAAGAAGTCGCTGTAAGAATTACTATGGTAGAAAAGAGTTATGGTCCTAGCTTCGCAATTATTTGACCGGGTGACCTCATTTTAACATGAATGAGAGTCACCTAGGGAACATCCACATCAAATATGAACCAATTCGGTGTTACGGTTCCAGAGGAGAAGATGTTCAAAGAATTGTTGACGGACGGACGGATGGACGGTGCGACGGTACGATGGACGGACGACGGACAAGTAGTGATGACTATAGCTCCACCGGAGACTTCGTCTCAGGTGAGCTAAAAATCATTGGTTGTCACTAAATAGTAGCCACTAAAGATATTTCTCAATAACTTAGATTTCTCGATTACAGCACTCATAGTAGGATTGTGCCATATGACCATGCCTTTATACCTCCTCCTGCCTAAAATGTACATGAAAACTATTCAATACTTTTTGCGATATAAACGGGGATTCTGATGATGAATAAAAAACCTTGAGTTAGTACTGCTCTGCCATTAAATCTACTGCTTATTACTCATCAGTACTTACTCATTAGGTACTTAGGTAGAAAAAATCAACAAGACTCGATCGAGCTAACATTTGCAAATAAACGTAGTTTCAGAAACTAACAACATGTGTCACAGTACATGCGAAATATTTCTAGAACACCTGCTGCCACAGTGGAGCGATCACTTGATCAGTGCATTAACACTGTACTCTAGCCAATCAAAAGCGACGAATTCATGACAACACTTGATCACTGATAATCGGATGTTTGATTGACAGGTTTCATATAAATTTCCATGGCAATAATCTCAAACTTTCTTTTATACTTATACCTTCTAATTATGGTGGTTCTCTTGTGAAATGACGGATTAAATTATAAGAAATAACTCTTGTTTCAATTAAGGCTATGAGTAAAAACCGAAAAGTTTGAAGATAAATTTACTGTAACAGCCCTACGCGCATTATAGAATTTATCTTCAAACTTTTCAGTTATAACTGCATAACCTTAATCGAAACAAGAGTTATTTCTTAAATGTGTATAAACAGTCAAAAGCATATACATTAAAAAATATTTCAAAAATGGCAGTTTTGATTATTGCTAAGTGACCATAATCTAAATGGCTATTTCTGTCGTTTTGCTAACACCAGATCAGCCACGATTAAAATATTTTAAAATACATATATTCATGAATGTTTAATAGAGACACTGAATATTTGTCAAATTGTCAAAGCACAGCAAAAATGACAACTTTATAAAAATTAACATTACATTTTCTAGGACCACTTTACCAGGAATGAAGAATGTAACTTACTTTTAGACAGCCCACGATGGTCGTTGTGAGTGGTGAGTTCACCTTTGTACATAATACTGTGGCATATGAAAGGACGAACCCCATAACACAGGAACAGAGGAAACAGCCAACAAACAATGGATCATACCATCCTGTGAAGCTCCACACCTAGTGAGATCAAAATGAAACTATATAAGGCCAAAGAAAATTAAATATCTGGTTTGGGTTACAAGCCTAAAAAAAATAGGGTCGGTAGGTAGGCTTGAAATTTTATTTTGTTAATTAATTTTTTTATTTTGACATATTTTTATGCCTTTTCATGTGCGTATTTTGCTCTGCAAGATTGACATAAAACTACTTTTGATTATTTTTGTATAAATGTTAATTTTACACAATACTTTTACTTAGAAATCAACCTATTTTGAGATACTTAAATGTGTTTTATGAAAACAAAAATTGAGAAAAAATTAAATAGATTTTCTTGAAAACCATGAAAAAAACTTAAGGGTCAGTAGGGAAACCCAAACCACAAATATTTTTTTCTTTGGCCTAAACACTAGTTTAGACCATTGTCCAATGAATTACATCAACATGTTTCATATCAATTTCCACTTTGGTGGGTATCTTTTCCATGGCGATATTCTCAAAGTTTCTTTGACACCATATATACACTAGTTTAGAGCATTGTCCAATGAATTACAATTAACATGGTCTCTTAAAGCTCCTATGCAATGCACAGGGGGGGGGGGGGTGTAAAAAAAAAATCCAAGCATATACTGGTATTAGGGGTGTGACTGGTGGGTGGTCAAGAAAACCAAAAGTACTTTTTTCCACATGTCAAAAAAATTAATTCCTCCATATTTTTCGACTATTTTTGGCCTTAAAACTTGGCGATAATGTAATTTTAACATCAAACTGCCTTTATATTAGACAGACAGTTTAACACCATACATGAAATGCATGGACATATTGCATAACCAATCGCTGCCATGTCAATCACATACGCCAACCTGTAACAGGTAGTTGATAGGAAACAGACAGTAATCGGTTAAAATGTTAATGTTAAAAAAGAACTAATGTCTTTCAGCTTCTATGTTACTAATCTGTCTTGACAAAGATGTATTCAATAAGCGCATATATGCAGAAATCTGTCAATCACTTATTTACTCAGAAAATAAAGAAAATAACAAGCGTTCACCGACAAGATCCTGTAAAATTCAAAAGTTCTTAACATTGTGATACAAACAGGTCGAAACACTAAAATTAGGCAGTGAAGCAAGTGCTACATTGAGCTTCCCAATGCTATGGCAGATGATATGTTAGTATTTATTTATCCTTAAAAAAAAATTGTATGGCTACCACTCCTATTGTCTTGTATTACAGTAATGCCCTAAATAATCAATTCCATAACCACAGCAGAATTATGGGTAATTTTTCAGGATTTAGTCGGAGATCGGAAAGCTCCCACACTATTCTGCTGTGGTTAAGGAGTTGATTACTTAGGGCATTACTGTAGTTTGCCATATAGTTACTAGAGACTACATTACTCATATTTCATTCATGCAGTACAATTTTTCACTCAGTTTTGAATTTGTTCACCGTTCTGTGCGAAATTCAAATTGTCAGAAATATTTTCCGTAAAAGTCTTGTATCTGATGACAGTTTCAGTTCTTAATCGTTCCTGAAGATAATTGAGTAAAAAGACCATCACGATGAAAATTTACATCGACTAGAACATAAATCCAACATAATTTTGTTGTGAAGTTGGCTCCAAATAACCATTGAAAAGAACTCAAAGAAGTAAAACCACACTACGTAGTCTGCCAAGTTAAAAAAATCACCACAAATCATCGCAACAAGACAAAGCAGTTAAATGGTAAACTTTCAGGCATTATTATAATAGACATATATCAGATGTATGGAGGCACAGACTCGGTATATGAGTGTGCATTGCATCAAACGTCATTCCTTCAGAGAGATTGAACAAATTTAGAACAAGGCATCTTCAAGTTCCTTATCACCCACAAGAATGCCAAGAAGGGTGATTCGAATCAAAATGATCAAATCGAATCAGCAGCACGATTCCCGAATCGAATCTCGACGCTTCGCAGGGGCCTACATTATATGTCCCAGAAATAAAGAGCATTTCTTTCATTTCTGTGCGAAAAATTGAAAACAGTTGGAAAATGGCTGTGACCATGGAAATTATTTTTCAGAGCAAATGAACTTTTGAAGTCGGTGTATCAATGTTTATTGTATTTTTCAACCTATCTTATACCTCCTTCCAATTTACGTAGACAGAATTAGGAAGCTTCAATGGATCATGTCGTTTAAGTTTTTTTGTCATAATATCAAGCATCAAAATAAAGGGCCTAACATGGCCTGAGAACCAAAAGCAAGCCTTGAAATAGGGTGTCTGTCATTTGCAGAATGAGGTCCCCAGAGGGTGAATTTAGTGATGCTACCCCGCATAGCGGGCTAGCATCACCAAATTCACCCTCTGGGAACCTCATTCTGCAAATGACAGACACACTATTTCAAGGCTTTTTTGGGCCTAACTTACCTTTTCATACTGTGAGGTTGAGTATGCTATGAGCAATGTTGGTAATAACATGAGCAGGGCATTGTAATAGAGCAAACCCCATTTTCCTAAGTCCTGAAATAAACAATATCATTATTAATACTACAATACACCAGGCATGCGCTCCATATCTGGAAACATTTACATCATCTTGGAAAAGCCCCATGGTCTTAGACATTAAAACTGGATCAGAGTTTGTCAGACGTAAATCTGATGATTATCAACAGCTTTTTAAAGAGTCTGGCTTGATTGATGATAGGAAGTGTGTTATTGAGTTCACAATCCTGCAACTTGATGTACAATGTATTTCAACTAATCAGTGATTATCAGAAATAGAACCAGCATTTTCAAGACTGGACAGCTTAGGACTGCCTAATATGTTATGCACCTTATCAATCAAGCCACAAGGACGTTCACCAGGGTTCCTCCCTACCACTTGCCAAATTTGCTAAATGCAAAATAATTCACTGTTGGCAAAATTTATTTTAATTTAGCAAAAAAATTGGCAAGTGAGTTCTAAATTCCACAAGGAAGTGAATGTTAAGAAATTGATCGCTCAATACCACCACGGTCAAGAAAGTCCGTCACACTTAGCGGATTATGCAGGCTGACGGAAGTTATCACCTAGGTAGTTAACCCTTTCAGAGCTCTTTCCATCAATGTATCACATTATTATAATCAATAAATTTGAAAAATGATCAAGGAAAAATGGTTGATACAAAAATCTGACTTGGCACTGAAAGGGTTTACCTGATTGTAGTATTCTTAATATGAGACCACTAGGTAAGATAGCGGAGATTACATGGTTAATCCCCTTACTTAATTTAATGCAGAACTTCTACAGGCATGTGGAGGGTGATTGGTCTATTGTTTTATGACAACGGAAATCTTAATCTGTCTTAATTTTATTCAAGTCTGAAATAACTACTCAAATTTGAAATAACTACTGTCAAAGCATAAAAACTAATGTTCCATTGACACCTTATATCAGTCCGATATCATTTGGTAGCTCATGAGAAAATTTGGCAAAAATTAAATTTATTTGGCAAAAGTCAGGTTTGTGCCAGTGCAAACACTCGCTCACCTCACCAGGATAGATGCTATGTAAATTAGGCTTTTATATTGACCTTGATATCAAGTATTTTCTTGGTATAGACACCGTTCGCTGCAGTGAATAAGTCATTTGTCAGGAGAAACAAGTAGCCATATAAATCAAATGCCAAATCATCCCTGAAAATAAAGAAGTACCCATTATAATAGCCTAATCTTTACTAAATGGATTCTCCCATCAATTACAAGAGGATACATTGGAATGGTCTATTATTCATTTGGAGGGATGTTCAGGCAATATAAGCAGACGACATGAAGACGAAAAGATAATACAAGTGCAGAAGGATTCATATTCTTTACATTTACATTGTTACTCATAAAAGTCCATTGGCCCATCACATGAATTTAATAATCGTTCTCTCCTTTTTCAGCACAGTATCGAAAATAAACAAGTAAGTTCTTATTGAAATCTTCATACTCATGAAGGAATCCCGGACATTTCCCCACCGGACATTTCCCCACTTTCAAAAGCGGACATTTCCCCACATGGACATTTTCCCACCCGGACATTTACCCACCGGACATTTCCCCACCCTGCTAATGAAATGCTTTATGCTACATCCTCTATTGCAGATATTGAAGAATGTTTTGACTGGTCAGTGAAGCCTGGTCAATGAGGCCAACTCAAGCGATGTCAACTCAGCTGATGTAATGTTTTGACAAACATGAAAACGTGTTTTGACAAACATGAAAGAGTGTTTTGACAATAGTTTGGGACATCAACGCAGTTGAAACAATGTTGTGACAATTATGATCACAGTATTAGTTCTAGTGAGTGACCTCTAGACAGCATATATAACCTTAGCAAAGAACATAAATAAAGAGCGTTCATCGTTAGTTTCCATATTCAAAAATATATGTGTAAATTTACATTTTATGAAGAGCATTTAATTTGATATTTTTTCTGAAGAACAGAAATAAAGATCTCGATCAGATACCAATGATAAATGACTGAACCCTTGGTATATCTTTAATTACTTTAATAGACAATGGTTAAAACCCACCAAGTATGAGGAAAACATATGAAATAACAGGATTAACACGTTCATCGGTAAATACACAATTTTTCAAATAATAAATGTGTATATATATAGTGAATAATTGTAATATTTTTGTTCTTTATGTAAAAACACAACATTACCATGACAGCGACCAGACATAACTTGGACTTTCTGCTCTGTACAAAGGCATTGTTGGCCATTCCATTAGAATTAAGAAAGATTAAGTGATTTGTTATGTGATTACCATTTGTTGTTGTTGTTGTTCCATGTATATTTTCTTGAAATAAATTTGATTTTACCACACACCCATAGTAATAATCAGTCAAATGTGGGGAAAAGTCCGGTGGGGAAATGTCCGCTTTGATATTGATTAAGTGGGTAAATGTCCAGTGGGTAAATGTCCGGGTGGGGAAATGTCCGCTTTGCCAATTTCAGAGTGGGTGAGGAAATGTCCTGTTACCCTAATGAAGATCAAGCAAATATAGCCAGTTTCAGCTGTACCAAACAATGATAGTTTGGCAAAAGAAATTGATTGTGTAGAAGTCGTGTTCTGGTTGAAATGGAATATTTTTCTGGATTTCTCTGTATTCCTTTGTCTGATTAATTATGTAACAATGTATCATTATTGCTGTCTTTTCATGCTTTGCATTGTGAAATGTGAGAAATCTTTTTAATCTGCCGTCCTCTATATAGGGTTGGTAATTCTAGCTCAGCTAAAAGCGTGGTTACTCTCCCCTGATCACGTGAATACTCACGGCCTATGAAACAGACTGCTCGCCAATGTATCTTTTCTAATTGATCGATTTGGTATTTTGATGATATGGGTCCCATACAGTGCAATTGTATTCAAGTTGAGAATACAAGAGTAGTATATGCTTGCTTTTTGATGATATTATGACATCCGCCGAGATTATGTTGGAGAAATCACAGCATTTTGTTGGCCTTTGCTGTTATTTTGTTGACATATGTTCATGCCACGACAGGTTTTAAGTGATTTCCACTCCGAGGTAGGTATATTGTTTTACTGACTTGAGAATTTGACTGTCCATAGAGAACTGCAAAATGACTGGTGATTTTGTTGTATGTATTCTTAAAACATACCATTTTTGAGGATTGAAGCGCATGTGCCAGTTTGAAAACCACGTGGTTAGAACCGATAAATCCTTTTGTAGTATATCGCAGCTTTTATCAAATTGGATGATGGCATACAAAAGACTGTCATCGGTGAATAGTTTGATCTGTGACTCAATTCCTTCTCCAATATCATTGATAAACAACAGAAACATCAAATGTCCTAGTAAAGTCCCTTGAGGAACAACAGTTTTCACTGAACATGCTGCCGATTCCTCGCTATCCACACAAACTTTCTGCTCCCAGTTTGTCAGCCATGATCGAATCCATTCTAATAGGCTTCCCCTTATACCGTACTAAGATACTGGAGCTTTCTGCATCAGTCTGATATGATGGAATGCATGAAATGCTTTGCTAAAGTCTACAATTATGAGTGCCACTTGATTTGAGTTATCCACATGGCATGATATGTGTGGTTCCTGGTGATCAGTTGAGACTCACAAGATCATTCGTTTCCTAAATGCATGTTGGTGATCCACTAAAATGTTGTGTTTTTCTAAGTGTTGTGTTACATGTTTGTAAATGATATGCTCAAATATTATTACGCGAGACAGATGTGAGTAAGACAAGTCGATACTTGGAAGGTTTGACTTCTGTCAACTTTTTTGAATAATGCTAAAATATGAGTTATTTGCCAGTCTTATGGGACATTTTGCTTCTCTACTGTTTTTTTTAAAAATGAATCTCCGATACTTCAAACTTATTATCTGAACAATTCCGAAGGGTGAAAACTTTTGTACTTGAATATGAGCCTAACAATGGTTGGTAAAAAAGAAACCATTATCATAGGCGACAAGAAGGGGCATAACTCCAACAAAGTTTTTAATTTCAGTTTGAATATCAGTTCGGAAGCTAAGGTTATACAGAAACTGGTACAATAAACATGATCAAACACACATTTCTGTCAAGAATAATGTCCAAGTATAACATTTTTCATGTGTGGTAAATGCTGAGGCCTACAGTAATGCCCTAAATAATCGACTCCTTAACCACATCAGAATTATGGGTAACTTGTCAGGATTTAGTCGGAAATATGGCTTGTTGCCATTCATCGGAAAGCTCTCACTGAGAGCTTTCCAATGAATGGCAACAAGCTATATTTCCGACTAAATCCTGAAAATTACCCATAATTCTGCTGTGGTTAAGGAGTCGATTATTGAGGGCATTACTGTATAACAGGGATAATCACAGGGATTTCTACTCACAAGGCTGCAACCACAGCACCAAGTATCATCAAATAAACAGATATCTGAATAGCAAACGTAGCTTTTTTTCTGAAAAAAAGACAGGAATGGACAATTAATTACTGCTATCATTAATATCATATGCTATATACAAATAAAAGGCCACTTGAGAGAATAAAATTATATTCTGGCAAATATCATCAACTCAAAATAAATCCAACTTGAACTGTATATATTGATAACAAATATTGTTCTATTTGAATCAATTGATTATACATAAGCCAATATCTAAACTGAATTTTTTTTTATCAAGGTACCACCTGAATACCATAATAATTAGCTGACTGTCAATATGAAAAAAAATATAACCCTGACAAACCAAACCTAGATTCACACTTGACTTTATTTTTCTGATATATCTAAATGCATGTCATGTACAAACAAATGCAATCATAATTATTGTTACCAAACTTTTCATGCGGAAGCCAATTTTATAGCCACATTTTAAGTCAACAATGACCATAATTTGGCATCAAAGTGGACAATACCAATATGTCCCTAACCAAATATGCTCACATTCCAAGCACTATTTCATTTCATTAATAATTACTGCAGTCATGTATACTATTTTGAAATAAATAATTTTACCCCAAAATACAAGTAAATGAATATTCAACAATTCAGTATATTATATATACTTACTGTAGTAGAAAATATTCTCCAATCATTGTGAATAATATAGAAAACCTTCGTAGAACTGTGAACATGGGAAGACTGCAAAAAAAAAAAAAATTAGTCAAGTACTTGAACAACTGAAAAATATTAGAACAAATTTATTGGACTTGAAACTTGATGAACCATCAACAACATATTAACCCTTCCATGACTGGAGCTTCCTGAAATTTTGTAAAAAATCCTTTGCCAATGCATTCTCTTATATATGCAAGTCTCCCATAGGGAGCCTCTTATATATAAGAGAATACATTGGCCTAACAATATTTACCATGATCTTGTAAGCCAGTGCATTCTATTATATATGAGAGGCTCCCTATGGGAGACTCACATATATAAGAGAATGTGCCCGCACAGGATTTTTAATGATGCAACAGGGCAATTCCCACAATGTACGGGTTAAGACAAGGAACAGTGCATACCAAAAATTATAACATGAATCTTAAATGATTCATTCAAAATTGAGAAATATATAGAGCCACAATGTTGTTTTGGGTTAGTGATTATTGAGAGCAAATGTTGGATATCATGAGAACCGAAGGATCAAGTGGTATGCTTCTGCCATCTAATCGAGTGTGGTAATCTGTAACCAACATCAACAAGCCTGAATTTAGTGTGTCTGACATTTGCAGAATTTAGTGACACTATCCCACACAGCATAGACCTCAACTGCTATGGGAGACCTGGGATCAATTTGAGACTATAAATACTTCCCAGAAGATGAGGCCTGAGCAGTATGAGGTCCCCCGAGGATTAATTTGGTGATGCAAGCCCGCTGTGACGGATAAGATAACTAAAATCACCCTCGGGGGACCTCATTATGCGAATGTCAGACACATTAAATTCAGGCTTGCACACCAATACGAGTGCAGTACTATATTTATTGCATACCCCAAATTTATTTCTCCGAGGAAATTTTTCTTTATAAGCTCACAAAATTGCCAAAATCAAGTAATCTTGAGGTAGACATTCACCTGATTAAAGAGCCGGTTTTAACTCTTTCTATACTAAATACTCAATGACGAGTAGTTCTCTTAGAAAATGTTGAGATCATAAGTTTAACAAAGACCATAGTTTCTTGAACTTAGGCCATTCTTAAAAGAATTTATGTTTCCCTTCACCGGACCCATATTATTATACATTTTCTACCATTGAATATGAATCATTCTGTTTTTGTAAATATTTGTGGCACAGAAAAACGTCGTCAAATGGACAGTCTCCGACAAAATTGCATATGAAGATTGATAACTCGAAAATCAAGTGGTAATATGGCCAAATTTGTGAAACTCAACTGATAATACAGCCATATTTTGTTGAACAAAATATTGATAAATAACAAGTTTTGGGAAATATTATACCATAGTTGATAGTGGTTAGCATTGTTTTGTTGCAATTAATTTATTCTGATAACTAAAGCATATATTTTGAAGAAGTCTGTCTGTCTGACCCAAATTTATTATTTTTAGACCCACGAAAACGTTTGGGGTAGAGATATACAAATTTACTGATGTGTGGTTTTGAAAGTTCATTTGAGTTTTGGTTTTGGTATGGTTTTGTAGAAAAACCAGGTTTTTGTTTCAGTTATGGTTTTGCTCAATACACCAATGACTATTATATATGCACAGAGCAGATGGTATGTTTGGTTCTGAAATAAAACCGAGAAACAGTAAAACCGCGCATCACTATACACCATCTTTAAACAATAAGAAAAAGTGTGTTGCATAAATGGTGGATTCTCAGTGACATAACAAACTAGAACAGTTCAGTCCTTCAAAAACTGATGTTTAACATATGTTACAGATTACACCAGCAAACTTTAACAAGTCAATCTATTATGAACATTACCTACCTTATCGATTTTGTTCCTCCCAAACCTGAGAGCATATTTCCTAAGTATATCACAGGAAGAGGCCATATCTAAAAGAAAATATGCTACAATTAAATTATTAACACAGATGAGAGATCGGTGGTTTAATAATTAGAGCATTCGGCTTGTAGTCCTGTCAACACAGCAATACACCAGTGACCTTTTGAGTTTCCCGCAACAGTAGCTTGGTCGGATTAAGCGATGTGTAACTGTCAAGTTTTAGGCATTCAAATATTGTGGCAAGTTGTGACCCTTGAGCAAAGTCACTCGTATTCTTTGTTTATCAGTAAAGTCTGGTACAACATTGTTGTGAGTCACTGCATATGATGCAACAGGCAACAGACAACAACAAAATGCTGATGTTCACATTGAAAAAATGATCTCATATTCCACTTGAAATAATGTTATTTATTGCAACCTGTATGTAATGTATACCATTTAGTTAATTAAAATATTCCCGAAAACAGAGTGATTGAATGAACTGATCGACTTCGGAATCCTAGAACTCTTTACATACCGGTGAGTAGCTTCATGTTCATAATTTTCAAAGAACAGTTTCTAATTTGTATTTTACAATTCAGAAAGTGATTTTTAATGACATATTTGTTGGCTCTGTCAGTTTCAACATGTTTACGTTCAAGATCAGTGGATAACATTTCATTCAATCCTACGAATTCTACATGATATACTTGATATATAAATTGTGAATTTTTACAATAAACAAATTTGAGAAAATTATTTCTAATATGTTGAAATTAATGTTCCGGGGCATAATTATAAGCATTCAATGTCTTTTTTGTTGCATTTATGGAAACATTGCACATCTCAAACCTCGCTCTGGATAATCTAAGTCTATTACGTTCGTCAAACTGAAGACTAATGAGCAAAATAATGCTTTTTCTATCATGAATTAAAAGATGTATTTTATTCTTTTATTTTTGAAATGTCCACCTCGAACAAGTTCGGGTAACACACAACAAAATCAAACTGATTTGATCTGCCTCAACAATGTTGTGCAACAAAATGTTGTTGCGTGCAACAAGAAACATGCCATGATACACGATGCAACATTGTTGCATTGAGTGCATTTGGCTTAAGTAAGATTACTAACCCTCTAAATTATGTCTTCAACTGTCAACAGGTATAGTTCACCTTAAGTTAATAAACCCTCTTACCATTTGTATAGTCTCACGACTAAAGTCTGGAAATGAGATGACCTTCAATTTTTTAGCAGTGTATAGCACAACAATTGCTGTGACCATCTGAAAAAGTTAAAGCAAGTATTAATAATTTAAAGGCATATTATGAGATCAAAATAGAATAAAAAGAACAACTGAAAAGTCCGGCTGATACAGATCAAATGGTTGAAGTTATTTAACCTTTCCATGACTGGAGCTTCCTAAAATTTTGCGAAAACACTGTGCCAATGCATTCTCTTATATATAAACGACTCTTCCATAGGGAGCATAGGAAGCCTCGCATATATAAGAGAATGTACATGTATTGGCCTAACAATATTTACCTTGACATTGTAAGCCAGTGCATAATCTTATATGCGAGGCTCTCTATGAGAGACTCCCATATATAAGAGAATGCACTGACACAGGGTTTTTAATGCTGCACCAGCGCAGCTCCCATCACGAAAGGGTTAAGTTTGAAAATTCTTTGCTCCCTAGTAGGCTCCTGCGATTGTTCAAGATTCAATTAAAAATCATGAAAAGGTTCAATTTTATTTGAGATGAATGTGAAAATTCAACAATTTTTTAACCATCTTGCAATGGGAGACTCCTGTGCTTTCTCTATATATACCATTATTAAATCGCCACAATCACGGTTAAACAGAAGGGGGATAGGATAACCATAAAAATACAAAATTTATTTCAGTTATCAATTAAATTTTCCAGTCTAATCTGTCAAAATGTAACAGTGTGATAATTATTATGATAATTATGTATCTCAAAGCCCTATTTGCCTGCGATAAGAAAACATGTTGATTATTTTTATCATGGTGGTTCAAATCATGTTCTGATATGAAATCTTGATCGTCTAAGAATCCCCCCAAGGTTCAATTCCAGATTAGATTCAATGAAAAATACAAGATTCAAAGCCTCTACCTGGATCTCGTGCAGTTAGTGTGCTAACCAATGTATCTGAACAACATATTTGTCACTTCTGACAATGTTGTTTCAGATGTGGTGACACAAATTTTTTGCTCAAAGTTGTATTATCTGGAAGTGAATCTACTAACTGATTCAATTCACTAGTTAAACAATCAGTTGAATTTTGTTCAAGTTATAGCACTAACAAGCATAAAATTGCTAAAAATAGACAAACTAAGGGCCGTAACTCAGGTAAAATAAATTGGACAAACCTGGTTTCTGAATTCGATCAAGATATTGTTGAGAAAGGTCCACATGTCAAATAAGAATGTAATCGGTTGACACATGTTCAAATTTTCGTGAGGGTATCTGAATATCTGAATCACGCAATAGCATGAAAATTATTTATGCTTTTAAAAGCTTAATTGCATTGTCCTTGAGTGTACTAGTAATGGAATAATACATAGCATAATTATGTGAATTTCGCCTCCCATATTAATACATGTATACTTCTAAAGACATGAATTTAGTTAAACTACTCTGAATACAGACCTGCCCAATGGCTAAAGCTTGAAATGATGGAAACCTGAAACGGGATAAAATTTTAAAGAGATTAAACGACACTATTCAAAGCTCACATCAAACCAAGAGATTTGCGAGGAGTGTCATTTATATGACTGTTGCATTTTTTCAAATTGAAAACTTCTCTGGTAAAGAAGGGAGTCTATATAGTAATATTCCATGAAACTATGTGGTTATATTATTAAACATTGTCTATTAAACCATTTGTTTATTATTGTACCAATATATGGACAGGATATAAATAATGACAGCTTAATAGAATGAGTGATGACTCATTATAATGAATACAACTATTCACAATTTGCTTATTTCAAAACAAGACCCCCCCCCAAATTACCAAATCTACAAAATCTACCTTGAAATTACGAAATCTAACTTGACATTACCAACTGTACACTAGTGATCACCCCCTCCTCCAGCTCAAGAAGTCCCCTCTCGCCCAGGGCCCAGACTCCCAAGTCTTAGGTTGAAATTTCACAACCGACATCTCAAACTTTCTCAATTGTTGGAAATTTTCAATCTCACAAGCGCTTTATATAAAACCATTTAGACATGATTAAAGCCCAATTACCCATGGACCCAAAAACACTATATGTATGTCAGATTAATCAGTCAGGTAGTTCCAAGGTAGATGTTTTAATGAATTTTGTATTTTAATGATTTTTTAGACACAAAAGTCTTAAGTCCCCATAGTCCCGTCATTTCTTAACGGGTTGACCTCATGTTAACAGATCTGAATCTCAGTCACTAAAGGATCCTCCATACTATATGGTCCAACCTCTCTTGAGAAGACATTATAAGTATTACTATAGAGACATACAGTTATGTCCCTGGTCCCACCCTATTTAACCTGACCACCAGTGACCCCATCTGCATTTGAATCCCAGACACCAAAGAACCCTTCATACTAAATATCAGTAAAATAAACCTGACGGTCCGTGTAAAGGAAGCATATTAAGAGGAAAACTGTCCTTTGCTTGGCCCCTATTTGACCAGGATGACCCCATTTGAACAAATCTGAACTACAGTCACAAAAGGACCCTTCATACCAAATATGAACCAATTCAACCTGATGGTACACGAGAAGTCGTTTTTAAGAATTACTATGAAGGGCAAGAGTTATGGCCCTGGCTTCACAACCATTTGACAGAGTGACCTCACTTGAACAAATTTGAATGTGAGTCACCTAGGGAACATCCACACCAAATATGAACCCATTCAGTCTTATGACCTAGAGAAGATGTTCAAAGAATTGTTGGCAGATGGATGGACGGACAGACAGATGAACAGGTAACAGATGAGAAGTGATGACTATAGCTTCTTCTCATAAGAGCTTCAAATTTACATTTCATTGAACAAATCTGTCAGTCACCCCCCCCCCCCCCCCCCAACACTGTGGGGACATCCCTGTGAGAATATGACATAAACATTTATTTGACTACATTAGCTTAACAAAATTCCCATGACCTTGAGAGCAAGTGCATTCTGAGAATTATATTCCATTCATCAAGCCATCAGCTACCAGTGTCTGAGAGGTGTTGACATAGATAATTAGGTTTTAACGACTGCACACACAGCTTTTTGATACTCCTACAGCTGTGATCAAAACAAGGATTTTAATGGGGTGAACAAGGAAGAGATAACATGGTATGATACAGTGTGGTGTGGCAGGGACAGGAGGTGGGGTGGGGAGGGTGGGGTTGGGTAGCTGTGATATGTCTAAAAAAATCAAAGGTCAAAATGCAAAAATGTTATTTTTTTTTAGAGTTATGTCCCTGGCTCTGCCCCTATTTGACCCAGTGACCCCATTTGAACAAATCTGAACCCCAGTCACCCAAGGTCTCTCTGTACCAAATATAAGCTAAATCGGCCAAATATTTTTTTAGAAGAAGTCATTGTAAGAATTACTATGAGTTATGGCCCTGGTTTCTCAATTAATTGACCGGGTGACCTCATTTGAACAAATCTGAACACCAGTCACCCAAGGACCCTCCATACCAGATATTAGCTAAATCGGCCCAATGGTTCTGAACAAGAATTACTATGGAGGAATAGAGTTATGGCCCTGGCTTCGCAACTATTTGACCCAGTGACCTCATTTGAACAAATCTGAATGAGAGTCACCTAGGGAACATCCACACCAAATATGAACAAATTCGATCTTCCGGTTTCAAAGGAGAAGATGTTCAAAGAATTGTTGATGGATGGACGGACGGACGACGGACGAGGAGTGATGACTATAGCTCCACCGGAGACTTCGTCTCAGGTGAGCTAAAAATAGGAGTGCTTTATTCTTCTATTCTGAAGAAAAGTTGGTACCGTACCAATTTTTTCTAAATTCTATGATTGGAAAGAGACTTCATGTGGCGTACATAGTCTGTGTATGATTATTTTAAATATATTGTTTTTGTCTATCCAAATAGTACGTACCTGATATTATCATTATGGGTACTACATGTACCGTACTATATCATCCACGTAGAGTTATCTACCATGGAAACGTCAAAGAATGAGATAACAGTCTGCACCTTTTCGCGTACGTTTTATTTTTAGTTCCCTTGAAAACATACAGCGATGGAAACTTTGTACATGACATATATATTCCTCCATATTTTGTGTATAGTCTTAGATCATGCCATGAATCTCTACCCAAGCTACACCCGTAGCTATCATATTCCACCAGTACAAAACCTCGGAACATGTTGATGTTCTGATTGGCTCTGACAGCAAACTTTATAACATAGAACAAATTAGGCAGGAATATATTTATTTGTTAATACATGTAGTTGTTCTTCAGTAAATAACTTCACAATAAGGGGTAGACCAGCTGGAGATTGCATGCTTTTTTGTGACTTTTGTGAGCTGATATCCCAATAAGCATTGAATTAATTACCCGGGAGAAAATCCATAATTGTAAGTGATGCAAAGCAAAACAAAGTTACTTAAATCCTGAAATTTTGAGTTGGGACCTTCAACTACAGTGAAGTACATTATTAACCCTTTGAACCCGGCTGGCCGGTATTCCGACCAGAACGTAATTGCATATATACGCGACTGGCCGGTTTTCCGGCCATGATGTAATCTCGTTCTACCGTCGGCGTCGCAGTGTTGCACTTTATTTTTTATATTTCGATAAATACTCAATGTTAAGAAAAATAAAATAGTGTTGCATAAAATTAATATTATAACTGTTTTAGCTGCCCAAAAATTATCGAGGTTGTGTTTGGCATAATGAAGTATAAGCCGATTAAAAACCGGATACAGTCTCCATTTTATCACATTTCTGCAGTTACGGCACTGCTATATTGATTCTCGCGACCTCTCATTTCGCGTTAGGTCATACCGCCTTGTATGGCTCATAAGAGATCTAAAAATATATATTTATAGGTAGAAACTTTAGTGACGTATTCTTGTGGTATTTATAACTCCCAATGTGTGAAGAAATTCCTGCTAAATTATATAATTCGCGCTAACGATTGTCGGATGTATAAAACACATGTCATACGAGTTTTGTTCAAGAATATACAAACTTCTGAGTTCATTAAATCATAACTTTTTTGTGCAAAGGTACACGTTATATAGATTTACACGAGAATAAAGTTCAGAATCTTGTCTTTAAGATGGCATAAGCCAATAGACCGCACAATGCCGCGCATTTTAATTATTGGTGGGATATTCAGCGAACACCCAGAGTTTGTTTTGGCTAAAACCCATATGACGTCATGTATTTACGTTGGGATTGTGACGTTACGTAACATTTTTTGGCAGTTTCTATAATAAATCTAATAAGTTTTAAATTTTTAATAACTTTTTCTGGATATAAGACATTGAAACAGATTGTGATGTGCTGAATTCAGAATTTAATAATCTTTCCAATGGTGTAAACAATATGGTAGAAGAGAATGCATACATGTACATACCATACGCCTGAACGCAGTCTACAATAAGTCAAAATACCCCTGGGAGTCCAGGGTCAGGGCGTTGATCCATGTGGGGAGCCAGGGTTCAATGGGTTAAAGAACAGGTAGGCCTCAGGTTCTAAGAAATATAATAAAATTTTTAAAGGTACTCAATCCGATTAAAGACCCCTAAATTACTATTTCAATGGCTTCACGAGTAAAAAATATGATTCGATTCGATTGATGATCATGTATTATTGTCCCAAAATCGTGTAAATTTCTCAGTATGAAAAAATCAGACGTTTATGGACGGATCAAAACTAAATTTTGTATCTAGCCTAGATTCTAGGTTTATTTATACTGGGGGAGTGACATATAGGCAGTGTCCCGATTACATTCCTGAATGCTGGTGCCAACAAGTTTGGAATTAGTTAAATGTTAAAGGTACTCAACCCGTAAAGAGGGTCCCCAACAACAACAATCCGATCGGAGGGTCCTATATTACTATTTCTTTGGCTTTGGGGGTAAAAAATATTTGATTCGAGTCGAGGAACCCATCAAACAAAGCTCAGAGTTATTAGATATTGATTTTTGAAATTTGTTATAAACTCGAGATGAATACTACTAACTGCCGTAATCTGCTCTGGATGTGTTCTCCAAATCTATTCAAACAGACAAGGATGGATAACTCTAAAATCAAGTGGTAATTTTAACGCAATTTTTACTGAGTTCTGGGCCAGATAGTATTCCCGATAATGAAAAATAATAGATTTCTAAAATCGATATCTAACAAATCTGAGCTTTGATGGGTGACTTCCTCGACTCGAATCAAATATTTTTTACCCCCGAAGCCATTGAAATAGTAATTGAGAGGAGTTTTATCGGGTTGAGTACCTTTAACACATGAAAGTTTGAAACCTCGATCAGCAATTAATATTTCTGAACTTACTTGAATGAGGTGAGAACGATTTTGTTCACAAACAATAGTAAAACCGACGACCCGCCGTAAAAGAGCGCCGACAATAGGCGAGGTAAACTTGATGTGTTTGAATCTTCCATCCTTCTGCAATGAACTGCTTCAAAAATGCATCTTTTGGCTCCCGCATCTGTGTGTTTACGTGGAATTGTTATCAGACGCGCAGATCGATTAAAAGCAAGCATCCGTGAAGCCGATACGCTTTTCACCAATTGCCACGGGTTCTCCCATTTTTCACAAGGAAGAGGAGGAATAACTCTAAATTTGAATACGGAAACTATTCAACAGGTGCCCGATTTTTGACCGCAATAAGGAGAATCCCGTACAGAAAAGTTATCCCACTTTTCAAGTTCGGTAACCCTAAACATAATAAATACTCCACCGGTGAATGTGGCGCTTTATTCTTCCCGCAGTTTGCTTGGCGGTAATTGTGAGATTGATTTACGATTGTACATCACATTTTTGATCTTTCTAGATCATATTTTGTTATTTTGTTTACTGTTCTTCCCTCACTAAAACCCCCAGAAACAGTCGAATGGTACTCGATTGGAATCGGTAAGTCTTCCCTCTACTGGAAATAATTAATAACAAACACCCAATTATGTTTGGAAACCAGCCACGACGAGCGACTGTCCCGTTTATTGATCGTAAAGGCAGACCTGACCACGTTAAGCATATAGTTACGTACAGCCCCAGTAACGACGGCGTCCCCACCGGCCAGAAAAAACCGCCATTCTTATTTTATATTTTTTTTATATGGCGGAAATCTGTAACCAGCGCCTTTGTGGAGCCCGTCTGCAGGGTGAGAGGCTGGTCCTCATCTCGATATGATTGTGTGTATTCATGTTGTCATGAGCCCCAATTTTTATATTGTCTGATACTCAATATTCAACATTATGAATATGATCATAAACTTAAAAGTTATCTCCACCTTACCATGAATAATCAGCACATGCTATATTTAGTTATCGTCCCTTGGAAATAAAACATTGTGACCAACATGACATGAATACGCGAAAGTATATCCTAAATGCATATATATATATGTATACAAGAAACCCACGCTGTAAGTAATAAACGTCTGAATCTGTCATGAGAAACTTCTGTGTGCTAGACCTAAGCTAGATTTGCTGAACCCAATTCAGTTTTAACGATACAAACAGAAACCAACTACTCGCACAATGCGATTTATAATGAATCGTCTGTCAACATTCAAGATGCTTATCGTGTCTGAAATTTATATATAACATTGTCGGATGTTATTTTGAATTACTTTACATCCGGTCTTAGAAACTTGTATGTACAATAATTTGTTAACCAAAATTATTGTTAGGAAGTTTACGGAACGAACGTCGTTCTAGAAATGAAACACTTCTCTGAACACGTGACCTCCCTTCGCTGTCGCGAAGCCCCATTGGCTGTTACCACGTCACGTGTTCATAAACAACCATAATTCCACCCAATCGCGGAAATCCTCCGTTTCCCGCGCTGTCTAATTATGTTAACCCGTATCGCCAAGACAAATGTTTTTCTCTATTACTACGAAACGCGAAAAACTATTAATCTCCACTGTATAAGATCCCAGATACAGGAGGGATAACTCCAAATTCACACAACGCAACACATACCTAAGTATTTTAAAGGTACGGTTGGCCTTGGCGGTGGGTATCCTGTGAAAATATTTCCAACCGTCAAAAACCGCCACAAACGGAAAGAACATCAAAATGTATAGACAGACTTTGTCCGTATACAAATAAGAAATATCGCATAAACATTATGTTATTGTCATATGGTTGACCATTGTTATGTAAACAAAAGCATAACAAGTTACTTTTCTGATGTTTGTTTATATTATGATGGTAAACATAAAGAGCGTTCTTTGTGGATGAATTCCTGATATGGAACTAATAAAGAGCGTTTATGCCATTTGTGTGTGATTAGTCAGTAGCATTGTGCTGTCTTCTGTAACACAATCAGGCTCTTGCTTAGGTAAAATATAGTAGGTCTTTATGATAACATGCTGTTTACGCGATGGTCATGGTATATATGAACGAAACTGTATGCGTTTTACTGTTTTTTTCTGTTTACGGTGATTGGAACAAATATGAATTTTTTCGACAACTAAGGCCTAACGTGCCTTTAACCGTATAAACTAGGTTTTAAATATTTATTTTAACTTTATCAATGTGAAAAAAGAGGGATATCCTGAACACAACAGAAAAGAACTTAAAGGGGCACTTTGATTATTGCGACATAACGAAGAAGCGGGCCCCATTGGTTCAGAGTGCCCGGATGAAGATAATTAATCGAGTGTGCTTCTCACAGTACGAGCTAACTGCATGGCCTCCTATAGCCTGATACCGGAGTACGCTGTGTATGTCTCTTTGGAAAGCAGACGAAATTCCTAAACGATGTACATCTGTTAGTAATTTCGTCGGCTTTTCTAAGACAGGCTATTTGGCCATGCGTTTGTCACAACAGACCTGTTTCTTACGTGCATGCATAATTCGTGTTTATTGATAGTAATGATGAAAAGAGTAACGGCTTGTATTAATCGAATAATATAAATGAAGTTAGTTTGCCGCGTATCGTAATCAGGATGGACTTTATTTTACCTATAGACCATTTTACAGATAACCATTTTTACTGTTGCATTGTGGGCCAGAAAGTATCCAAATAAAGCCACGTGCTTTACGGTCGCATGCATTTACTATGGGGCATTTAGGGTGGGTCTATAAAACTAATTATAACTTTGGTATCTGTCATAGTTTACGCGATAAATTTTAAACATATATCAGGGACATGTACCCCTTCTAGAATGTTCAAAAACATTTCCAGTTGCTTGTCGTATTTTAAATGGTTTTATGCGATGAAATAATGCGAAAATTTAGAAAATTGCACTATAATTTCTCAATACTTTGCGGTTTTAGTAAACGCCTGATAAAAGTATTTCTATTGGGAATTTTTACACCAAATTTTCAGAGAATATAGAGTAAACACAGTACTATCGGAATATCGTAAAGGAGTTCTGTGCATTTGGGATTGATTAACCCTCAGACTGCCGAAGCTGTCGTCAATAAATTCGCTTTTTCGTGTTCGACGAAAATGAAACTTGTCTGTTTAAAGGTCCCATTTCGTGTCGAATGGTGAATTTGGCTGCAACAACACCCGTGATGTTTTACTTCAACTTTCAAAAGAGGAAGTTTGAACACATTTTGTATTGTTTTTTTTTGTTTTGCCTAGAACAATATCCAATGATTGCGTCCATTAAAAACCTTCTTGCGCAAAAGCGCCGCTACACGATAAAGAGCGTTTTCATTTACAATCGTTTTTACTCGTTTTCAAAACTGATGTATATTGTTTTGTGAATGCTCATTGGTCACGCTATTTATTTTACGTATTTTTTTCTGTTGTATTTGAACATTTGTTACACAGGCTTCGCGATTATTAACTTCAACTGATAAGCGCCGACTGCGCAACGTATGCGCTCAACAGTTTGTCTCAAATAAATTGTTATAAAAACACAGGTTTATGGCCGCGGACATAAGCCGATTAAGTGTGATGTAATTTATCCATGAACTTGACAACTGGAGATTATATCACCATTCGACACGAAAATTGGACCTTTAAACAGACAAGTTTCATTTTCGTCGAACGCGAAAAAACGAATTTATTGACGGCAGCTTCGGCAGTCTGAGGGTTAATCAATCCCAAATGCACAGAACTCCTTTGCGATATTCCGATAGTACTGTGTTTACTCTATATTCTCTGAAAATTTGGTGTAAAATTTCCCAATTGAACGACTTTTATCAGGCGTTTACTAAAACCGCAAACTTATTCCCTTCCCTATATATTCCTTATTTTCAAAAATGTCGCTTTCGGCTGACTTGACGGCATGGGTGTGTGGCCCGCCCCGAATACCACATAGAAACACTCCAACCTCCACCCATCACCCCCCCCCCCCCCAGTGGCACCACCCCGAGTGGTGAAAATTGGGTATGGACCATTTTCGAGAATGGTAAGGATTTCGACCGATTTGACGGAATGTGTGGGTGGCCCGCCCTAAATACCACCTAAAAACACTCCGAGCCACCACGTATCACCCCCGGGTGGTGGGCCTACCTCCCAACCCAAAACATATAATAGCTTACTATATAGAGACTGGGACTCATATAATATATAATATTAGTCCCAGCTACATGTAGCTAAAATGTGAACAGCAGACATCCTGAGATACAAACAATATATATTATTGATTGTTTGATTTTCCAACCAGTATTTAGTGGGGGGAATGTGTTGTTTTTAGACCAACAGCAGTATATTCTTCTACTTTTGGTCCAAAGTTTGGTCGGAATGGCTATCGGTTGAACAATTTAGGTTTAGAGGGTGTCAGGTTGGACATTTCATTTGGAAATGTTTGAGGTACCATTTGGAAAGTTCAACTGGGAGGGGGGGGGTGCAAAGTAGTATTTCGAGAACACTTGACTTTGGTCTGGTTCAAGGTACGTACATTTGGAAATGTCAAGGTGGACAAACCCAAGTTTCCCAACCACCCACCAATGGGGACCATCTACATGTAGCCACCTCCCCGATTATAAGGTATAAGAACACATTGGCTACATGGATGCGACTAGAGATCTCCATTGTGGGGGGGTCTCCAACGATAACTTACTATTATTATCACAGCTCTCAGTTAGTGGCCAAGACATAAATGCTATACGTGTAAGCATTCTCTCCAGTCAATTATTTACCAGATCGACATACTTCTAAGTTAGGAATGAAATAGACACGACAAGAGAAAAATGTAATCCTGTCCATTTTGGTCAATACATGTAGGCGATCACTACCATAAATATGGTAATATAAATTTTTGCCTCAAGGCGACATATAATATTTCCGAATGCCATGCTACATGAAACTAAATATGAAATGTTCCAGATACCATAAAATCTCTTACAGGTACCGGTACTTAATCCGATCAGAGGGTCCCCATATAATCACATTCCAACAACAACATTTTTTGAAATGACGCTTCAGTTTCAGAATCTAATAATTGCCCAAAAATAATGAAAAACACCATCAACTATAGTATAAAATTGCACAAAACCTGTTATTTATCACCATTTTGTTCAACGAAATTTTACCGGTTTGTCAAATATCTGACACAAAAAGCCACTTGATTTTAGAGTTTAATATCCATCTTTGCCCGCAATTTGGTCAATGAAATTCTTCTCGTTGACTGTCTATTGGGCCACTATAATTAAAATAATAGATTTATAACATCGATATCTGATCACTCTGAGCTGTGGTGGGTGGGTTCCTCGACTCGAATCAAATATTTTTTACCCCCGAAGTCAAGGAAATAGTAATTTGCGACCGTTAATTCGGATTGAGTACCTTTAATATCTAACAGCAACCATATCTCAACCCCACCACAATCTGGGACTAATATATGTTATACATGTATTAGTCCCAGCTACAATCAGTGAACCTGATGAATAATTTTAACAGCATCTGAAAATGAAAGAAACATCCCGCACCTTGTCTACGATATAATGAAAGCCATAATTGTAAATCAATCAGCTCTGCGTGTACCGGTATACATGTATATGTACACATATTGGACCCACATGAATTGCTATATTCTCCATATTAATTTAAAACGAGCGCACCACTTTAACAAACTCATTATTGAGTATTGTATCAATAGCGATGTGTTTGTTAAAGTGGCAAGGTCATTTTAGATTTATACTCCTTTTAACATCAGTAGGCCTACACAATCATTCGTTGCATAACTTTCATTAAATTTTCCTAGTACTGAATATAAACAGTACTGGTACAACACTAGCAGTACTTGAACCGACCATACTGTAGGTGTCTGGCCTGTTTATTACCTTTTTAATTTGTTGATAGTTCATTCAGACAACATCCTCTAAGTTGCCTAATAATAGAGACAAACTAATAATAGTGATGGTGGGATTTTTTAGCTAAAATTAATAATAGTAACCACAGCAATTTCACTCTATGTCTCTTAGTGATCTGATCATGGGAAGTGTTCTCCAAATATAATAACAGTGTTGACACTATCATATTATTGACACTATTATTGCACATGAGAGTACCGTTACTAGTACATGTAGATGCTAATATGAGTAAGTCATTATCAAGTCTGGCTCTTCTTGAATTCAACTATCATAGTGATATTCAACTACTAGTACATGTATTATAGCTTAATTGTACTACCATACACAATGTATACTGGTACGGTATATACGTAAACTCCAGGTTTTCTCTGTTTTTACTAAAACTTCATGGAATCATCTCACTTCGTAATGCACAACCACATTAAAGTGTACATGTATATAACACTATAATTTTAAAAGAGAAAATGAGAAGGCATCAGATTCCAATATAAAAAGAATTCTACAGATTATTGCAGGAGACCTGTTTATTTCATAATGGCAGAAGTACATATGTGCATGTATGCCATTTGAATGACATTTTAATAACTTCTCACCAAGATGATTTCAAAATTCTAACTACTAGTACAAGTAAATCAGTTAAATAATCAAAAATGCCAGCACCGATATATATACTGTACTACATGTAGTAGGTACCGTACATGAGATATTGTCACCACTTCATAATAGTTGAATATATATGGTACATGTACCGGTACAATGGAATTCAAGTTGTATCAGACCTGTTGTTTGGCATAACCAATGTACCAGTAAGTGACTTTGGTGATCACTGTTAGTCATTGATTTTGATAACATAAGTTCATGATTTTTACAAAATAATTTTAATGAATCAAAACCATGTGCAGCCGCATGTGTAACATGTAACTGTCTTTGTCCATTAGTCATTATCCAAGTCTGGTTTAGTCTTGATCTAATGATCAAAGGCGGAATGTTACTAGTATGTACCGGTAACTTATTATCATGATCCGGGAGTACTGATGAATTATAATCCATTTCACAGCATTGTCCATGTCTGCATGTATCATGACATGTTTGGTAAACATCCTCACTCGATTCACTGACACTGGTGAGTGGTGCCATTGCCATTCTAATTCTCCATATCATGTTCTACCCTTCACAAGTTCACACACATGTAGCTACTGTACTTCTAATCAGTCTAATGTACTATTCAGAATGATAGAATCTGAATGAACATTCAATGACCTTTTACGGCATCAGCGTTGACTGCATTTCAGCGTTGACTGCATTTCAGCATTGAAGGGATGAGGAGTCCAGAATAGAACTATAATCATCATATTTTGCAATAATCATTACATTCACATTGTTTGCATTCTTCCATTGGGGTCAATCAGTGCTATTCTGTATTCACTTATTCGAGTCAATCAATGTCCATGATAATAACAGCTGAATACGGCATAGTCTGACCTGCCACACTCAGTGACTCACACACAGTGTCTGTGACCAGTCCAGTGTTAGTTCAGTCATGAACGTAGTGCGCATCCTTCTACGCTGGAAGCAGCAATCTGCGAAAGCGGTCATGTTGACCAACTTCACCAAGTCCAGTGTGCGATATTCGGATTGGTCCCGTCACTTCACATGATATTTTCTGATAATTAAGCGGTATTTCTAACATCCAACGGGTTAAAACAGTCTATATCTAATCCGTTGTGTACACGAAAGAATGAGATACACATTTTCTGCGAATAATGAACGAAACAAGCAGATATGACAGATGAAAAAACTATTTATTTTTAACACATAAAAATTCGGAAATTCCACACCGGAAGTGTGAAATAACGTACTCTAACTCTGGGAACAATTTATCCCCAATTTCATGTACAAGAATGTTTAAACATTATCATAACATATTCGACTTGTTTTTAATTTGTTTTCGTGAAAAGGAATGATAAAAGGCACAATAAACATATCTAGAACGACAACTAAATCCAAATTAGCCATTTCCCCGTCATATTTCGGTCAGGCAAGCGAGGTACAAAAATGTATGAATCTGAGTACGAAAGTCGGAGTGTTCCTCTATCGTATTGCAATAATCGCCAACCTATTATAATATAAAAAGCTATGCAGGGGGATAACTCGGAAAAAAATTTATTGTTGCGGAAAAAGTCTCATTGTGAGACTTTAATGTTAATTTTCGTTAGAATAACATTGCGTTATTCTCTGGGGGAAATCAGTCAGAATTTACTGACGAACACCACGACATACCAAAACTATTTTAGAGTTGGGTTCATAAAAACTGTGTTCTAGGGCGCTATTTGAGTATGATGTTGTAGCGTAACTGCCGTTTATATCGAGTCCGAAATGTGCGTAGTTAGTTTTTTCGTGACTTTAAAGGTACTCAACCCGATAAAACTCCTCTCAATTACTATTTCAATGGCTTCGGGGGTCAAAAATATTTGATTCGAGTCGAGGAAGTCACCCATCAAAGCTCAGATTTGTTAGATATCGATTTTAGAAATCTATTATTTTTCATTATCGGGAATACTATCTGGCCCAGAACTCAGTCAAAATTGCGTTAAAATTACCACTTGATTTTAGAGTTATTCATCCTTGTCTGTTTGAATAGATTTGGAGTACACATCCAGAGCAGATTACGGCAGTTATTGGTACTCATCTCGAGAACATAACAAATTTGAAAAATCAATATCTAATAACTCTGAGCTTTGTTTGATGGGTTCCTCGACTCGAATCAAATATTTTTTACCCCCAAAGCCAAAGAAATAGTAATATAGGACCCTCTGATCGGATTGTTGTTGTTGGAATCTGTTGAGATGGGGACCCTCTTTACGGGTTGAGTACCTTTAATTATTTGTATATAGGAGAAAAAGCACAGTAGCAATGTTATATTTTTATGCCTCAGAAACATGCCGAGCATTGCCCTTTGAACATGCTTTGGACTATACAACACACCAGGCGCCTATTTTTAGAAGTAAATTTGATTTTTGAGATAGTGCACCGTCTCAAAAATCAAATTTTAAAGGGCAATGCTCGGCATGTTTCGGAGGCATAAAAATACTGTGCTATATCTCCTATATATATACTATAGAGACCTTAAAATATGCATATAGTGTACGTCCTAAGTGCGACGTCGGAATACAGCGGCCATTCGAGCTTCCTTTTTTTGGGGTTGCATCGGTGGCCGTGTGGTATTGACGTCGGACTTTGAGTCGCAAGGCGCGCTCGCCGTCGGGCCGGGGTTCGTATCCCACCAAATCCAATTTTTTTTAATTATTTGGATCACGCTGAATGTTTGGCTTTTATCCAATAAACAATTGAATTGAATTAATACATTTTATTTCATTAAAAGAGTATTCTTTAATTAATTTCATACATTTGAATCTGAAACCAAAATTAAATACTAGCCTGCAACTTAATATAGTTAGACTAGACTCCTGATTTACTGAAAAAAATAATTAATATTCAGTATTTATATGATATTTGTATATCAATATTAATATTATTTGAATATAAATAACACGATGATTCTAGTTTCTGCATCATATATAGGCTAAAATAAACCAACGTCCGATAAATACTATTTAAAAGCGCAATATATCGGCACTGCTTGAGTTAAACCAGCAGTCTAGACTAATTATAAGTTGCAGGCTAGTAATATTTAATTTTGGTTTCAAATTCAAATGTATGAAATTAATTAAAGAATTCACTTTTAATTAAAAAATAAAAGTTATTAATTCAATTCAATTGTTTGTTGGATAAAAGCAAAATATTCAGCGTGATCCAAATAATTAAAGTCGCGAAAATACTATCTATACACATTTCGGACTCGATATAAACGGCAGTTACGCTACAACATCATCATGCTAAAAAAAACTTGCGAGATCACAGTTTTTATGAACCCAACTCCAAAATAGTTTTGGTATGTCGTGGTGTTCGTCAGTAAATTTTGACTGATTTTCACCAGAGAATAACGCAACATTATTCTATCGAAAAGTAACGTTATGTTATTTTTTGTTGTGTTCAGGATATCCCCCTTTTTCACATTGATAAAAGTTAAAATAAATATTTAAAACCTAGTTTTTATTGGTAAGATGATCATATATACGGTTAAAATACTTAGGTAAAAGTTGTGTTGCGTTGTGTGAATTTGGAGTTATCCCTCCTGTATCTGGGATCTTATACAGTGGAGATTTACCGATTCCAATCGAGTACCATTCGACTGTTTCTGGGGGAAGAACAGTAAACAAATAAAAAAATATGATCTAGAAAGATCAAAAATGTGATGTACAATCGTAAACCAATCTCACAATTACCGCCAAGCAAACTGCAGGAAGAACAAGAAAACCATAGTCAGAAATGGTAACGCCACCAAGATCGTATTATTAGCCATAAATATAAATAATAATACAATTATTCTATAAACTAGCTTTCAAATTTTATGCGGGAAATTTGCGTACTTCCATATTTCAAGTTTTCCCGTTTCTCGTGGCATACATTACTTTCATCAAACTGTCTTCTTTATTACACAAGCTGATAGGCCCGACTTCACCCGGGCTGTTTCCCATCTGCTTTCCGGTGAAAGGTGCGATTTGACCTTCAATTGACTATTTCGAAAGTCAAGGTCAGGTCAGGGTCATGATTTGTCCAGTCAAAAACACCCCCACCCGTAGAAAACTACCCATAGGTATCAAATTTCGTCGAAATCCGTCCGTTTTACCCAACTTGACCTTTAATTAACAATTTTGAAGGTCAAGGTAAGGTCAGAGTCATGATTTGACCCGTCCAAAACACCCCCCCCCCGACAAAAGTACCCATAGGTATCAAATTTCGTCGAAATCTATCCGTTTTATCCGAGTTGACCTTTGATTGGCCATATTGAAGGTCGAGGTCACGATTTGACCCGTTCAAAACTCTCCTCGGACCAAAGTATCCCTAGGTATCAAATTTCGCCGAAATTTGTCCGTTTTACCCAAATTGACCTTGCATTGACAGTTTTAATGGTCAAGGTCAGGTCGGGGTCACGATTTGACCCGTTCAAAACACTTCCCGGACACAAATACCCATAAGTATCAAATTACGTTGAATTCTATGGAAAGCCGAGGAGGACATGTTGGTTGCTAATTGCTAGATATACGACGCGGTATTTTGAAGGTGTTTCAAACTAGGAGATAGAAGTATTCTGCCTTTCAAATGGTGATGAATTATAGTAGTTTATTCAAATTTTATGGCATAAATTGTTATTAAAACCGTATATACTATAAAAAATTAATGAGTCGAAAATTAAGTGGGCCTTTAAACAAAGTCACAATTGCATTTAGGCTCATCTCATACTCGTCCATTCAGCGATATTCTACTGCGCAGTTTGTTATAGCCTCCAGTATTTATTGAGCGTTATACCCCCAACTGTTATATATTAGGTCACACATAATCACATTAAATCGCATCGTAACATAGCAATTGTGTGGGCTCCTTGGCGTGAATATGTAATGAGAAATAAGGTCATACGTAATGACATTAAACTCAAGAAAACCCTCGAAAACAAAACAAAATCACATTTAATGTTTTACGTTATTTCCTTCATAAAAAGAATCTTCGTGATAATGAACCCTCTCGTTACTTTAGAATATAGAATTAACCTTAAAATAAAAAAAATCTTTGGAACACAGAACCTTCGGAATAACGAACCTTCGGATTGGTGAACCTTCGGAATAGCGAACATTCAGAGAAATTTCGGAATAGTGGACCTTCGGGATAGTGAACCTTCGGAATAGAGACATGCCCCCCAATATTCATATTATATGCCCAGAGTTCAAAGGTATGGACCCATAAAATTCTAAACTTGGCCCTTAAAATATTGAACTCCAAATTGGAGCACACACAGAACACCACTTAAGTCAACTGAACCTATGTCATGTCCCAATGCGGGAGGGTCCATATATACCACAACATTCATAGTATATGCCAAGAATTCAAAGGTATGGGCCCACGTAATGACATAAAATCTCAAGAAAACCAGCGAAAACAAAACAAAATCACATTTAATGTTCTAAGTTAAGTTATTTCCTCCTGTATCTGTATCGGTGTGCGCGCATGATCAGTTCGGATGTGAGCGCACACTCCATATAAAGAATCTTTGTGAAAATGAACCCTCTCAAATTAGTCTCAATACTTTAAAATATAGAATTAACCTAAAAATAACAAAAACCTTCGGAATAGAGAACCTTCGGAATAGCGGACCTTCGGGATAGCAAACCTTCATAATAGAAGCATGTCCCCACAATTACACCGGTGACGTAAACACATGTGCCAATCTTAGTTGTACTCTCGTAATTATCGGTACGATGAAACGGTGACGGAATCTGACGAGGTTTGCCGAATGTACAATCACCCAGTGAATTATCGATCGACCATGCGATATCAAAAAACCAAAAGCTAGAAACACCACACTACGGTGGCGTAATAAAAGCGCCACATTCACCGGTGGAGTATTTATTATGTTTAGAGTTACCGAACTTGAAAAGTGGGATAACTTTTCTGTACGGGATTCTCCTTATTGCTTTTTGACCAAATTTACATTACAATCGGACACATCTTCTACAAGAAAATCATAGTCAGAAATGGTAACGCCACCAAGATCATATTATTAGCCATAAATATAAATTATAATACAATTATTCTATAAACTAGCTTTCAAATTTTATCTGGGAAATTTGCATACTTCTATATTTCAAGTTTTCCCGTTTCTCGTGTTATACATTACTTTCTTCAAACTGTCTTCTTTGTTACACAAGCTGATGGGCCCGACTTCGTCCGGGATGTTTCCCATCTGATTTCCGGCGAAAGGCGCGATTTGACCTTCAATTGACTATTTCGAAAGTCAAGGTCAGGTCAGGGTCGTGATTTGACCCGTCCAAAACACCCCGACCCGGAGAAAAGTACCACTAGGTATCAAATTTCGTCGAAATCCGTCCGTTTTACCCCACTTGACCTTTAATTAACAATTTTGAAGGTCAAGGTAAGGTCGGAGTCATGATTTGACCCGTCCAAAACACTCCCCCGACAAAAGTACCCTTACATGTAGGTATCAAATTTCGTCGAAATCCATCCGTTTTACCCGATTTGACCTTTGATTGAACACATTGAAGGTCAAGGTCACGCCGATGTCACGATTTGACCCGTTCAAAACACTCCCCGGACAAAAGTAACCCTAGGTATCAAATTTCGCCGAAATGTGTCCGTTTTACCCAAATTGACCTTGCATTGACAGTTTTAAAGGTCAAGGTCAGGTCGGGCTCACGATTTGACCCGTCCAAAACACTCCCCGGACACAAATACCCATAAGTATCAAATTACGTTGAAATCTATGGAAAGCCGAAGAGGACATGTTAGTTGCTAATTGCTAGATATAAGACGCACGACTTGTCGCGGTATTTTAAAGGTGTTTCAAACTAGGAGATAGAAGGATTCTGCTTTTCAAATGGTGATGAATTAATAAATTTATTCAAATTTTATGGCATAAATTGTTATTAAAACCGTATATACTATAAAAAAAATGAATGACTCGAAAATTAAGTGGGTCTTTAAACAAAGTCACAATTACAGTTATGCTCATCTCATACTCGTTTAATCAGCGATATTCTGCTGCGCAGTTTGTTATAGTTCCCAGTATTCATTGAGCGTTATAGCCCCACTGTTATAATTCGCCTTTAGCAGGCGTACTCTTGCCTCAGATTATTGAGATATTAGGTCACACGTAATGACATTAAATCGCATGGAAACATAGCAATTGTGTGGGCTGCTTGGCGTGAATATTTAATGAGAAATAAAGTCATACGTAATGACATTAAACTCAAGAAAACCCGCGAAAACAAAACAAAATCACATTTAATGTTTTAAGTTATTTCCTTCATAAAAAGAATCTTCGTGATAATGAACCCTCCCAATACTTTAGAATATAGAATTAAAATAACAAAAACCTTCGGAATACAGAACCTTCGGAATAACGAACCTTCTGATTGGTGAACCTTCGGAATAGCGAACATTCAGAGAAATTTCGGAATAGTGGACATTCTGGATAGTGAACCTTCGTAATAGAGACATGCCCCCAATATTCATATTATATGCCCAGAGTTCAAAGGTATGGGCCCATAAAATCCTAAATTTGGCCTTAAAATATTGAACTCCAAATTGGAGCCCACACAGAACATCACTTAAGTCAACTGTACCTGTGTCATGTCCCAATGCGGGAGGGTCCACAATATACCACAACATTCATATTATATGCCAAGAATTCAAAAGTATGGGCCCACGTAATGACATTAAATCTCAAGAAAACCCGCGAAAACAAAACAAAATCACATTTAATGTTCTAAGTTAAGTTATTTCCTCCTGTAGGCCTATCTGTATCGGTATGCGCGCAGGATCAGTTCGGATGTGAGCGCACACTCCGTTAAAAGAATCTTTGTGATAATGAACCCTCTCAAATTAGTCTCAATACTTTAGAATATAGAATTAACCTAAAAATAACAAAAACCTTCGGAATAGAGAACCTTCGGAATAGCGGACATTCGGGATAGCGAACCTTCATAAAAGAAACATGCCCCCACAAGTACACCGGTGACGTAAACACATGTGCTAATCTTTGTTGTACTATCGTGACTCTATCGGTACGATTTATACTCAGTACGAAATAACCATAATAATACAGTCGCCCAGTGGATTATCGATCGACCACAGAATATGAAAATCTGCGTACCAAGCAACACCACGGTGTGGCGTAATAAATGTGCAATTTTGCCGGACCTCCTATTTACCGAGAACAACCGAGAACAACCGAGAACAAGTCTAAAATTAATAATTAAGTCTTAATAATGTTCAATTATAGTGTACATATCAATCTTAAGTTAATATTATACCATAGTTGACATTTTAAATGACATATATGTAGTTATTATTGGTATATACCGAGAAGTTGAAACATCGCGCAGCCGCTGTTCTTGTTCTCGGTTGGCGGTAACACAAAGACATAAGCCGTGCCTAGGTGTTAATTAACTAAGAACTAGCTGCGTGATATGTCTGATTTTCATTAAAATGTTAACTTTTATGCATTGTAACTGAGATATTCTTAACCAATTGTAATGGTTAATATATCTAGCGGAAATCTTGTTTAAAGTTTTGCTTCTTAACTTCAATGGAAGTTTTGGTTCTTAACTTCTTATGGGACATGTTCTTCATATAATAAGCTACCACCATCAGTATGGTATTGGTTCCGAAAATAATAATAATGGTAAGCAATGTCATATATCTTCTGATTCAATTCTGTATATTGCTTGCGTGATTAACAGTTATCTGCACCAAATATAATTCAACTCAATGAAATTTGATCACCAATCAGACCCATCATGCAGCTAGTACTTAGTTAATTAACACCTCTAGAGGCACGGCAGTAGTATTGTCTACCCTTTCGGGTAGACGGTTTGACTGCCTAAACCCTAAGCGCCTGTTCCTGTGCCATCAGGGGATTATAGGTCACGCCGCGTGGGTGTATATATCGGTGAAGGTTATCACGCGTTATCGTGGCGGATATCGCTAGGCCAATGACGAACCAAATAATTCCGCAACAAGCGGCCCAAGGTTATCACGAGAATAGCGCCTAATTATTGCGGGTACTAAACAATGCGTGTATATATGTCTAAATGATATCTCTCTCGTGTTAACCCTACCGCTTATCGCATATTCATGTAATATGAAAGAAAATATATACTCGGGTGACTGCTATCAGAGGTATATATTAATCACGAGAATAACTCGCCAACGTCGCGCGCGGTAGCGATAAACCAGATCGCGTGTACTATACACAGTGGTACATAATATATGTATTGGTTTGACTGCCTAAACCCTAAGCGCCTAATCCTGAGCTATCAGGGTGGGGTTATATGTCACGCCGCGTGGGTGTATATGGGCGAATGTTATCACGATAATAGCGCCTCATTATCGCGGGTACTAAACAATGCGTGTATATCTAAACGATATATCCCGCGCGTTAACCCTACCGCTTATCGCCTGCGTTTCCGATAAACGATATATCCATCGCGTTAACCCGAGAGCTTATCGCCTATCAATGTAATATGAAATAAAATAGGGTGTGTGTACTAGGGATATAGGTTATCCGCAGTATTTGATCAAGGTATATATTAATACGCGGGTATATAATCGTAAGTATTTGTTTTTTTGTCACGGAAGTAAAAGCATTATTGAAGACTTCCAATAGACTATATCTGAGAAATTTCTCGCGCACAAATTCTATAGTTATAGTTATTATAATATAGTGATTATTGTAAGCCTAATAAATCTGATAACAGGGATATACTAATGCACTATACGGTCTGGCAGTTCTTTCGATGGTTCAACAAAGAAACCTCTTCAATATTTATCCGGCACCTTATGGGGGGGGGGGGGTGTTACTTCACCGAGAATCCCTATTACCACACCCAAATATTGATATAGTGGTATGTCTCCACCCACACCCCTATATTTATATCTATGTTGATGCGTGTATACATATTTACTTGATGTATTCTTTAATCATTCATTTCTCTTTATTATCGTTCATTTATAGCATTATTAGAAGAAATTTAGTCTAAAATCTCCATTACATAGAGACAATAAAGAGCCCATATGGTGTAGACTAATACATAAATACTTACTTCATATATTCGTTTCACCAATTATATGTATTATACATCCTATACATTTAGTCTGTTATACAGAGGAAACAAAGCATATACTACGTGGCAGTTTCATATGACGATAAGACCTACTATGTGAACACATGTGCATATTAATTTCACATATTCTTCTCAAAACGTTTTATTTTATACGGGGGTATCAAACATTGGTCTGGAAAAGGCCTGCTATGTGGACGCGCGTATACATATTGACTTCATATATACATTCATAGTTCATTTCTCTTAATTATCGTTCATTTAATAGCATTATTAGTAGAAATATAGTCTAAAACCGTCGGTATATGGAGAATATATAGCGTCAATACTGTTTTATTGTTGGTAACTCAAATTATTGCATCATATATCGCAACTAAACAAGCGACACAACTCATAAATTCTTAATAGTTCTGATGTCTATGGCAGTTCACAGAGTGTATATTTTCATTGTTGTTACCATTTTAGTGCATGCATTACTGATTTCTGTGTAAGAACGCTGGTCTCCATTGTTGTTATGATTGTGCCTATAACTGTCCATATTCTTAAAGCAAGTACGGTACCTCTATGTGATATGATGTATAAATATTTCCATTTTCATAGGTAAATCACGTATAAACGCTCTTTAATGTATAGTTAAACGGAGTTTTCACATGCAGGGCTATGTCTTTGTGGACTATATACGTGGTATACTTCAGTATATACACGAAGTGAATGTGTTCTAAGTATGCGTATCTGATTTATGTATACATCCGTGTTTCTTAAAGCAAATCCAATACACATTAGTGCGTTATATTATGATGTACATTAAGTGCCCTTTTCACTGTTAAATCAAGTAAAAAAGCCCTCTACTATAGTTAACTATTCAGTTCCACATACGCTATAAGCTCTATGGTGGTCCGGTGTGTCTTATCAATATGCCATTATATGCACGAATGTAATGTGTTCAAATATGTGGGTTATGATGTATACTTTAATGTTAAAGTATATAAGCACTCTTTAAGATATGCATATGCAGAATGTTGCCTCTTTACACTGACTCGGGTAGATGGTTTGATCATGATTTGCTCCCCTCCTGTTCCTGTGCCATCAGGGGATTATAGGTCACGCCGCGTGGGTGTATATATCGGTGAAGGTTATCACGCGTTATCGTGGCGGATATCGCTAGGCCAATGACGAACCAAATAATTCCGCAACAAGCGGGCCAAGGTTATCACGAGAATAGCGCCTAATTATTGCGGGTACTAAACAATGCGTGTATATATGTCTAAATGATATCTCTCTCGTGTTAACCCTACCGCTTATCGCATATTCATGTAATATGAAAGAAAATATGTACTCGGGTGACGGCTATCAGAGGTATATATTAATCACGAGAATAACTCGCCAGCGTCGCGCGCGGTAGCGATAAACCAGATCGCGTGTACTATACACAGTGGTACATAATATATGTATTGGTTTGACTGCCTAAACCCTAAGCGCCTAATCCTGAGCTATCAGGGTGGGGTTATATGTCACGCCACGTGGGTGTATATGGGCGAATGTTATCACGATAATAGCGCCTCATTATCGCGGGTACTAAACAATGCGTGTATATCTAAACGATATATCCCGCGCGTTAACCCTACCGCTTATCGCCTGCGTTTCCGATAAACGATATATCCATCGCGTTAACCCGAGAGCTTATCGCCTATCAATGTAATATGAAATAAAATAGGGTGTGTGTACTAGGGATATAGGTTATCCGCAGTATTTGATCAAGGTATATATTAATACGCGGGTATATAATCATAAGTATTTGTTTTTTTTGTCACGGAAGTAAAAGCATTATTGAAGACCTCCAATAGACTATATCTGAGAAATTTCTCGCGCACAAATTCTATAGTTATAGTTATTATAATATAGTGATTATTGTAAGCCTAATAAATCTGATAACAGGGATATACTAATGCACTATACGGTCTGGCAGTTCTTTCGATGGTTCAACAAAGAAACCTCTTCAATATTTATCCAGCACCTAATGGGGGGGGGGGGGGTGTTACTTCACCGAGAATCCCTATTACCACACCCAAATATTGATATAGTGGTATGTCTCCACCCACACCCCTATATTTATGTCTATGTTGATGCGTGTATACATATTTACTTGATGTATTCTTTAATCATTCATTTCTCTTTATTATCGTTCATTTATAGCATTATTAGAAGAAATTTAGTCTAAAATCTCCATTACATAGAGACAATAAAGAGCCCATATGGTGTAGACTAATATATAAATACTTACTTCATGTATTCGTTTCACCAATTATATGTATTGTAGATCCTATACATTTAGTCTGTTATACAGAGGAAACAAAGCATATACTACGTGGCAGTTTCATATGACGATAAGACCTACTATGTGAACACACGTGCATATTAATTTCACATATTCTTCTCAAAACGCTTTATTTTATACGGGGATATCAAACATTGGTCTGGAAAAGGCCTGCTATGTGGACGCGCGTATACATATTGACTTCTTATATACATTCATAGTTCATTTCTCTTAATTATCGTTCATTTAATAGCATTATTAGTAGAAATATAGTCTAAAACCGTCGGTATATGGAGAATATATAGCGTCAATACTGTTTTATTGTTGGTAACTCAAATTATTGCATCATATATCGCAACTAAACAAGCGAGACAACTCATAAATTCTTAATAGTTCTGATGTCTATGGCAGTTCACAGAGTGTATATTTTCATTGTTGTTACCATTTTAGTGCATACATTACTGATTTCTGTGTAAGAACGCTGGTCTCCATTGTTGTTATGATTGTGCCTATAACCGTCCATATTCTTAAAGCAAGTACGGTACCACTATGTGATATGATGTATAAATATTTCCATTTTCATAGGTAAATCACGTATAAACGCTCTTTAATGTATAGTTAAACTGAGTTTTCACATGCAGGGCTATGTCTTTGTGGACTATATACGTGGTATACTTCAGTATATACACGAAGTGAATGTGTTCTAAGTATGCGTATCTGATTTATGTATACGTCCGTGTTTCTTAAAGCAAATCCAATACACATTAGTGCGTTATATTATGATGTACATTAAGTGCCCTTTTCACTGTTAAATCAATTAAAAAAGCCCTCTACTATAGTTAACTATTCAGTTCCACATACGCTATAAGCTCTATGGTGGTCCGGTGTGTCTTATCAATATGCCATTATATGCACGAATGTAATGTGTTCAAATATGTGGGTTATGATGTATACTTTAATGTTAAAGTATATAAGCACTCTTTAAGATATGCATATGCAGAATGTTGCCTCTTTACACTGACAGAAAAAAAAAAGGAATATATAATTTTGAGTACTACTCTTCATAAAACGTTAGAAAACCATAATCTAACAACGAATATCGAAGAACAACGTAATTACTTGATAAGCATTGTAAATATTTCGTCTGTTTTAAATAAAATGGAAATATTTCGTCTATTTGAAATACAGTTGGAAGCAACAATCAAGTATTTAAATGAAATTTGGACCAAAATCTTATAATTTGAGAAAACGTATATAATTTCTATCGAAGTCTTATAATAAAGGAAGGCTTTGTGCGAATCCATTCGGTCTAATGTGTGAATGTGTTCTTCATCGCAAATATAATGATGCAGAAATTAATACTTCCTAGAAAAATGTTAACATAGCCTGTATTTAACCGAAATAATATAGCATTTGAGTTAAAATATTTCATATTAGGACCATAACGAACCAATGCATAAAAATATAATATTTAGTTTTTCAGTCTCGATCAAAATAATGCAGGGTTGTCAATTATCAACAAAAAAACAAATACTTTGAAACAAAAACGATGACATAAGAACGAATATCCAAGAGCTAGTGTGAAAATAACCCTCACATTTATAAAAAAACAAAACAATAAAAATTCAGTTTTCGAGTCAGTCCTTCAAAATTATTGAATGTTTTCGTCTATGTTGGATCAAATTTAACACAAAAATCAATTAGCTCACTAACAGTTCGCGCAATATCTCATATTTTGAGAAAACGTTTACAATTTTAGACAACAATATTGCTAGTAAAGGTGAATATTTCATCCTGGAACTCATGAAATATGATAAAAATAGATGTAAAGACACTTCACGAGCCCTCATATCTTTGAGTTATGAACATAAAGTCATCTCATAGTGCCATTGTACCCCATAATTTGGTCAGGAGAAATATGTATTTCATATTTGACCCTTCATCTATGGTAAAAAATGAATTAAGGGACACGGGAGTGGTGTCCTACACATTAACCTAGAGCATAAATTGACTCAATTTTACAATTTTAGGCAACATTCTTGCCAGGGAAAGTGTATATATCATGTTGGAACTCATCAAATATGATAAACATGCATCAAAAGACACTTACTGAGCTCTGATGACTTTGAGTTATGACAACAACGGCATCTCATACTAGATTGTAAGCCATAATTTGGTCAGGAAAAGTGTAAATTTCATATTTTATCCTACAAGTGTTTTAACAATCAATGTAATTACACCCCATCGGTCGCCTAGACACAGCGTAAATGTTCTCAAGTTTTCAACTGTAGGCTACAATGTCGGTAGTGAAGGTAAACATTTCATGTTGGAACCCATGAAATGTCTTTTTATCCATTTTATCACATTTCATGAGTACTTATCACGGAGTTATGAACATAAAGGGACCTCATAGTGTATTGTAGGTCATAATTTGGTCAGGAAAATTGTAAATTTCATGTCTTAAGCTCCATGTGTTTAAAAAATATATTTAATTACAGCCATTGGGTCCCTAGATATCAACCCACAGTCCATATGTAGTCCATATGCAATTTTAGGGAACAGTGTTGCTAGTGAAGGTGAACATTCCATGCTGGAACTCATGAAATATGATAAAAATAGATGAAAAGACACTTTCTGAGGCCTTGGTCAGGAGAAATGTGTGTTGTATTTTGACCCTTGATGCGTGGTAGCAATCAATGAAATTACACCCCATGGTATCCTCAGATATGAAGCAACATCATAAATGCACTCAGTTTTGGCAATTTAGAAAACATTGTTGATAGGGAAGTTGTACATGTCATGTTGGAACTGGTGAAATGTGATAATAATTGATCAAAAGACACTCGATGAGCCCTGACGGGTTTCAATTATGGTCATAAAGGCATCTGATAGTGTCATTATACAACGGGGAAATTTGTGAAGCGCTAACAAAGCGTATCTACACGGTGTTATACGATCCAAAATGATCCTGATATAAGAAATGCAATCTAGATCATACTCAGTATCTTCGTATCGACTGAATATATCGTTATTCGATGGTGATCCCGACATACCTCCGTCTTTACTTTTCTTATGCCTTTGTAGATTGTAGTTCGTCGATAATATATTTCTGAACAAATGGCACCCGGGTATTATCTCGAATCATGGGAAGAACTATCGTCCTTATACCAACGAAAAGATGAGCGAATATGGTGTGGTATTATCAACTCGCCGCGCTCGTACCTCTATTTATCGTTTAGAGTTATTGTTCTTAGATAAAAAAATAGGCGCGCGTGCGGCCCCCTCATCCCCACTGCCGCCGCGCCTATTTTTTATCTAAGAACAATAACTCTAAACGATAAATAGAGGTACGAGCGCGGCGAGTTGATAATACCACACCATATTCGCTCATCTTTTCGTTGGTATAAGGACGATAGTTCTTCCCATGATTCGAGATAATACCCGGGTGCCATTTGTTCAGAAATATATTATCGACGAACTACAATCTACAAAGGCATAAGAAAAGTAAAGGCGGAGGTATGTCGGGATCACCATCGAATAACGATATATTCAGTCGATACGAAGATACTGAGTATGATCTAGATTGCATTTCTTATATCAGGATCATTTTGGATCGTATAACACCGTGTAGATACGCTTTGTTAGCGCTTCACAAATTTCCCCGTTGTATAATGACACTATCAGATGCCTTTATGACCATAATTGAAACCCGTCAGGGCTCATCGAGTGTCTTTTGATCAATTATTATCACATTTCACCAGTTCCAACATGACATGTACAACTTCCCTATCAACAATGTTTTCTAAATTGCCAAAACTGAGTGCATTTATGATGTTGCTTCATATCTGAGGATACCATGGGGTGTAATTTCATTGATTGCTACCACGCATCAAGGGTCAAAATACAACACACATTTCTCCTGACCAAGGCCTCAGAAAGTGTCTTTTCATCTATTTTTATCATATTTCATGAGTTCCAGCATGGAATGTTCACCTTCACTAGCAACACTGTTCCCTAAAATTGCATATGGACTACATATGGACTGTGGGTTGATATCTAGGGACCCAATGGCTGTAATTAAATATATTTTTTAAACACATGGAGCTTAAGACATGAAATTTACAATTTTCCTGACCAAATTATGACCTACAATACACTATGAGGTCCCTTTATGTTCATAACTCCGTGATAAGTACTCATGAAATGTGATAAAATGGATAAAAAGACATTTCATGGGTTCCAACATGAAATGTTTACCTTCACTACCGACATTGTAGCCTACAGTTGAAAACTTGAGAACATTTACGCTGTGTCTAGGCGACCGATGGGGTGTAATTACATTGATTGTTAAAACACTTGTAGGATAAAATATGAAATTTACACTTTTCCTGACCAAATTATGGCTTACAATCTAGTATGAGATGCCGTTGTTGTCATAACTCAAAGTCATCAGAGCTCAGTAAGTGTCTTTTGATGCATGTTTATCATATTTGATGAGTTCCAACATGATATATACACTTTCCCTGGCAAGAATGTTGCCTAAAATTGTAAAATTGAGTCAATTTATGCTCTAGGTTAATGTGTAGGACACCACTCCCGTGTCCCTTAATTCATTTTTTACCATAGATGAAGGGTCAAATATGAAATACATATTTCTCCTGACCAAATTATGGGGTACAATGGCACTATGAGATGACTTTATGTTCATAACTCAAAGATATGAGGGCTCGTGAAGTGTCTTTACATCTATTTTTATCATATTTCATGAGTTCCAGGATGAAATATTCACCTTTACTAGCAATATTGTTGTCTAAAATTGTAAACGTTTTCTCAAAATATGAGATATTGCGCGAACTGTTAGTGAGCTAATTGATTTTTGTGTTAAATTTGATCCAACATAGACGAAAACATTCAATAATTTTGAAGGACTGACTCGAAAACTGAATTTTTATTGTTTTTTTTTTTTTATAAATGTGAGGGTTATTTTCACACTAGCTCTTGGATATTCGTTCTTATGTCATCGTTTTTGTTTCAAAGTATTTGTTTTTTTGTTGATAATTGACAACCCTGCATTATTTTGATCGGGACTGAAAAACTAAATATTATATTTTTATGCATTGGTTCGTTATGGTCCTAATATGAAATATTTTAACTCAAATGCTATATTATTTCGGTTAAATACAGGCTATGTTAACATTTTTCTAGGAAGTATTAATTTCTGCATCATTATATTTGCGATGAAGAACACATTCACACATTAGACCGAATGGATTCGCACAAAGCCTTCCTTTATTATAAGACTTCGATAGAAATTATATACGTTTTCTCAAATTATAAGATTTTGGTCCAAATTTCATTTAAATACTTGATTGTTGCTTCCAACTGTATTTCAAATAGACGAAATATTTCCATTTTATTTAAAACAGACGAAATATTTACAATGCTTATCAAGTAATTACGTTGTTCTTCGATATTCGTTGTTAGATTATGGTTTTCTAACGTTTTATGAAGAGTAGTACTCAAAATTATATATTCCTTCTTTTTTTTCTGTCAGTGTAAAGAGGCAACATTCTGCATATGCATATCTTAAAGAGTGCTTATATACTTTAACATTAAAGTATACATCATAACCCACATATTTGAACACATTACATTCGTGCATATAATGGCATATTGATAAGACACACCGGACCACCATAGAGCTTATAGCGTATGTGGAACTGAATAGTTAACTATAGTAGAGGGCTTTTTTAATTGATTTAACAGTGAAAAGGGCACTTAATGTACATCATAATATAACGCACTAATGTGTATTGGATTTGCTTTAAGAAACACGGACGTATACATAAATCAGATACGCATACTTAGAACACATTCACTTCGTGTATATACTGAAGTATACCACGTATATAGTCCACAAAGACATAGCCCTGCATGTGAAAACTCAGTTTAACTATACATTAAAGAGCGTTTATACGTGATTTACCTATGAAAATGGAAATATTTATACATCATATCACATAGAGGTACCGTACTTGCTTTAAGAATATGGACGGTTATAGGCACAATCATAACAACAATGGAGACCAGCGTTCTTACACAGAAATCAGTAATGTATGCACTAAAATGGTAACAACAATGAAAATATACACTCTGTGAACTGCCATAGACATCAGAACTATTAAGAATTTATGAGTTGTCTCGCTTGTTTAGTTGCGATATATGATGCAATAATTTGAGTTACCAACAATAAAACAGTATTGACGCTATATATTCTCCATATACCGACGGTTTTAGACTATATTTCTACTAATAATGCTATTAAATGAACGATAATTAAGAGAAATGAACTATGAATGTATATATGAAGTCAATATGTATACGCGCGTCCACATAGCAGGCCTTTTCCAGACCAATGTTTGATACCCCCGTATAAAATAAAGCGTTTTGAGAAGAATATGTGAAATTAATATGCACGTGTGTTCACATAGTAGGTCTTATCGTCATATGAAACTGCCACGTAGTATATGCTTTGTTTCCTCTGTATAACAGACTAAATGTATAGGATCTACAATACATATAATTGGTGAAACGAATACATGAAGTAAGTATTTATATATTAGTCTACACCATATGGGCTCTTTATTGTCTCTATGTAATGGAGATTTTAGACTAAATTTCTTCTAATAATGCTATAAATGAACGATAATAAAGAGAAATGAATGATTAAAGAATACATCAAGTAAATATGTATACACGCATCAACATAGACATAAATATAGGGGTGTGGGTGGAGACATACCACTATATCAATATTTGGGTGTGGTAATAGGGATTCTCGGTGAAGTAACACCCCCCCCCCCCCCCCATTAGGTGCTGGATAAATATTGAAGAGGTTTCTTTGTTGAACCATCGAAAGAACTGCCAGACCGTATAGTGCATTAGTATATCCCTGTTATCAGATTTATTAGGCTTACAATAATCACTATATTATAATAACTATAACTATAGAATTTGTGCGCGAGAAATTTCTCAGATATAGTCTATTGGAGGTCTTCAATAATGCTTTTACTTCCGTGACAAAAAAAACAAATACTTATGATTATATACCCGCGTATTAATATATACCTTGATCAAATACTGCGGATAACCTATATCCCTAGTACACACACCCTATTTTATTTCATATTACATTGATAGGCGATAAGCTCTCGGGTTAACGCGATGGATATATCGTTTATCGGAAACGCAGGCGATAAGCGGTAGGGTTAACGCGCGGGATATATCGTTTAGATATACACGCATTGTTTAGTACCCGCGATAATGAGGCGCTATTATCGTGATAACATTCGCCCATATACACCCACGCGGCGTGACATATAACCCCACCCTGATAGCTCAGGATTAGGCGCTTAGGGTTTAGGCAGTCAAACCAATACATATATTATGTACCACTGTGTATAGTACACGCGATCTGGTTTATCGCTACCGCGCGCGACGCTGGCGAGTTATTCTCGTGATTAATATATACCTCTGATAGCAGTCACCCGAGTACATATTTTCTTTCATATTACATGAATATGCGATAAGCGGTAGGGTTAACACGAGAGAGATATCATTTAGACATATATACACGCATTGTTTAGTACCCGCAATAATTAGGCGCTATTCTCGTGATAACCTTGGCCTGCTTGTTGCGGAATTATTTGGTTCGTCATTGGCCTAGCGATATCCGCCACGATAACGCGTGATAACCTTCACCGATATATACACCCACGCGGCGTGACCTATAATCCCCTGATGGCACAGGAACAGGAGGGGAGCAAATCATGATCAAACCATCTACCCGAGTCAGTGTAAAGAGGCAACATTCTGCATATGCATATCTTAAAGAGTGCTTATATACTTTAACATTAAAGTATACATCATAACCCACATATTTGAACACATTACATTCGTGCATATAATGGCATATTGATAAGACACACCGGACCACCATAGAGCTTATAGCGTATGTGGAACTGAATAGTTAACTATAGTAGAGGGCTTTTTTACTTGATTTAACAGTGAAAAGGGCACTTAATGTACATCATAATATAACGCACTAATGTGTATTGGATTTGCTTTAAGAAACACGGATGTATACATAAATCAGATACGCATACTTAGAACACATTCACTTCGTGTATATACTGAAGTATACCACGTATATAGTCCACAAAGACATAGCCCTGCATGTGAAAACTCCGTTTAACTATACATTAAAGAGCGTTTATACGTGATTTACCTATGAAAATGGAAATATTTATACATCATATCACATAGAGGTACCGTACTTGCTTTAAGAATATGGACAGTTATAGGCACAATCATAACAACAATGGAGACCAGCGTTCTTACACAGAAATCAGTAATGTATGCACTAAAATGGTAACAACAATGAAAATATACACTCTGTGAACTGCCATAGACATCAGAACTATTAAGAATTTATGAGTTGTGTCGCTTGTTTAGTTGCGATATATGATGCAATAATTTGAGTTACCAACAATAAAACAGTATTGACGCTATATATTCTCCATATACCGACGGTTTTAGACTATATTTCTACTAATAATGCTATTAAATGAACGATAATTAAGAGAAATGAACTATGAATGTATATATGAAGTCAATATGTATACGCGCGTCCACATAGCAGGCCTTTTCCAGACCAATGTTTGATACCCCCGTATAAAATAAAACGTTTTGAGAAGAATATGTGAAATTAATATGCACATGTGTTCACATAGTAGGTCTTATCGTCATATGAAACTGCCACGTAGTATATGCTTTGTTTCCTCTGTATAACAGACTAAATGTATAGGATGTATAATACATATAATTGGTGAAACGAATATATGAAGTAAGTATTTATGTATTAGTCTACACCATATGGGCTCTTTATTGTCTCTATGTAATGGAGATTTTAGACTAAATTTCTTCTAATAATGCTATAAATGAACGATAATAAAGAGAAATGAATGATTAAAGAATACATCAAGTAAATATGTATACACGCATCAACATAGATATAAATATAGGGGTGTGGGTGGAGACATACCACTATATCAATATTTGGGTGTGGTAATAGGGATTCTCGGTGAAGTAACACCCCCCCCCCATAAGGTGCCGGATAAATATTGAAGAGGTTTCTTTGTTGAACCATCGAAAGAACTGCCAGACCGTATAGTGCATTAGTATATCCCTGTTATCAGATTTATTAGGCTTACAATAATCACTATATTATAATAACTATAACTATAGAATTTGTGCGCGAGAAATTTCTCAGATATAGTCTATTGGAAGTCTTCAATAATGCTTTTACTTCCGTGACAAAAAAACAAATACTTACGATTATATACCCGCGTATTAATATATACCTTGATCAAATACTGCGGATAACCTATATCCCTAGTACACACACCCTATTTTATTTCATATTACATTGATAGGCGATAAGCTCTCGGGTTAACGCGATGGATATATCGTTTATCGGAAACGCAGGCGATAAGCGGTAGGGTTAACGCGCGGGATATATCGTTTAGATATACACGCATTGTTTAGTACCCGCGATAATGAGGCGCTATTATCGTGATAACATTCGCCCATATACACCCACGCGGCGTGACATATAACCCCACCCTGATAGCTCAGGATTAGGCGCTTAGGGTTTAGGCAGTCAAACCAATACATATATTATGTACCACTGTGTATAGTACACGCGATCTGGTTTATCGCTACCGCGCGCGACGTTGGCGAGTTATTCTCGTGATTAATATATACCTCTGATAGCAGTCACCCGAGTATATATTTTCTTTCATATTACATGAATATGCGATAAGCGGTAGGGTTAACACGAGAGAGATATCATTTAGACATATATACACGCATTGTTTAGTACCCGCAATAATTAGGCGCTATTCCCGTGATAACCTTGGGCCGCTTGTTGCGGAATTATTTGGTTCGTCATTGGCCTAGCGATATCCGCCACGATAACGCGTGATAACCTTCACCGATATATACACCCACGCGGCGTGACCTATAATCCCCTGATGGCACAGGAACAGGCGCTTAGGGTTTAGGCAGTCAAACCGTCTACCCGAAAGGGTAGACAATACTACTCACGGCTTATGCCTTTGTGTTACCGCCAACCGAGAACAAGCATGTTTCATCTTCTCGGTATATACCCATAATAACTACATATATGTCATTTAAAATGTCAAATATGGTATAATATTCACTTAAGATTGATATGTACACTATAATTGAACATTATTAAGACTTAATTATTAATTTTAGACTTGTTCTCGGTTGTTCTCGGTAAATAGTAGGTCCCAATTTTGCGTACTAGTTATCGCACCTCCGTACTCTCCGTCGATTCCGCTCAAATCGGTAAGCCGATTCGATGCAGAATGAGGTCCCCAGAGGGTTAATTTGGTGATGCTAGCCCGAGGGTGACGATTGTGTTGATCAGTGTACGCCCTATAGGCTATAGCTCAATCATCGCCGATTTGAGTTGAGGGAATCCGTGTTTCAATGTTGATGGGGGCCATGGGGCGCCATTCTTCTGTTTATTATGTACGTACAGGTCTATTTTCTGATATTCATCACAAAATCGAATATATTTACCTACTATATATATTTTGAGATGGCGTATATGTGTGTATATACTTTATAGAATCGAAAACGGCTGGAGCGATCGAGACCAAACTTCCCATCTAAGGATACAAATCCACGGGAATGGTCGTCGCGGCATTTTGGAGAAGCTCAGAGCACCCGTTCTCCACCCTCATTTAGTAAAAAAAAAACGGCACTGCGGAGTTAATCGCGGTGATAGTTAAAGAGCGTTCGTATCCACAGTGTCGCTGATAAAGAGCGTCTATATATATACACTTGATAAAGAGCGTCTATATACACGACGAGTATAAATACGGCTCCATTGACCGTCTTGAGGCGAAATTTCGTACTTAATTTCGTACTTAGGGCTTCCTAGGAACGGGGGACATTTTCATCGGGTCAGTTTTTCCGCCCGAGATGATCTTCACATTGAAACGGGTACCTAGACGCCACATCCGTCCAATCTCATTGATGAGAGTAGCGAGATTGGACGGATGTGGCGTCTACAAACTTCGCACACATATATTGTCCACTATATCCCTGATCATAATCCAGCTGGTTCCAGCTTTCGGTTGAGTGGAACCCGTTAAATTCAAGATGGCGCCCAACATGGCCGCCGTTTTTCAGGCGGGTCACTAAATCAGTTTGATGCAAATTATAGTGAGACAGTCTTGTCATATGTATACAAATGTATACATTTTTGTGAAGATAAGATAAAATGCCACCATTATAGGGTAAAACTGGAACTCCCCGTCCAAGATGGCCGTCAAAATGGCAGCTGGAAGTGGATTTTTTTTCTCTAATATCTTTAAGATCAGTTTATGCTGTTTGGTACTGGTTGATAATTGTGATTTATGTTAGATTGTTAATGTTAACTGACCATTGGAGCAATGAAATATGCCATTCATGGAGTCAGAAACCCTTCTGATCCCTCAAAAATTCGATTTTACAGAAAGCGGTATAAAATGTTACCAAAAATCACCATTGGGTATCTAGTCATATTTCATCAAGAAATCGGCAGAACTGTCAACTGTTAGTGAAACATTCCATTTCTTATGCATATTCCAACCCATTAGTACAAAAATTGTCACTTTGGCTTAGATGGCTGCAAAAATGGTGCCCGAAATGGCAGCCGGAAGTGGAAAATTTGATTTGTTTTCTCTAATGTCCATGTCTTTAAGATCAATTTATGCGGTTTGGTACTGGTTGAGACTTGTGACTTTACGTTGTATTGTTCATGTTAACTGACAATTGGAGTAATGAAATGTGCCATTCATGGGATCATAAACCCTTCTGATCCCTCAAAAATTCGATTTTACTGAAAGTGGTATAAAATTTTACCAAAAATTACCATTGGGATTTCTAGTCATATTTCATCAAGAAATGGGCAGAACTGTGCAATTTTAGTGAAGCATTCCATTTTTTATGCATATTCCAACTCATTAGTACAAAAATTGTCAATTTGGCTCAAAATGGCTGCGAAAATGTGAAAAATGGTAAATATTGCCCATGCTGCGTGCCATGCAACCACATACAAATTGTGGTTGGTGACAAAGTTTGACTATTATGTGTTATATAGATTGAATACTAACATTTCTTATGCACTAACCAGTTAATTTTTCATATATATCCCAAACATTATTCTCTGCTGTTCCGAAAAGGTAGCAAATTGTGACCTACTGGGTTATTAAACATGTTACTAATCAAGTGAAACTATAGGTTCTATTATGGTTGTCCCAGTACCTTACGAGGCATGACAAATTCATTTTAAAGGATGCAGTATGGAATTTGCCTAAAAAACTTCTTTTGAGATTCTGGCCATGTTTCTGAAGGGAAATGGGCATGCACGCCATGCATAACTTCGAAACTGAGCTGAGCGAGACCAATTGATGTTGCTACTCTCACATATTATCGTCAAAAGATATCAACATTGATCAACTTAATACATGATGTTTGTAAAAATGGTAGTCAGGGAGTGAATTTGTGGTCACAGATGATGTAAAGAGGTATACATGAAATATAATCACGAATGGTGTGACTAGTTATACAAGGAGTGTCTATATGGTCGTGTGTGTGGTATGTATGGTGAGATGCAGGTAAACCACGGCTGTATAGTCACTGAAGTGGTGTATGGGTATAACAAGAGTAGCTACATTCCATCCGTGTGTTGTTTATATATATATGGAGTGACTTTATGATCATGTGTGAAATGTACAGGTGTACATTTGGTGGCTTCATTGTCATGGATGGGTGTAAATTTATACATGTGTTGGTTATATGAAAATGGGTGGGGTGTATGGATACATAAGGAGTGGTTGTATGCTTATGGGTATAATAATTATAGGTGTACATGGAACGGTTGTATGGTCATGATTGTTGAAATATATATGCATACATGTATATATGGATGGTCATTGGCGAGCGTGTTGGTATATTTGAAGTGGCATTGTGATCTTAGGTGTATATGGTATGTATGTGCATCTTTGCTGTTGGTGTATTGTCATTGGGGGATATATATAGAATACACCCATAGTAGCCGAGAATACAAAATTTTCACCACGAGTGGAATTGTGTTTTTAACCACGAGCCTTTGGTGAGTGGTGAAAATTTTGTACTCTCGACTACTATGCGTGTATTTTATTTATGCCATAATTATTATTTTTGATTTGTTCATCCAATTCAACTACTCCGATGTTTAGCCTACTTTGAATGTGTATCCACACCGAGAGACACAAACACGACGCTACAAGGAATGTGCGTCACGCGTAGTGATGCATATATTTACGTCACAAGGGACGTCAGCCTGTTTCTGAGCGATCAGTCAATTTGTATTACCATTCATAATTATGTTTCCTAGTTTATATAACACTGGCAAGCTACAATGCTACATTTGATTGAAATGCAAGCAATTTTCCTCATATCTAATTTACATCATGACAACTTACAATTTTAAATCAATGTGACATAGGAACTATTTTGCTAACTACGATGTAGTTCTACTGTGGGTATAAACGTTTAACACATGAAATTATGTTTGAAAATTTACACCCACAGTAGAAATTTATACCCACAGTAGGAAGCTGTTTACCCACAGTAGGGTGTAAAGATGAAGTTTACAAAATTGGTGTTATACACACAATAGAACAGGCCATTATGGTATAAATATGTATACAGGGAGTCGCTGTATGATCATGGATAGGATGTATGAGTATACAGCGAATGGCTGAATTGTCATGTGTGAGGTGTATATGCAAGTATGGAGTATACAAATGACCACGTGTTATTGGTGTATCCATTCAATGCTGAGGTGTATATGTATACATTGAATAACTCGATCTATGGCCATGTGTGGGGTGTATATGTATATCTTGAATGGCTATATGCCATGTGTGTGGCAAATATGTATGAGGGACATACCATATGGTAGTCCAAGTCTTCTCGTACTAAAACCGGCTAAGATATTGGGATGGAGGTGCCGGTCTTTAGTCCGAGTTCCAGGCCCATGCATTCTTATGACACGGCTTAAGCGTTAGTGACCCGCTCAAATAAAACCACAATTATATGAAATAAAATATCACAATTGCGACAATAAACGGATATTTTCCGCAGAAGACATGCTATTTTATCTGAAACCCACATCAGTTGTGAATTTAAAACGGTAATTTAATGCGAAAAGAGACATTTACCTCAATGTTTACAATTTTTTAAAAGTATGCGAACTCGGTTGACCTCGCGAACTGTGTTCGGCATTTTCCGTTGAAAATATTCCGTAGATTTTGGACAACAACGCAAATTACGATGAATTCTCCATTGTAATCGTAATTATGTGTGTCAATAAATAAAATAATAAATAGATTAATTAAACATTGGAGATATAAATGTAATACACTAAATAAATGAACCTTAAGTTTGAAAAGTCCCACTAAAACGGAAGAACTATATTTCGAAACTGTGTGATTCGGTTCTCCGATTATTTTATCAACACAGAAATCAAAATGCACATCACACGCATGGCAACTTGGCAAGTCAGACACATGAGTTCTAATTTGCTCCAATTTTGACAAGTTGCTTGCGAAAATTGTCAACAAAACTACCGTTCTGATCCTCCATTATGTCATTAAGTTTTTAGTGCGGGAATTGTTCTGAAAGCACATAGAAAACTGGACTTTCGGGCGATCGGTTTTCGCCATTTTTGTTCGGAAAACCCGCGCTATATATAGAAACGGAAAGTAGAATTCCCAGAACAAACAGCGGATTATGCCGAACTTATTCGGACCACTTCGGCTTTCGGTTAAAACGTAAACAAACAGAGAAACAAATCGATGTTTGTGTCAATCAACCGGAATATTCTATGTGTAATTTAACATTAAAGTTAGATTATTATACACCATTATGACCATAAGATGTAAGCCTTTCCGATGTATATATATAGCATCATGTATTGATTTGCTAGGTAAATCGAGTAAAATACACCACAGATTCCCGCCACAGATCCTGGGCGTAACTCGTGTCATAAGAAGGCTATGCGCGCGGTCTTGGACTAAAGACCGGCACCTCCATCCCAATATCTTAGCCGGTTTTAGTACGAGAAGGCTTGGACTAACCATATGGCCGACGGTGAGGTGGTGTAAATGGTACGGGTATGTCTTGAAGTATTGTATGGCAATTAGTGAGGTGTATATACGCACAGCTGGGGTGACTATGGTCACGAGTGAGGTGTATATGCATATCTTGAGTTGCTATATGGTCATGTGTATACGGGAGTGACCGTATGGCCAATGGTGAGGTGATGTGCTGGGTATTGGTATGTCTTGAAAGCTGCATGGCCACTGGTGAGGTGTATATGTATACATGGAGTGACTTTATAGGCATGGCGGGGTGCATATGTATATCTGTAGTGGCTATATGACCATTGGTGCGACCAATATGTGTATATGAAATAACCATATGGCCAATGGTGATGTGAATTGGTAAACAATGATTGACTATATGACCACGAATGTGGTTGTGAGTATACAGCGAGTGGCTGAATTGTCATGAGTGATGTGTATATGCAAGCCTGGGTGTATGAATGATCGTGTGAGCGGGGTATTGGTGTATATAGAAGTATATATGGTAATTGGTGATGCGTATATGTGTAGTTGGAGTGACTCTATTGTTAGTTTAAACATATTTTATTAGCAAAGAATAGCTAATTGGATTGGGGCACAAGTTATTGCTAACGTATTGACGCCCCTTTCCAACAAACAATTGACAATTAAAGGTACTCAACCCGTAAAGAGGGTCCCCATCTCAACAGATTCCAACAACAACAATCCGATCGGAGGGTCCTATATTACTATTTCTTTGGCTTTGGGGGGTAAAAAATATATTGATTCGAGTCGAGGAACCCATCAAACAAGCTCAGAGTTATTAGATATTGATTTTTGAAATTTGTTATAAACTCGAGATGAATACTACTAACTGCCGTAATCTGCTCTGGATGTGTTCTCCAAATCTATTCAAACAGACAAGGATGGATAACTCTAAAATCAAGTGGTAATTTTAACGCAATTTTGACTGAGTTCTGGGCCAGATAGTATTCCCGATAATGAAAAATAATAGATTTCTAAAATCGATATCTAACAAATCTGAGCTTTGATGGGTGACTTCCTCGACTCGAATCAAATATTTTTTACCCCCGAAGCCATTGAAATAGTAATTGAGAGGAGTTTTATCGGGTTGAGTACCTTTAACAAAAGAGTTAGGCTTCCTGCCTGCAATACATATAATACAAAGGTATACAAACAACACGTGTATGCTTAAAATATGATAGTAAAGTGGGGTACACGTTAAGATGTCAAAGTGTACTGTTTGCGTCAGAATGAGGGTATGATTGTGGGCCTTCGATCGATGACGTGATATTTTGTTTCCTAATTTATATAATACTGTTTCCAATCGCTAGGTTTAATACACTATTAATCAGTAAATCGTTGTGTTTCTATGATATATTTTGAGCAAAAATGAATAACTTGCAATTTATTTGCTCAGTCTCAAGTGTGGAGCCGAAAAGTATATTCCCAATGGTCAAGTGTAATACGCCCAGTTTAGACATACTATCAAACAGTTTTAATCTTTCATGAATAAAGTAAGGACATTCGAAGAAAAAGTGATATGCTGTTTCCTCTGGTGCACCGCAACAGCATTTCGGCGAATCGGCAATATGATTGATATGCTTATCAAAATTAAGATTACTACAGTTATTACGCAATTTAGCGTGTAGTATGTTCCTTTCTCGGCTTCCAACTATATAGGTAGAAAGGAGGCGGTTTCAATACAACAAACATAGCAGCTATTTTTTTCTCTATATTATCTTTATTTATTTTCTTCTTATTGCCTTTATCGTCACTCTTGGTGAGGTCATCTAGGAATTTGTTCCTCTGGATAATCATTGAAGGAAAGAACGATTTATTATAATATTCAGCCTTTCTAGATAAAGAGTTAAATCGGTAGGGATATCTGGAAGGATAGTTTGTGTTGTCTCCGTAACGCGCAGGTAATATATCAGTCAAATATTTCGGAGCGTCTCCAGCTTGGATTCGGTTGAACATTTTGAATTTATGAACTTTTCTTCGTTCTTGCAGTGATTGCCAACCCAATTCTGTAAATAATTTATGTATAGCACACGAGCGAGTTAAGCCCGATACAATTCGAGCCGCATCTATGTGTAATTTGTCTAGCGTATTTAGAAGGGAGTCGGAGCACAGTCCCAGATAATATCTCCATAATCCATAAGAGGAAGAATGTAAGATGTGTACATTAGATTTAAGGATTTGCGACTAAGTTTATATTAAATTTTTCTAAGCATGGCTAATCGACCAGAAACACGAGTTACTATATCATTTATTTGAATGTCCCACCCTAAGTTGGATTGAAAGTTTAAACCTAAGTGTTTTTGTGAGACCATTTCCTCGAGTTGGGTGCCACCAAAAAGGATTGGGGAGAATGTTGGGGATTCCTTTTGGGGAGATATTTGAAATCTTATCAGGGTAGTTTTGGTGGGGTTGAAATTGACAAGCCATTTTTTGGACCAATCGGTAAGTTTGTCCAAGTCATTGTTGACTTTAGTAACAAGATGGACCGGATCAGTTTCCGCTGTGGTGATGCATGTATCATCAGCATAGAGTCTAGTCAGGGATTCTAAATCTTGGTGAATATCATTAACATATATGATGAACAAGAAAGGTCCGACCACAGAGCCCTGGGGGACTCCAGCTGAAAGTATTCTGAAAGGGGATGCAGTGTTATTCAAAATTACTCTATTGTTATGGTGTGGTGTATATGTATAGCTTGAGTGACTACATGGCCATGGGTGTGGCAACTATATATACATGGAGTAATTGTATGGCCAATGGTGAGGCGAATATGTATACATGGAGTGAATGTATGATCCTGAATGGGGTGTAGAGCTATATATATAGAGTGATTATACGGTCGTGTGTGGGGCGTAGAATTATACCTGGGTGGTGACTTGTGACTATATAGTCAAGTGCGTGGTGTACGGTTATACCTAAATATGGCTGTACGGTCATGGATGAAGTGTGTGTGTAAAAAACGAGTGGCTACATGGTCATTTGTGTGATGTTTATGTATATGTGGAGCGAGTGTATGGTCATTGGTGGGTTGTACATGTGTAAATTTGGGTGGGTATCGCTTTACACAATAACTCAGGGACATGTTAATCGATATAGAGGTAATGTCAGAGAGTTCTACATCCTGATGGAGGTTTATATGCACAATGGGGGAAACGGTTTTCCGGACATTAGTCATTTCGATGCCAGTGAGCCACAATTTTATTATCGTAGCCTCATAATAATGCCCCTTTCAGTTCACTTTCAAAGCACTGTCCATTTTCGAACAAAAAACATGGTCAGATTCCCAAAAGAAGTTTGTGGCAAAATTCCGTACTACATCGTTTATAATTAATTTGTCATGCCTCATAAGTAACATGGTTAATACAAAGTGAGTCACAATTTGCTACCTTTTCGGAACATCAGAAAATAATATTCGGGATATATGTGAAACATAATTTGTTTTACCAAATTTGGTTGCCATTTTGCAAACCATCTTAAGTAATTTTGTCGAAAAACTGATAAGTGTGACCCATTTAAGACGGATCAAGACCATAAACAACTTCGATACCATTTTACTTGAAAAAAATTGTCTTAACCTAAAAGGTTAATTTAAGCCGATTTTGATGTCAAGTTTGTGACAGAAAAATCCAATAATTCTGGTAATTTCAGTGTTTAAAATACTAACAATTAACCAAGGTGCATCAGAAATGGTAGTATTCAATATCTATGAGACAGAATAGTCATTTTTTTCATCAACCACAACTGGTATGCGGTTGCATGACTCGCTTGGGCAATATTTACATTTTTCCATATTCTGGCTGCCATTTTGAGCCAAATTGATTGTTGACAATTTGGGTACAATTGAGTTGGAATATTCATAAGAAATGGAATTTGTCACTTAGATTGCTCAGTTCTTCCCATTTCTTGACGAAATATGACTAGAATCCCAATGGTGATTTTTTTGTAAATTTTTATACTACTTTCTGTAAAATCGAATTTTTAAGGGATCGGAGTTGGCAGGGAGCCCACGAATGGCAAATTTCATTGCTCCAATGTTCAGTTAACATGACCAATACAAAATAAAGTTGCAATTCTCAAACAGTTCCAAAAAAGCAGGAACTGATTTGACAGATATTAGTGAAAAAACGTATTTTTTTATTATTTTGGCGGCCATTTTGGATTATCATAGATAAATTGAATGTGGATACAAAGGCGGACATCCATGGTATCGCTTCGACAATCTCCAATGTCTATATATCATTTAATATAGCCATTATATTCGATACAAAATAGATACTCCTAAATCTCCAATTTTCGAAATGTCAAGGTCAATTTGAAGGTCAAGGGGTCACCAGAAACCTGGAACCAGCTGACTGGTTGATGGGGACCACATACCCAACCAACCCTGAAAGTTTCATGCTTCTATCCAAAAGTGAACGATTTATCGTTAAGCGACTCCACTATATAGGCACCTATACAACTTTTGAACTGAATAAGGAATAAGGAATGGAACTCATCTTTGTTGTCCGAGTCCCTTAATCGCCTATTTTATATCGTAATTGGGAAGCATACACCATTTTTTTTTAATTTGATGTCGATATTGGTACTGTATATCAGTTTAAGATGTGTACCGGTACTCAAAACGCGTCCTTTTCAATCATTCATTTAAAGGTACTCAATCCGTAAAGAGGGTCCCCATCTCAACAGATTCCAACAACAACAATCCGATCAGAGGGTCCTATATTACTATTTCTTTGGCTTTGGGGGTAAAAAATATTTGATTCGAGTCGAGGAACCCATCAAACAAAGCTATTAGATATTGATTTTTGAAATTTGTTATAAACTCGAGATGAATACTAATAATTGCCGTCAATTTCGTATCCTGCTCGAGATTTTTACACCAAAACTCTATTCAAACAGACAAGGATGGATAACTCTAAAATCAAGTGGTAATAAAAACGCAATTTTGACTGAGATCTGGGCCAGAAAGTATTCCCGATAATGAAAAATAATAGATTTATAAAATTGATATCTAACAAATCTGAGCTTTGATGGGTGACTTCCTCGACTCGAATCAAATATTTTTGACCCCCGAAGCCATTGAAATAGTAATTGAGAGGAGTTTTATCGGATTGAGTACCTTTAAAAACATCCATGCATGCATCGATTCGTTTATATATCATACCCGCTCTTTTTGACTAGGGTATACGACACCTCTACATATAGAGCACCCCAACCCCATATCTACCATATATCATAATTGTATAGGCTATATATACATATATATATTTGCACACTTCAATGCACAGTATGCAGATATGCCGATATTGCCTACCCCTGCATGCCGACACAAGGCAATGTCCCTAAATGCTACACACATTGCTATCCGTTGGGATGTATTACAGTTGAATAGATAAACATATAATGGAGCCGTATAAGGCTACAATTAATGTATTATAGGTCTTAATGTTGTGTCCGTGATCAGATCATCATTAATAGATATATATATATATATCGTAATAGTGGGTTCGATAGGCGTATACGGTCCACTATTACGTATCAAAAGATGGTAAAGAATGAACGTCATTACGTATTTATAGCGTCCGCTCTTCCGCGGCTTAGCCACGGACGCGAAGCGACCTAGGGTATACGTATACATGCGAATATGAGATATACTAATCGACTTTTTCAGCCCAATCTTAAAATAGATTGAACTTACCTAAAATAGATAATTTATTCATAACTCAAGGGTCAACAGAGTCCAAAATTATTATTGGCGACGGCCGCCATTTTGTATTGGTTAATACCACCTCGAAATGTGTAATTTTGCAAAATGCTCCAGGGCAAAAATAAAAAAATTAGTTCCTGTAAATGTTAGCTATACTTCATCATATGTAGGAACAACATGCTCCTAAAGACAAAGATATTTAAAAAAATTAATGTAAATTAAACCAAAGCTCTGGTTAACAAAAAAAGTGAAATTGCATGAACAAGTTTTGTTTACATATTTTATAAAATTATTAAAAATATTCGCCCCCAAAAGAGGGATATAGGGGCCTTACTGTTCGTATAGATATTATCTTCCATTTTCCAATGGTATTTTCGCCTAAAAGATTGATGAATTATTCTCAAAGTTCAGGCCGACAAAGTGAAACTATAAGTTCCGATTGAAAGATCGCATAGTCCTTTTAAGATAACTTTTTGGGAAACCAGTAAAGGCGTCATGACACCAAGACGTGCATCATGACGTCACAACCTACATCGGCGCGCAAAACTCCAGACACAGGATTGCGTCGATGGCCAGACAGCTGAGACACGTATTACACGGTCAGGATAAACGACACATCTGCCAAACATTTACGTTATATGTGATTATTTACATATATATAATTGTCTTGTGTCCCGTTACGGTTTATCATCAAATCCTTCTAAAGATAAAAACTCATCCGATAATCCCATAAACATACTACATATGGAGCCCCGGAGGTGACATCCGAATATTTATTTTTAAGTCGTGGCCACGAGAATAAAGTCGAGGCCACGAGAATATGAAGTCGTGGCCACGAGAATATAAAGTCGTGGCCACGAGAATATGAAGTCGTGGCCACGAGAATAAAGTCGTGCCCACGAGAATAAAATCATGGCCACGATAATAAAGTCGTGGCAACGAGAATATGAAGTCGTGGCCACGAGAATAAAGTCGAGGCCACGAGAATATGAAGTCGTGGCCACGACAATATGAAGTGGCCTCGAAATGTGTGATTGGGCAAAATGCTCCAGGGCAAAAATAAAAAACTTTGATCTATATAGCAACTGTTAGCTATACTTCATCATATGTAGGAACATCATGCTCCTAAAGCCAAATATATTTTCAAAAAGTGAATGTAAATTGAACAAAAGCTCTGGTTAATAATAAAGTTAAATTGCATGAAAAAGTTTTGTTTACATATTTCATAAAATTATTGAAAATATTTACCCCGAAAGAGGAGTCTAGCGACCTTGCTGGCCGTTTACATATTATCTTCAATTTTCTAACGGTATTTCCGCCTAAAAAAATTATGAAATATTCTCAAGTTCAAGGCCGACAAACGGAAACTTTAAGTTCAGATTGAAAGATCGCAGAGTCATTTTAGGATTGCTTCTTGGGAAACCAGTAAAGGCGTCATGACATCAAGACGTACGTCATGACGTCACTACCTACACCGGCGCGCAAAATTCCAGACAGGACTGCGTCGATGGCCAGACAGCTGAGACTCGTATTACATGGCAAGCTAAATATCCACATTTACGTTATATAAGGATTAACTGTCATGTGGACTGTTTTTATGGAGATGTAACGGTGAGATAAGTGGACATAACTTGTGTAAAACCCGAAGGGTTTTACATACAAGTTATGTCCACTTACCTCACCGTTACATCTCCATAAAAATAGTCCACATGACAGTTAATCCTTATATTTATATACATTTAGCGAAAAAGCCACTTTTGTAAATATATTTAAATCGAAAAGTGTATCGTGACAAGATCAGCCCAAAATACCCAATAGCACCCTTGGCAAAAGTTAATAGGAACAATTTCTCTTCATGTTGAAACCCGATGATGTATTAAGTCAATCCTGCGCGAGTCAAAATGCGCCCAAAGCATTACGCGTTCGTCTTTCCAAACCTAATGACGTATCGATGGTGTTATTAGCTTGGTGTTATGAGGCGTTGCGCATTCACCGAGAAATAACTGCAACTAGCCACGTGGGCGCCGACCAATCAGAATGCTGGATTTAGTGATGACAACACTTAGTGTGTAAATATATGTGATTATTTACATACATTGTATATATCATTTTCTTGTGTCCCATTATAATTAGGGTGGATACACACATGCATGTAATTTCTGTATGTAAAATACATGTATTTTCCATGGCCACACCAATAATTGACAACATTAATCACCTGCGCGCGAGCGGTTCATTGTTAACAGGCCAGACAAGTGAGCAGTGCTAAGCGAAGTCAAATTGTCTTCTATCAGTACATTTAAGGCCAGTCAAAAACATGTCTTCTCTCAAGGATGCGGAAATTAGTCAAGTCTGTGTGATATCTGGCATTTTATAAATGCACGACCACCAGAAGCCATACGTCTGGCATATACAGGCTTGATGTAGAACATTCTCAACCATGATGCTTGTTTGGGTGGGGTCTCGAAAGGTTCAAATCGCTAAGGGACTTAGTTGAATGTATCGGTCGGAATAATCTGGGCAAGAAGGTACAATATGATATGTTTTACTTAAAAAGCTCAGAGTTAGCCACCCCGCCTGGTATACCTTTCGGGGGTCATATATAGCCCCTGCATGCGTCGGGGAAATCCTGATCCACCACTGCTATAAATAAGAGAGGACTGGTAATTATTTAAATAGAAAGTCTGCCATATGGGTTATCCCACGAACAATTATTACGCCACCTGTGGTGTTTCTAGCTTCTGTGAGTTTGATATTGTGTGGTGGACAGGGCGAATGTATTCTTGGAGATTTTGTGTACCTTACTCAATCGTACCGATAGAATCACGTAGATGCCGAAATTGTAAAGTTAACGTCACCGGTGTATAATAGGTTTATGAAAATATGATAAATCGTATCGATAGAGTCAGGACAGGCTGAAATTGTAAACTTAAAGTCACCGGTGTAATAATATGTTGTTGAAAATATAAATAATTTGATAGACTGAAAATAATATATAACCCATTGGGAGCCCCTAATGTATTCTTGAACATTTTGTTTTGTACCATTACTCAATCGTACCGATAGAATCACGTAGATGCCGAAATTGTAAAGTTAACGCCACCGGTGTATAATATGTTTATGAAAATATGATAAATCGTATCGATAGAGTCAGGATAGGCTGAAATTGTTAACTTAAAGTCACTTGTTGTTGAAAATATAAATAATTTGATAGACTGAAAATAATGTGTAACCCATTGCGACCCCCCCCCCCCTGTAGTGAAGTGAATTGTGTGTAGTTTCATTGTGAATATTCTCCGCCATCTTTATTTTCTGGAATTATCACCAAGATTTCTCCACTCTATTCTCTTAAACTACACCCGAATCGGTCAAATTCTTTTGATAATTCTATCTAAATACATCTTAGCTACTATTCGGATCTGCTGTCCCGGTCTAAAAAGGGATAGTTTGACCAAAACGACTATTGACCAAAACTTTGTTTACAAATTGAGCGCACTCGATGACCGGGTTGACCGTCCACGCTGCAAATTTATTATCGAAAACAAATTCAATTTCTTCCATCTAAAACATAATTACGCGCTGGACTGGTCATTTTAGGAATATATATGTATCCCACGCACATACACCAAGTTTCAGCTTAAAATTTTGAAAAATGACAGTTTTATTGACAAATCGATTTTAATGGCAAATGCCATGTTAAATTTTATCATTGAAAACAATTCATTTCTTCAATCTAAAACATAATTACGTGCTGTACTCTGTAATTTTAGGAATATATAACTATCCCACGCACAAACACCAAGTCTCAGCTTAAAATTTTGAAAAATGACAGTTTTATTGACATAAATCGATTTTAATGGCAAATGCCATATTAAATACATTTTTGGGCCCTGCAAATATTTTCTGAGCTGTTCCATATTGGCACTAGAGTCCATATTTGACCGGTTACACCTGATAATTGTGCGACAGTACAGTCGCGTTACTTTATAACGCGTTATTATTATTCCGGCTCCCCGATTCGCAAATCAACAGACTTCAACGCTTGCAGGACACCGCCGCCAGAATTGTACTCCGAAGAAGGAAAGGCTGTAGCGTAACAACCATGCACGCCGACCTTCACTGGCTACCTATCAAAGATCGGATACAATTCAAAATAGCAACATTTGGTTTCCGTCGGATGTTTGTCTCTGAATCCCTTCCCGAATATATTAATAGTCTGATATATCCATACACTCCCCGGCGAACACTTCGTTCTGGTGAATCGTCCCTTCTCTGCCCTCAAGGTGCAAATGTTTTGACCGTCGGCGACAGAGCTTTCTCTGTATCCTGTCCCGACATTTGGAACTCTCTACCAAATGAAATGCGACAATCTTGCTTGCTAACCGATTTTCGATCTGCTTTAAAAACTCACATATTCCGACGACGCTACCCCCGACACAAAGAAAACTAACAAAATCTGATTATATATAATTCCACATATCTATTGATTATTTTCCATGTGCATTTCTTGTGTATTTATATAATGTGTAAAGCGCTTAGGGCCCCTTGCGGGGGATAGGCGCTATATAAATATTATTATACTTCAATGTGTTAACATTGAAGTATATTGTAATTCTTATTTTTATTTTTTTTATTATTATTATTATAAAAGACCTTATATCTCAGAAACCGCCAAGTCGATTGATTTGATATTTCCTACTCATATACATCCACTAAAAGTTAGTTTTATGCACTTACCGCTATTTTTGTCCGACCTTGCCCTGATTTCTTTGAAAAAGGCGAATAGATCCAAATCGACTATACCGATTGCCTTGATTTTCTGTACGTACATATAGCCCCCGTCCTTGGCTATTGACTGGACTGGGTGCGGAGTTCGTCCGACCTTGACCTTGGCACAAAAACGCTCTCCATGTTGATTACTGTTGTGTGCGTATCACCTTCGGAACGGATAGAGATAGAAAGACGGGACAACTTCGAGTGTGTAGGGTAACTAATGCTTTCGAAGTGGGCGCATTTTAGTATAGCTCTGATGTGCCAAAACAAAGCTCGGTAGGTGTCGAAAATTTGATGTCGTTATTTAAAGATATTTTTGCATTTTCCTAGGAATTTGTTCTAACTTTATACCTATGGTCTATTGTATACGCTGATCACGAATAACGAAGTATGTTTTGGCGGAAAAATGGCGGAGTTACGACATCTTGAATATCTGAAAATCCCAGTTTTAGCAGTGTTTGTGCTATACTGTGTTCGTTGTATGTACATAACGGCTAGAGATACCGAGTTCGGACTTGCTCTATCAGGTTCGTCTTCTCATGTGCTACACGCACACACAAAATGGTTGCGATGGCTCTTCCCCTTGGTAAACATTGAAGTATCGAAATTGCAGTGCAATTTCAATTTCATTCTAGTTATTATTATTATTATTATTATTATTATTATACATCAACATTGGTCATTATCACCCGACAATTTTATTTTGGTCTATCGTATCAACCCCTATTTTCTCCCGCATAGCCTGACTAAGTGTCAACATTGGTCTTTATCGCTCCACTAATTTGTATCGTTTCATCGGTATGAATTCCATATCCAATTATCCACATATAACCAACCCAACCTCTAATCCCGGTCCAATTTATTTATTTCTTTCATCGGTATAGTCACGTTACGTAATATTGTATCGCGTGATACTTGTACTTATATGTCTATGGTATTACTATAGTATACCGTATACGTATATCAATTTCTATTCCTTTCTATATAATCCTGGTGCCATCTATAGACATAGAGATAATTTCAGACCCCCCCCCCCCCAATTTTATATCATTGCTGCTTTAGTAGTCGCGATATATTACATGGCAACATCGCTCCACTAATTTATGTCAGTTCATCTGTACAAACCCCTTTTTCTCCGAGTCCATATAACCAACCCAACATCTTATAGAACTCCATAAATGACTATTATGGCACTATATAGAGATGACTAAAATTCTGACACCCCCTATTTTACAGCCTTGTTGCAATGTTCAGTAGAGTTGAGATGCATAATATGTCATTATCGCTCTATAAATTTATATCGGTTCAACCCTTAGTTCCCTGTATCGCCCACCCCTCCCTGAATTTATTTTTTCATTTGTATTATAGTCTCGTTACGTACACATTTTATCTCTTGTAAGCTTCAATGCGTCGAGTTCCGCTGCAGGGAATACAAAACTGACAACATTTTGAAATGTTAGCAGGCTTCGAACTCATCTTATCCAAGAAAAACTCTGGTTACATAAGAAATTTGTGTATATGGTGTACGCGCATTTGTTGAGTTAAAAACCAAAGGTCCCAAGTCAAGGTCCAAATCCCCAACACACTGTTGTGAGGTTTAACTCCATCTACAAACAGTAATGTCCAAAGTAATTGATCACTTAACCACAGCAAAATTATGGGTATTTTTTCATGATTTTAAATCCTGAAAAATTACCCATAATTATGCTGTGGTTAAGTGGTCAATTACTTTGGGCATTACTGTAACCAATATAAGGATTTGAGGTTTAATGATAACTCAATCCTCATACAGTAATGTTCAAAGTAATTGACCACTTAAGCACAGCAGAATAATGGGTAATTTATCAGGATTTTAAATGCTGAAAAAATACCCATAATTCTGCTGTGGTTAAGTGGTCAATTACTTTGGGCATTACTGTAACCAATATAAGGATTTGAGGTTTAATGATAACTCAATCCTCATACAGTAATGTTCAAAGTAATTGACCACTTAACCAGAGCAGAATTATTTGTAATTTTTCAGGATTTTAAATCCTGAAAAATTACCAATAAGTCTGATCTGGTTAAGTGGTCAATTACTTTGGGCATTACTGTAACCAATATAAGTATGTGAGGTTTAATGAGAACTCCATCCACATAACTAATAAATATGTGTGAAAATTAAAACAAAACAAAATAAATTCCATGATGGCGTCCAATATGGACTGCCTAATTCTGCTCCAAAACATGTATATTGAATATATGGATGTTTATTGTGGGAAACCGATTATTTCAATGATATTTTCATTAACTGGGATCCAAAACCTGACGTACGGGAGCGTGCTTCGCGCGCGACTGTATCTTAAGCATATGTGCATATTTAATAAGCCAACAATTGGAATCCCAACAGAAGATTGGCGTGGGTCCCTTGTGCGATCTGTCCATCGAAAATTATTTAGACATCTCAAGACACGTAAGACCCAATAACTTAATATACAGAATAGATACATCTATTGCCTGAGTGACTAATATTTATATTTGTTACAATGAGGTCAAATAGTTGCGAAGCCAACACCACAATTCTTTCCCTCCATAGTAAATCTTAAAACAACTTCTAAAGAATTATTAATTTACCTTATATTTGGTATGGAGCGTCCTTGGTTTACTGGAGTTCAGATTTGTTAACACCACGTCACCAAGTTAATTACGTGCGAAGCCACAGGCATAACTATTTCCCTCCATAGTAATTCTCAAAACAACTTCTTAAGAACAATTGACCAGGTCAGTCGCGCAATTATTGGAAGAGCCACGGTCAATCATTTTAAAAAAACCAAATGCTACATTTAAATTATTGCTTTATTTAACCAAAAAAAAAAAATGAGAAAATTAACTTTTACTACTTGCTAAATTTTATCTTTTAATTATTTCATTTCAATTTTAGTATTTACAGCATACTAAGTCCAAGTCTTTATAATCTGTTGAGTGACCCCACAGTCGTTTACTTGATTTGTTAGTAATAATTTGAAGGATTACTTGTTTAAACGCAATTGTTATCAAAATATTTTATGTATTTTTTATAATTTCTATTTATATGTAATACTATAATCTTGGTGGCGTTACCATTTCTGACTATGGTTTTCTTGTTTTAAGTGGCATGGCGACTCGGTCCAAGTTAACGGCTTATCTATATTCCGACTTAATTGGAACTAGAACTCAGTGCGCTCAACACGTAGGCAATGATTGGGTTGTCAGTGGACACATATTACATCGTCTGTATGATCCATGTAAAACGCCAAATACACGATAATTACAGAGATTACATGCATGTGTGTATCCATGCACCCTTAGCTAGGGTTTATCATCAAATCCTTCTATAAAGATAACAATCCATCCGATAATCCCCCATGAACAGCAACAAGCGGGCGCAAATATTACGTGTACGAAAATGATCATATTATGTGATAATGCTATATTGCGGATCGGGTGCATACAGAGTCGCCGAAACACTTCCCAAAACATTTTGGACGTCTATCATTCTTTTCGAAAGATAAACTGAAAACTGATTATGATGAATCTATTCGTTTTTGCTTTCATGTTTCTTATATCCGCAGAGAAAACTCTTTCGGCTGAGACTGTCATGGAAAGGTCTCGACTGTTTGCGAATATCACACACGGATATTATCCAGAGTTAATTCCTGGTGGCGAATCAATGAATATTAATGTAAGTTTCAAGCTCTATTCTTTCAAGGCAGTTGACGAGGTATCCCAGAGTATATATATTAGTGGATACTTCACTGTGAAATGGTACGATCCGATCATGAGGTGGGACCCAAAAGAATTCGGCGAAATCACGCAGTTAAATATCAACAGCGCCAGTATATGGACACCGGATCTGACAATACTGAATTACAGCGATGACTTACAACCCCTCTCGGATGGATTCGTGAAGGTGAATGTGCGCAATGATGGTCGCGTAGTGTGGTATCCAGGTGGTTCTTACTCAGCAACATGTTCCTTTGATACCACTGATTATCCATTCGATCAGCAAACGTGCGCCTATAGATTCGGGTCGTGGACATATGCACACCCCCAGGTAGATATCTCCTTAATTAAGCATGAAGTGTCTAGAAATGAGGGATATGACGGTAATGGAGACTGGGAACTCATTGATGCGTTCGCAGAGGAACACGTATCATCTAGCTCGGGTTGGAAAACTATCATGTTCAAATTCAACATTAAACGCAGACCAATAACATTCATAATAAACACAGCTGCTCCTGTCATTATTATGGTGTTTTTGAATGTTTTTGTTTTCAAAGTTCCAATCGCCTCGGGAGAAAGACTGTCATTCACACTTACTCTCGTGCTCTCATTCGCTATATTCTCCGGCATGGTTGTGAGTGCTACTTCGAGCAGCGGACATAAGATTACAGTACTTTGTGTATACCTCACCATAATAACAGGCACGAGTTGCATCATTGTTTTGCTGACAGTTCTCAGTCTCAGTATTTACTACTGCGAGAAATCGTACCCTGATTGGCTGAAGATATCAAAAAGACAGAAATATGCCACAGAAAAATCTGACAACGAGAACTGGAAGGAATTCAGCGAAAAGCTAGATATATATTTTTTCTGGACTTTATTATCACTGGTTTTACTGATAAACATCGGTTTCACCATTGTATATTTAATGGTTGGTACTTAAAGATGCCCTGTCCAATTTGACACTAAATTTGTAACAATTTCAAAGTTACGTGGCAAATAAAAAAAAATTATTGTGCTTATTTTTACGAGAACAGAATGGAAAATAATACGAATAAATCAACTCACGACTTACCAGATGTACACTCTCTATAATGTGTTTTCACTGTGGCCCACGCCATTCAACGTTTGACGAGTATAAGTCCACTGTAGGCTTATTTAAAGGTACTCAATCCGATCAGACGCTTCTAAATTACTATTTCTTTGGCTTCGGGGATAACAAATATTTGATTCGAGTCGAGGAACTCACCCATCAAAGCTCAGAGTGATCAGATATTGATTTTTGAAGTTTGTTATTTCTCGAGATGTGTACTAATAATTGTCACAGAAACACGAGGTCAGACGGACATTTTGCGGATGAAGATGGATAACTCTAAAATCAAGTGGTAATAATAACCACTTGATTTTAGAGTTGTCCATCTTCATCCGCAGTTTTGACCGAAACCACCCTTTTGACGGCGTGTAATTATTGGGCCACAAACAATAGAAATAATAAACTTCAAAAATCCATATCTGATCACTCGGACCGTTGATGGGTAGGTTCCTCGACTCGAATCAAATATTTTTTACCCCCTGAAGCCAAAGAAATAGTAATTTAGAAACCAACAACATTTGAGTACAGTATATATCCCTTTAAATGTAAGAGAGCATAACACATATGCGAATTTATCATGAAAATAAATGAGCACCCCTCCCCAAACACACCCACCTATGCCTTCTTTAAATTTACGATTGACATTTCTGACTGATGTGTCATGTTATCATATGGATAGTGTGTCAATATGCTCTGCGCATGCATGGTTATGTTTTTGTATCTGTTTGCAAGTTAAATGGTACTGTAGAGTACTGTTCTTAATTAAGCTAACCATATTTCCATTATTTGCCTGTCTGCCGAGTACGAGGTAATGTTACAGGTGGCAGATAAGCCGGAATGCATAAATAGAATGCTCAACATCGAGATATTTTGTACAGTTTTCCAGCAAATATATCAAATAAATGTTATATTATATGCATAATAGTCCCAGATACTCATTAATTTTATTGTTCAGTCAGTGAGTGCCTTAAGTTCACGCCCTGTATCAACATATATAATTTGTACACGATGTGTGCCACGCGCTGCCCAATCCACTATCCGTAATAAATTTGATTACATCTTGTACATGAAATTCTGAAATCAAAATGTTTAAAGATGCATAATCCGATTAAGCGCCCCTCAATTACTATTTATTTGGATTTGGGGGTAAAAAATATTTGATTCGAGTCGAGGAACTCACCAAGCTCAGAGTTATTAATATAGATTTTTGAAATTTACTATTTTTCACCATCAGGAATTATTAGTGGCCCAGTAAACAGTCGACGAGCTGACGGTCTCAGATAAAATTATGGATGAAGATGGATAATTCTAAAATCAAGAGGCTTTCTGTTGACAAAGGCGAAATCTCATTGAAGATGTTGATAAATAACATGTTTCAGGCAATTTTATACTATAGTTGACAGAGGTTGGCATTATTTTTTGGCAATTAATCGATTCAGATAACTAAAAATGTTGTTGTTGATGTTGGAATCTGATTATATGGGGACCATAGCACCCATATAAAAAGTAAAAAATTCTAAGTCCCAGACATCATTCTGATGATAAAAGTTTTTGGGAAGTCGTTTTAAGAATTACTACAGAGGGAAAGAGTTATATTCCCGGCTCTGCCCATACTTGACCTGTGACCCCATTTGAACAAGTCTGAATCCCAGTCACCTAGGTACTATCCATGCCAAATATGACCCAAATCGGTCTTGTGGTTCTGGAGGTGTTTCAGGAACTACTTTGTAGGGAAAAAGCTACATCCCTGGGTCCGTCACTATTTGACCGGGTGACCCCATTTAAACAAATCTGAATCCCAGTCACACAGTGACCCTCCATACCAAATTTAAGCTAAATAGGCCCAATGGTTCTTGAGAAGAAGTCATTTTAAGAATTACTATGAAGGGAAAGTCATGGCTGCTCACATATTTGACCTCATTTGAACAAATAAGACCCAGGGAGCATCCACACCAAATATGAACCTATACAGTCTTATAGTTATGGAGAAGAACACAATTGTTGATGAATGGATGGACGGATGAGGAATGATGCCAATAGCACCACTGGAGACTTCGTCTCAGGTGAGCTAAAACCTTTCAATATTTATTAAAAAGATTTTGGAAATTTTCAGAAACTCCTTGTTACGGAGTTCCAGCATATGTGTGCGAATGTATATCAGTTAATATCAATTTGTTGATACAAACAATAGACTGTATATATTAAATTTATTATTTGATTATGATGAGTTAATAGTAATTTAGGGGCTAAGGTACAACTGACATGGTAACACCGGTTACTCATTTGGACAAGTAGGTAAGCTTTGACATGTCATTTTATATATTGCTCAAATAACATACAGTAATGCCCTAAATAATTGACTCCTTAACCACAGCAGAATTATGGGTAATTTTAGTTGGAAATATGGCTTGTTGCCATTCATCGGAAAGCTCTCAGTGAGAGCTCTCCGATGAATGGCAACAAGCCATATTTCCGACTAAATCCTGAAAAATACCCATAATTCTATGGTTAAGGAGTCGATTATTTAGGGCATTACTGTAATACATTTTGACGTAATTGTGGGGGGGGGGGGGGACCTACACATTTTTCCGAGATATGAAACTGAATGACACTGCGATAGACTCAGTAAATCAGCATGTGTACGTTTAAACAGACTGAGTGAGGCACCCTTCACACACACTCCGCTATGCCCCAGTTAGCGACTGTATTAAAGTCTTATCGGAGTTTTGTTCGGATTGTCACACACACAGCAAGTGACATATGATATAACAGGTTAATAGAGTAAAGCTCAGTTCAAGTAGGATTCAGCAAAAATGTATGTGTCAAAACTATATGATTAAGCCCAATAGTGGACAAGAATCACCACGATCACTGTGACAATCAAAAGAAAAGCTGATATGACCTAATACGGTCGCTAACAAGGGCTTAGCATAGCATTTGTGAACAGTGGCTGCGATTTTAACAACCTAGGTAATAATAATAATATAGTACCACTTTCAGCAAACTAAGGCACCAAGTACCAAAATTGCAAATATGTGTACTAGTACCCAACAACATAGGAAGAACAATTCAGGGTTTATATTGTAGGCATAAGGCGAATAAATTAGCTATATATTTTAATAGTAAAATAGGAATATAATGAATAATATAGATTTATAACAATAATACTTTTGGTATCTGAACATTAAACGCATCATCATACATACAATTATAACACTATACAAGCAACAGCTATGTTAAGTTAGTTAACATGGTGGATTAACCTCAAATTAAGCCTCTTTCTTACTAAGAAGATTCTCTCATTCAGTTATAAATGTATTAGGTCCTGCGAAGCTTCGAAGATATGATTCGGTGTTGACATCGCCGATCTGATTCAGGACCCAAACCGAATCGGCTCTCCGATTCATATATTTTCGAATATGAATACTTTTGTTCCTTAAGGACAGAGGCGACTAAATGTTCAATTTATTGGCGAGTGGAGCATATAATAACAAACGGAGGAAATTCATAACAAACGGAGGAAATTCCCATATAGCACTGTGTTTGCAGGGTTGCCACTAGGGTAAAATAAATGAGGCTGTTCAGGAGACACAAAACTCATGGATCACCTTGTGGGATAACATTTGAGTTTATGTCATTGCAAAGTCGTCATTTCCTTGCACCTGAACTGTTAGAGAACAACCCAAAGCTACATGATATATAACACCATTTGAGCCTGGAAACATCCCTTCGAGCATTTCCGTAATCTACCCAAATCCTGTTTTTGTAGAAATTTTCATGGTATCCAAATGCATATGAGATTGTTCACTTTCACACAAAAGTAAGTCAACCTGAAACCCAATGCAAAGCCATGCAATCGTTCGCTAACTGTAACAGCAGTTGCTTAAAACAATGAATGACTTCGAGTGGTACATGTGATAAAATAGAGTTGAGCGGTGTGGACTTGTTTTTGGCGGCAAACTGCGGCTACCGACACGTATTTACGTTTACGTTTACTAGCTTGAGCTGGGGCTCCATACGGGGTTACAAAACTATTATTGGGGCTATGACTTCAAGTGGAGTTTTTTGCGTTTATTGTCAATGTGTGTTGTTTGTGACGACTGCTGCTGTAATATCAAGTGGTATGAATTCCCATATCCATATTTGGAAGAAGTTCTGTATTATTTTGAAATGCAGCATAATCATGTTGCTTTTGCAGATATTTCCTTACTAAGCAGTCCAGTGTTCTTTGTTAAGTATCGCAACACTTTCACTTCGCATATACATCCATAGAGAATTGATGGCACACCAAAATTACATAAACTATGTGACAGATTTTGAAAATATACTTCCAGTTAATAAGCAAACACGTGCATGAGAATTGTTACAATTGCTCCTCTGTTGAATACAATATTTTGGTTTTCCTGTTTGGCCAGAATTCCTGAAAAATTGCCATAAATTTTGCAAATAGCCAAAATAATATTCTGACCAGTGCAAACAGTGTACAGTAGTGATCTCAGATATTCCATGATGTTTTAACAACAAATTGACAAATTTCTTCAGAAATCTTCCACATAGATATGTTTTGAGATACCGCTGACCAAATAATGTACACATAATTTTTGGGCTCGAACGAACCATGTCTGAGTCCATTTAAACTCAACTCCTATTGTAATGAAATGAAAACTGGCAATAAGACAAGCCTATTTTATCTATATATACCGGTAGTTAAGTACCTAATCTATTTCTTATTTCAAAGTTAACACTAGGCCTAAACAAAATTATCTGTGTTTCCGCCAACCTAACAATGTCAGGGTATGGACAGTCGCTTTGGCAAATTGGTAGGTTGGCAAACTATTTTTTTTTTTCTTCAAAATTCATTATTTCATATTTTGGTTGCACCATTTACAGATTCAAATATAGAACCTTTTATTAACCTAGTAAATGTGGTACAAAGTAGACAGTCACATGTCATTATTCAGCCAGGCCAGAATAAAACAAGAGATGGATTGTTGTCCGGCGCAGACCCCCATGTGTCATACCGCCTAGTGTGGGGATACCTATAATATCCTATGACTGAGATACTCACGCAGACTGACCTAAAAATCAGGATTTTCAGATAAACAAAGATGAGTAACTCTAGAATTGAAAAAATTCCGAACAAAACGATTGAACACTCCATTGAATGTCCTCATAGTAGTGAACATCCATACCAAATTTCAATGAGATCCGAAAACCAGTGGTGGAGATATCTGCTTGGACAGACAAAAAGCCAACATTTCCAGATAATCAAAGATGAATAACTCTAGAATGGAAAACCCGAACAATATGATTTAACACTCCATTGAATGTCCTGATAGTAGTGAATATCCATACTTAATTTCATTGAGAACCGAGCACTACTGTTCATGTTATGACCTGGATGAACGCCTCCACATACAGGTGTGCATGCACGGACAGAAGCAAAACAGTATATCCCCCCCTTTAAAAAAAAAAAGGGGGTATAGTTTTCAGGGAAGGGGCGAAGACATGGGTAGTTAGCAGAAACACTGTTAATTTCATTTAGGCCCAACAGATCAATTAATAAGGGTTAGAAGTAGGTTCCTGATCCGCAGAAACTAGGCTTTTCAGTCTTGACAAATGGACCAATGCCCTGAAAGAGGAAAATAAAACATGAATGCCGAGACAGATTGGACCTTTGCCCTTCCATGACTGGAGCTTCCTGAAATTTTGCATAACCCTGTGCAAAATGAATTCTCGTACATATGCAAGTCCCCCATAGGGAGCTTCGCATATATAAAGAGAATTCATTGGCCTAACAACATTTACCTTGACCTTTTAAGCCAGTGCATTCTGTTTTTTATGCGAGGCTCTATATGTGAGACTCATATATATATATATATATATATAAGAGAATGCACTGCCATATGATCTTTAATGCTGCACCAGCACAGCTCCCGCCATGAAGGGTTAATTGAACTCTTACCATTATTTCTCCATATCCAGTAAGTTTTTTGTACCCCAAGCCTGCAAATAGTGTGTCTGTCATTCACAGAATCAGGTCCCCAGAGAGTTAGCGTAACCAAATTAACCCTCTGGGGACCTCATTCTGCTTAGGCCTCAACTGCCATGGGAGACCTAGGATCAGATTGAATTTCAGAATTTGAATTTCAGAAACTTTATTTATTTATTATTGCCGTTTCCAACTGATAAATTAGACCTAAAAATTATTGAAGGGCTTTGAATTTCAATCCATAGATATTCTACAGCCAAGATTTAAAATATCTATTTTTTTTTAGCCAAAGAAAATAAAAGATCGCAGACCCCATGTCCCCAGAATCGGTCTGTTTTTTTGGGACGATAACTCTTTCATGATGGGAGCTGCGCTGGTGCAGCATTAAAGGTCATGTGTCAGTGCATTCTCTTAAATATCAGAGTCTGCCATAGAGAGCCTAACATATATAAGATAATGTACTGGCTTACAAGGTCAAGGTAAATATTGTTTGGCCAATGTATTCTCTTATATATGCGAGGTTCCCCATGGAAGACTTGCATATATAAGAGAATGCATTTGGCACAGGGTTTTCACATTTTCAGGAGGCTCCAGTCATGGAAGGGTTGAGAACAAAGAAGTCAAATTTGAGTCCAACTAAACGGTGTCCTGTGTGTTCTCAAAGTGAGTCACACACCAAGTATCAAGAGATTCTTTTGAAGGTTACTCAATTCATCATTAAGACAACATAAATATTATTTCTAAGTCAAATAAAATCGAACTTGGCCTGCATCTTCTCAAATGAGAACCATGTACCAAATATCAAGAAATTCAGTTGAATATTGCTCAAGTTACCATCCGGATAACCCAAAAACAGCAATTTCTAAGTTGAATAAAAGGCCGCTCGTCCACAGTGTCCCCCGAAACGGAGCGGTGGCTTTGTAGAAGTATATTATATGGATAAGACACTTGGGCATTGTCTCATAACTGATCTGCATACAAATAACCAAATCTAAAAAAAACTCTTAAAGTCAAAATAAAACCTCAAATTGGCACAAAATCAAGAAAATTACAAGTCGACAAAGACCATAAATGCACTAAAAATGGGCAGACCGAACATAAATTAGAAATTGATCTGTATTTTCATATGAGTAATCTAAATTTGAAAAGAAATAGATAACTATAACAAAAGCTATCACCTGGAAACCAAAATAATCATCAAATTATAAGTTAACAAGGACCATAACTCCGGCAAAAATGGGGGAACCGAATCCAAATTATGTATCTTCATGTGGGAAATCCACATACAAAATTTGAAAACAATCAGATAACTACATATGGGAGACTCGCATATATAAGAGAATGCACTGGTACAGGATATTTAATGCTGCACCAGCTCAGCTCCAGTAATTAAAGGGTTAAACTCTAACTAAACAAACAAACAAACCTTTCTAGAGACTCCCCGCCAGGTTCAGCCTGGAAGTTGTATCCCCTCAGAGCAGGAAGATCCAAATCAGCAGTCAACATGTCTGACATGATCTCATGTGACTTCTCCTGTAAAAATTAAGTAACTTGTTATCTTTTCATTAGGTGACACCACCCGCCTCCTTTTTTTGGTTTTGGGTACGCAGGATTCAGGCCATTGTCAGGAGTTAGGCATTTTTCATAACCTGCTGTTAGCCGGTATTCAAGATTCATACCCCCACTGTATTTGGGATTCCAATAAAATCCTGTTACGTGATTTTGATGGCAACAAATTGTGGTATTTGACAACTAGAATGGGCCCTTTTTATCCTTTTTTTGGGTCTCATTCTGTTAACTGGGTGCTACAGTAATGCCCTAAATAATCGACTCCTTAACCACAAGAGAATTATGGGTAATTTTTCAGGATTTAGTCGGAAATATGGCTTGTTGCCATTCATCGGAAAGCACTCAGTGAGAGCTTTCCGATGAATGGCAACAAGCCATATTTCCGACTAAATCCTGAAAAATTACCCATAATTCTTCTGTGGCTAAGGAGTCGATTATTTACGACATTACTGTAGTTTGCCCTTGACAGGCATTCACCGATCACCTGCATCACATCCACATGAACACGTATGTAGTTATCAGGACTTTTTCTCTTAATGTGATACAGTTTGGCAGATTACTATTGAGAAAAGTCAATAGATGGTATTGAAGTGTGAAATCTATGTCCATCATAACATATTTTCTTGACTGGTATTCAGTATTCACCCCTCTGTTAACTGCTATCTAGGATTCACCCCCTTCCTCTGTTAACTGGTATTTAGTATTCACCCCCTTTGTTAACTGTTATTAAGTATTCACCCCGCTCTGTTAACTAACTGGTTTTCAGTATATAGTTTTCAGCCCCCTCTGTTAAAGGGTATTCAGGATACGGGGGTGGGTGGGTTGTATCCCTTCACTCTTTGTAGCTTATGGCAAGGGTCAGGACTGTTCTATAATATCGTCTCATCGCTGTGCTCAGCAAAGTGAGACCAATGGATACTATCATGGTGAAATCTGGAAAATGTTAAAATAAAGAACTTCATGCTTTCATGTCTAACATTTTAATTTGCAATAAATAATTTCAAATGAATTTGTGCATTTTTAATTCACAGTCATGTAGAAAATAGCCAAATAACTATGTGCGAAATGTTAACCAGTAAACCCACCAATCCATAATTACACCCGCTTCATTTTCTATAGTATCTTGTGATTGGTTACCAAATTGGTTTTTACGAGATTTGAGGCAAATACGTACGATAGACTTGCGTTCCAAACACTTACGTTCTAGTTGTATGCAATAAGTTAATCAATACCTGAGTATAGTTGCCGCATGGGTTTCTATGAGAGTTTTGTATGGGTTTCTATGAGAGTTTTGTATATCATGGATTCATGGTGTAACATGGAACTAAACTCGTACGAGTGCAATATTTCAATCATATTTAAATATATACATGTATGTCTCCACCAACTCTTCCACTATAATAGATAATAAAATTAGCATTCAAAAATTAACATTGATCACCGACCTACAAACTAGGCTCTCTCAGCCTCGCTGGTCCATAAATGAAAATAAAATAAACGTTTCTATTTTAAAGGAATGGGTAGCACTGCGGTGGGTATTAATGCTGTAAAAATATTAGTGTTGAAACGATTAGTGGTTTTGAGGAATCGACTAGTCGCCAGAGGGAATCGACTACTAGTCGACTAGTCGGACCCCTTCCGAAACTTACCGTTTTGTGCTCATATATATACGTATATAATTTGCCGTTTGTTTTGAGTACCAGTAACCAACTTTGCATTTTCGAACGCAAAGCAAGACGTGATTTAACACTATTTGCCGTGATTATTTGGCTTAATATCACTGAAGGTTAATAGGTTATTAATTTGTCCCAGGTATATGATGTTTTATGACAATCAAATTACCATCCAGTTGATGTATGTATCTAAACGGTGGTGACAAACACCTGATCGATCGCGGAAACGCTACAGATTACGGAGTGGAAGCTCGTGCAACAATCAGAAACCGGTGCATTATTCTATATGTTTTGTGTAAAAATTTTCCTTTAAAATTGATATGGTATGGTCTACCGGGCCGTACCGGTTCTTACATACACTCGAACATCGTTGATTCGTTGTTTTCGAACTTGCCCAGTGTGCTTGTCACCGATTGACTTCACAAACGGGTGTACACGAAGAAATGCAAGATATTTTGAGAAACGAACTTCATCTCTGACAGAATCAAACAAAAGTTACAATATAAATGTTATAACAGCTGTATAGTGTGTACAAGCCTTTTATGCTCGCAGATGTCATGTACATATATCGGACACGGAATGTGTTAAAGTTCCCTTTATATATAGAGTCCGCATATATTAAAAATGGGCCATGCATTGCGTACATAGTGTTGTTCCTTGTATTCATTGCAAGGTCACGATATGACATAGCTTAATCACGGACAGTCATTTTCCCGCCAAAACGCACGTGTTTTCACTGTTTGATTTGATCGCGTACATAATTGTCTCTCGTGCATGGTACATTGCAAATATATATACAATATATACAATTTTACTCGCGAGTCCCCGAATACACAATCGATCGTGTCAGTTTCAGAAATAAAACTGCGCAGACCGGCGATGTTAATAGTACATTTCAATGCGATGTCGTAAGTTCTATATTTAGCCCGATTCCAGGAATTTGCGTCATCCAGATTACGTTTCTGGGAACAGCTTTGTCACCGCCCAATTCCGCGAAGGATTTAAGTTTGAGGTGCTAAAATACATTGTAATTATTCACAAACACAGCCCATAAACGATGTGGGATTTCCGAAGTGACTCGCCAGTTTAGTTCGAAATACGCGACGCTATTCGATGCATAGCATGGCCGACCGCGGGTTGGCTTTATATTTATATCTATATAACTATATATCTAGAACGTGCGATCGTATACGCTCACCCATGCGTCAGTTGATGAATGTGGTAGTTGTAAAAAATATCACACAATTTTACAAATAAACTTTAAAGGTATACTGACATAGTGCTTCAATAAACTATAATATATTGGACTTGTTATTAAACTTAAAACTTAATAATGTCACCTCGCAACTAACTTGATTGAAGTTGAGTCCTGCACACCTGCAAACACGTTGACCAGTTATCACTCAGATCAATTCCGTCACGCCGAAATAGACACGGTTGCGATAGGCGCTGATTCTTTGAAGTTGATTATCAAAGCCGGTCGTCTCAACTTCAAAGAATAAGCCGCCGCGGCGCCGACAAATACATTGAGTTGAGGTCATTGGGTTTCGCGCTCATGCATGACCACCAAGTACTGAAAGCAGTTATCGCATCAAAGAGACAACAAAGAAGGCTTTAAGAAACTAATTGTGATTGTGTATTTCGATAGCCTGATTGTTTAAATTGTCCAGTAATTCGGTAACGGCAGCAACGGCACTGCTTTCTCGATGGCATAATGGTGGTGGGTGTGTTCCGACTAGTCGACTAGCCGATTTCGGAATCGACTAATTTATTAATCGCGTCGATTTCGATTAGTCGATTAATCGTTTCAACACTAAAAAATATACACATTCATTGAAACTGTGATACTAGTGCCTAGCAAGCAGAAAGAATGTTAAAATATAGAAAGATGTTATGCCTATAGTGCCCTATACCAATCATAAATATCGCATAAGTAGCATGTTATCTTCAAGATCTATGCTGTGTTATGTAACAAAATGCCAAATTATTTACATTGGATTTTATTTACATAACACTGTGCAGCTCTTGACTATATCATGATATCTACGCGATATTTATGATTGGTATAAGTTATTATATAAACAAAATATGTATACATTTTAATATTCTTTCTGTTTATGGTGGTGTTATTAAGTTGAGGACAAGAAGTGCCACTGATGTGGTACGACATTCACTATGTACACTTTAGACTTCAAATTCATGCGAAATTCGGAAGTGCCGCAATTTGTAGTCATCTGTGTTGGTTAGCCCGAAATATTCTGTCACAGTATTCAACATTTTTAATACAAGGATATCAAATCGACTCGAATTGAAGCTTTGCGAAAATTTTGAATCGAATCAAATACTCGAAGCTTCGCAGGCCACTAGATGATTGACAATAGGCCTACTAACCACAGACTTTCATGCCAAATTTATCATTGGATATAAGTCATTGCGTCTTACACATCCAAACATATTTTATGATTTATGTGACGTCGTGGCAATGTCACTATAACTTTCCCAGTATTTATTGATATTTCCAACTAATTATGCATTTTCACTGAGGTGTAATTAAACATAATAATCTTGTTTTCATAATATAACTATACATAAAATTTAAAGGCATCGCATCAAATAATGAGTGACACTGAAGCTCAACTTGAAGAGGGGCTAATATCAAATGTTACAGTAAATTCAGCGATAAGGAATGCTGAAAATTGGTATGTCTGTATTCTAGAGGTCACCCGGTGAATCCATAAGAAGTTTGGTGATGATCGGATGAGATATGTGGCCTGTAGGGTGTGCCAAAGAATTTAGTCACATAAATATTAAAATCAAAGTGGTTGCTGGTGGATGTTTTACATAGAAAATTGTTTAAATTTGATAGCTCCCATCGAGAGATGATTCTAAACATGCCTGAAAATTTTCAAAATAATTCTATAAATGCAGGCTTCAGGGAGTGCCGATGGATTAAAATTTGAAATCCAAGATGGCTGCCAGTGGCCATGTTTATCAACGAATTTCAGAAAACAATTGATGGATCCCATCTAGAGGTCACACCGAAGATCCATGTGAAGTTAGGTGGTGATCGGATTAGGGTGGTAACCTGTATGGTGTGCTGAAGGATTTAGTCATACAAAGAGTAAAATCGAAGATGGCCACTGACTGCCATGTTTTTCAATGAAACCCAGAAAAATTGGCTCCTATCTCGATCCATATGAAGTTTGGTGATGACCGAATGAGGGATGTGGTCTTTAGGGTGTGCCAAAGAATTTAGTCATGCAAAGAGTAAAATCCAAGACAGCTCCCATCTAGAGGTGCTCCTAAACATGCTTGTAAATTAAAAAAAAAATTCTCCAATAAATGCGGGCAGCAGGGCCGATGTGCCGATGGATTCAAATTTGAAATCCAAGATGGCATGTTTTTTTAACAAATTTCGGAAAAAATTTATGGCTCCCATCTTGAGGTCACCGAAGATCCATATGAAGTTTTTACATAAGTCAATTAGAACTCACAGGTGAATATTGTGAAGGCAGGTGGAATGGTGCAACAGAGGCTGCGGCTCCGTTGTCCGTCGATTGATAATTGAGGTCAGAGGTTACGGCTTCCTGTTGGAGACGGAACAACATACTCTTCAATGCCTCCATGCTTCCTGGGTGTTGTGTCCTGGTGAACGTAGGTGATCTTGACCTCTCCTGTAAATTAAATGCTTATTAACCCTTTCTTGACAGAAACTGCGCTGGTACAGCATTAAAGATCCTGTGCCAGTGCATTCTCTTACATATGCAAGTCTCCAATTGGGAGCCTCGCATATGTAAGAAAATGCACTGGCTTACACGATCAAGGTAAATATTATTAGGCCAATGTATTCTCTTATATATGCGAGGCTCCCCATGCATGGTGAGGAATCATGTGGTTTCGAGGTTAGTGAGTACCACGCATTCAAAATGTGCATATAAACATAATATATGAGAAAACATAGCATTTTGACTGTTACGAGCATATTCCAGTTTATTTTTAAAACAAATTGATACCTTATTAGTTCGGTAATACTCAGTAGTTTTCTATAAAATTCTGACCAGTTTCCAGTTCGTGGAATACACAAGTTCATTCATCTAGGAAAATCCTTCAACTGACAACTTTGATCAGAATGTTAGAGCAAACAACTGAGTTTGGACACAAATGAGGTATCAGCTTCTTTGAAAAATAGTATAGCATAAGCTCGAAGCTGCCAAAATACTATGTAATATATCATTATCCTAGTTTATTACAATTTTTAATGCGTGATACTCATTAACTCGAAACCACGTGATTCCCCACAGTGCTATGGCAGACTTGCATATACTGGTATATGAGAATGCATTTGCAAATTTTCAGGAAGCTCCAGTCATGAAAGTGTTAACTAAATACTCATTGACGAGTAGTTCCCTTATGAACTGTTCAGATAATAAGTTCAATAAAAGGTCGGCCGACCACAGTGTCCCACGACAACGTGGCAAGTCGAGGGCTGCTTTGTTAAAGAAATTAAAAAAAATGTCGATGGCCGCTTTGTTAAAGAAATTTAAAATGAAAGTGTCAATGACACTGTAGCTCAACTTAGGTAGGGGAATAATTTAATGGTCGACAGTAAATGGAGGAATAGGAAAAGTGCTAATTGAAATGTCTAAGTAAGACTAGATGTACATGTCAATATCAACATTCATAACAGGTTTCATAATGATCAGATCAGGGATGTGGTGATTATGGTGTGCCAAAGGATTTATTGATGCAAAGAGTAAATTCTAAAATGGTCATTACTCCATTACTCCAAAATGACTTGTTCCCATCTACAGCCTTTACAAATCTCATAATGATCTGATCAAAGGTATGACCTGTAGCCTGTGCCAATGGATTTAGTCATGCAAAGAGTAAAATCCAAGATGGCCACTGGCGGCCATGTTTTTCGGCTGAACGACCCCAAAATGACTCGTTTCCCATCTACATGTCATTGTTAACATACATGACAAATTTCATGAAGTTCCGACCAAAGCTACGACCTGTAGCCCGCACCAAAGGATTTATTCATGCAAAGTGTAAAATCCAATATGGCTGCTGGCGGACATGTTTTTTAGCCAAACGACCCCAAAATGACTCGTTCCCATCTACATGTTAATATTAACATCCATGATAAATATCATGATGATCAGACAAACAGTACGACCTGTAGCCCGTGCCAATGGATTGAATTTTGAAATCCAAGATGGCTGCCAACGGCCATGTTTTTTGGCCGTATGACCCCAAAATGACTCGTTCCCATATACATGTCAATATCAATATTCATGACAAATTTCATAAAGGTCAGACCAAAGGTACGACCTGTAACCCGCGCCAAAGGATTTAGTCATTGAAAGAGTAAAATCCAAGATGGCTGCTGGCGGCCATGTTTTTTGGCCGAACGACCCCAAAATCACACGTTCTCATCTACATGTCATTGTTAACATCCATGACAAATTTCATGAAGTTCTGATCAAAGCTACAACCTGTAGCCCGCGCCAAAGAATTTAGTCATGCAAAGAGTAAAATCCAAGATGGCTGCTGGCGGCCATGTTTTTTGGCTGAACGACCCCAAAATCACTCGTTCCCATCTACATGTCAATATTAACATCCATGACAAATTTCATGATGATCAGACGAACAGCACAACCTGTAGCCCGCGCCAATGGATTGAATTTTGAAATCCAAAATGGCCACCAGCGGCCATGTTTTTTGGCCGAATGACCCCAAAATGACTCGTTCCCATCTACATGTCAATGTCAACATTCATGACAAAATTCATAAAGATCAGACCATAGGTACGACCTGTAGCCCGCGCCAAAGGATTTAGTCATGCAAAGAGTAAAATCCATGATGGCTGCTGGCGGCCATGTTTTTTGGCCGAACAACCCCAAAATCACTCGTTCCCATCTACATGTCATTCTTAACATCCATGACAAATTTCATGAAGTTCTGATCAAAACTACGACCTGTAGCCTGCGCCAAAGGATTTAGTCATGCAAAGAGTAAAATCCAAGATGGCTGCCAGCGGCCATGTTTTTTGGCTGTATGACCCCAAAATGACTCTTTCTCATATACATGTCAATATCAATATTCATGACAAATTTCATAAAGGTCAGACCAAAGGTACGACCTGTAACCCGCGCCAAAGGATTTAGTCATGCAAAGAGTAAAATCCAAGATGGCTGCTGGCGGCCATGTTTTTTGGCCGAACGACCCCAAAATCACTCGTTCCCATCTACATGTCATTGTTAACATCCATGACAAATTTCATGAAGTTCTGATCAAAGCTACAACCTGTAGCCCGCGCCAAAGAATTTAGTCATGCAAAGAGTAAAATCCAAGATGGCTGCTGGTGGCCATGTTTTTTGGCTGAACGACCCCAAAATCACTCGTTCCCATCTACATGTCAATATTAACATCCATGACAAATTTCATGATGATCAGACGAACAGCACGACCTGTAGCCCGAGCCAATGGATTGAATTTTGAAATCCAAAATGGCCACCAGCGGCCATGTTTTTTGGCCGAATGACCCCAAAATGACTCGTTCCCATCTACATGTCAATGTCAACATTCATGACAAAATTCATAAAGATCAGACGATAGGTACGACCTGTAGCCCGCGCCAAAGGATTTAGTCATGCAAAGAGTAAAATCCAAGATGGCTGCTGGCGGCCATGTTTTTTGGCCGAACAACCCCAAAATCACTCGTTCCCATCTACATGTCAATATTAACATCCATGACAAATTTCATGATGATCAAACGAACAGTACGACCTGTAGCCCGCGCCAATGGATTGAATTTTGAAATCCAAGATGGCCACCAGCGGCCATGTTTTTTGGCCGAATGACCCCAAAATGACTCGTTCCCATCTACATGTCAATGTCAACATTCATGCAAAATTTCATAAAGATCAGACCAAAGGTACGACCTGTAGCCCGCGCCAAAGGAAATTGTTGACCGACACACGCACACACAGACACACGCACACACGGACGACGGACGCCAAGCCATGGCAATAGCTCAAACTTACAAAAGTAAGTTGAGCTAAAAATGTCAAAAGGATTAATAATTCCGTAAAAAAAGAATTTCCAATTAAACATCCAAACTCGAACTTGACCTGTATTTTGATATCAATGACTCACAAAAAAACGGGATTTTCAATTGAACAGTCCAAAAAGGAGAAAATTGAATTTTGATTTTTTTCTAAGTCGAAAAAAGTCCATAACTCTAGGAAAAATTATCGGATCAAACTCAAATTCGAACTCAACCTGTATCTTGATATGACTGATCCACACAAAAACGGTATTTGCAATTAAAGGATCCAAACTTGAGATATCATCCGGAAACCGAAAAAGTGAGAAATTTTCTAAGTAAAAAAAAAGTTGAAAAAAGGGAAATAACTCCATAAAAGAACATCGGATCAAACCCAGAATTGCAGAGCACCTGTGTGCTTGGTTGAAACACCTACATACCAAGTTTCAATCAAATCGGATTATCATTATCATTATCTTTTTTATGTCTGTTGTCTGGCTAAAGTCCATCAAGTTGCATGCAATATGAATAGAAAACTATTGAATTTGCTGATCAGCTAACAAATAACAACTTGTGTGAATGATACCGTATCAGCATATATCACATAAAATCGTATCTGCTTATCGAGGTGACCAAATTGTACTCACTAAGGTATTTACCTGAACATTTAAGCAAATTGTAACAAGTTTACAACTAATGTTTACTTTTGTTTTAATACCAAGAAAATATGTAAGGCGACTTGAGTACCACCATCGCTGTTGCAAATAATTTAATGAGGAAATATGCAGAACACTGCAATTGATTATTGTCAGCATTACCCACACCAAAATATTAGTCTTCATCATAGTCTTCACCAAGTCTTCAAATATAAAGATTATATAGTTATTGTATTTTAGAGTTATTGTTTTGTTGATAACATATACATACTGTCTGTTACAATTGAATGTTTACCAGTCTGCAATGTCCCGGCTTCGTCTTGTTTATGTTTACATGTGTAATTTCAATGTAATATGTATATTGGGCATTTGTTCCCATATATACTCATTGACCCCCCCCCCCTCCATCGCGGTACACATTCAAAGCCATATACATCAGAGAAAGATATAGACAATGTCATGAAATTACTTCCACCGACGACAGCTGTGTGCTCCCTTTGATAGTTTTTTTGAAAAAGATATCACATGTGCCGACTCAGAGTGGTGACGTGTACAATGTGTAAAAATCTTTGACTTGCGATTAAATACTTGTCAGTTGCGACAATGTACAGAATGGTGATGATTATTTACTAAATTTAGACTTATTGATAATAATTGCTGTCATATATTTGTCCGATATTTCACATTGGAAACGCCTATTGTGTTAGTGTAGCCATATTGTTATAACATATTATGAAACCTTATTAGTTTTAGTGTATAATCATTTCTACTTTTAGCGCGTGCGACCATCACCACATGATGCATAGTTATTAATAACTTGGGGATGCTGACTCGCCTTAGTAATTAGTAATGAGATCGTATGCAGAAGTTATCAGACGATTGAACGTAATGTTCTGATCGGTTTGAGGGGCACAGACTGCATGTTTACAAGCAATGCATTTATTATGCGGAATCACGACACTGAAGAGTTATTGATAATGAAAAGAACAAATTCCTTCTCTTTTTTCAGGTTCTTGGTAATATTAATGGGTTAACAAATTTCGTATGATATTTCACTTCTACCGACCGCGTACGCCTTCTGTAACTTCTGAACATCCCTCCAGGTGAAGAATAGACCATTTCAATGTAGACATTTATAACTGAATGAGAGAACACATTCAGTAACAAGAGTACGCCGTCGGGGCATGGCATAATACACCCGTTTCTGGAGTAGAGTGGGGCAAGGTTTAATTAATTTGTTTGAAACCTTTGACTTAAGACGAAATAATAACAAAAATAAACTTGGAAACCGCATATCAGGTAAAATCTAAGTCGAAAAAGGGGCATAACTCAGTCAAAATCATGCAGACGAAACCCATATTCGAATTTGATCTGTATTTTGGGGTGATAAACTAATATACCAAATTTGGTTCAGTTCACTTGATTCAATCTAAAGTTATCACCCGGAAACCGCAAATCAGGTAAAATCTAAGTCGAATAAAAGGTCCGTAGACCTCATGTCCGCCTCTAAGTGTCGGCTTGATACGACTGTTGTTTGCGCATAAAAACCTGTCTTTAGTGCTAGTAACCTACATACCAAATTTAATTTCATTCAGTACACATTTACTAAAGTTATCATCCGGAAACCTCAAATTGGCAAAAATTCTAAGTAAAAAAGGGACATAACTCTGGTGAAAATTGGCAGGCGGAACCCGAGTTCGAACTTGACCTGTGTTTTGCTGGGAGAAAAACACATACCAACTTTGGTTCAGATCAAATAATCCAAACTGGAGTTATCGGTCGGAAACCAAAAATGTTAACAGACGGTCAAATTCTAAGTCGAAAAAGGGCCGTAACTCATGTAAAAATAATTGGACGGAACCCATATTCGAACTTGGCCTGTATCTTTAGCTGGAAAATACACATACCAACTTTGGTTCAGATCAAATAATCCAAACTGGAGTTATCGGTCGGAAACCAAAAATGTTAACAGACGGTCAAATTCTAAGTCGAAAATGGGGCATAACTCTGGTGAAAATTGGCGGACGGAACCAGAATTCGAACTTGACCTGTCTTTTCTGCTAGTAAACCCACATACCAAATTTAATTTAATTTGGTTCACTCTAACTAAAGTTATCATCCGGAAACCCCGGACGCACGCACACACGCACCCACGCACGCACAGGCTGATTATAATAGTCCTCCGAACCCGTTGGGTCGGCGGACAAAAAGGTCAAAATCATGCGGACGAAACCCATATTCGAACTTGATCTGTATTTTGGTTCAGTTCACTCAATTCATTCTAAAGTTAACATCCGGAAACCAAAAGCGGACGGCTCGATGGACGGACGGACAACCCATTTACATAATACAACCGTTTTTTTCCAAACGGGCGTATAAAAAAAGAGTTAAGCACATTCAGGGCTTCATGCTTTCAATATTGCCTCTGACATTTAAAGATGATGTTTTAATCCGATTAGTAGTCCTTCGATATTGAGTGAGCCACACTGTTAACAGCGCTTGCATTCCTTATTCCACCTGGTATTTAAAAGTGGGGGAGAAAGAAATGTGCTCTCACAATCTTGGTCGAGATAGAGAAAATACAACATAGCAATGTCTTGGATTAAAGACAACCATGGAGAAATCACAGCATTATAATTTCTATACCAATATCATATGAGGGATTAAGAGCGACACGCAGTGTCAAACTTGAAAGGCTGTTAGCTTTTACCTACCGACGGTAATCAATAACTGAATGAGCATGACAAGCCTAAGTGGCCAGCACTTGTGCCCTAATTCATAGTGTCTGATACGTTTATTGGCAATAAAAATATGTTAAATAACTGAATATTAATACAGAAACGGCTGGACACTGAAAAATGGCTGAGAACAAAGCATTACTTACTTACTCACCTTTGACCTCAGATGACTTAAAGGAGGGGTAATTAATTATATAATCAATAAAGAGCTTTTATTATCAGTCCAGAATATATGTGGGAAAATTGGTGGTATATCTTCTGGACTGACCATAAACGCTCTTTATTTATCATATAATCTATTAGTCCCCAGTTAAGTCATCTGAGGTTAAAGTTAAGTAAGAAATACTTTAGTCTCAGTGATTATTCATGGGACATGAGAAGATGACATTCCCCTGGCAGGTGACCCATCAGTATCAATTTACCTAAATAAGGAACGCACTTTATTGCTCATTTTTGCCCGTTTAAGTCATCTACGGTCAATGGTATCTTCTCACGACACTCAACTGGTCAATTTATCCACGTGTTTCAATTTTCACCGACCAGATTGCAACCATTTTTGGAATATAATTAAGTATTTAATTTAATTAATTACTAGTTTCCTTTTAAGACATCTGATGTCAATGGGACCTAATAAGATTCCCCAGGTCAAATTACCCATATGTAAAAAAATTCAGCTCTGATGGTCAGGCCGTTTCTGTATAAACAATCAGTTATTGAATAACGCTGGTAGATAAAAGCCAACAGCCTTTCAAGTTTGACACTGTGTGTCGCTAGTAGTACCTCATATGATGTCACATGAAGGAAGATTAATGATTCAGACTGCATGATCCATGATGGAATATTCAATCGCATAATTTGTCATAACTTCAGATATGGGCGGCCTATCACAATAATCTTTTCAGCAACGTGCTCAGCGGATTAGCGTGCATCGATAATGACTGAGATACACTGGTGTAATCCTTTAAATCATGTTTATATCACTGCCCACATTTGCATTGTTGGCTCATGCCTATATTCAATTTGAGATTCATTTGGCAAATATTACCCCCGACTGTCCTGACAAAATTTGATCAGACTGCAAACCCATGATTAGCAGAGGCCCCTTCATGTAACACAAATGAAATAATGAAAGTGTCAATGACACTGTGGCTCAACTTGGAAATGGGATCATGCCATATATTACAGTCCATAGAGCAATAGGGAACTCAGAGTTTGGGATTAATCGGATAAAATAATTTGGCTGCAGTGAGTGCCAAAGGATGCAGTAATACTTATATATTACTAATATAAAGAGTAAAATCCAAAATGGCTCCCATCTTTAGGTCACTGTGAAGATCCATTTGAAGTTTGGTGATGATCGGATGAGGGAGTTGACTTCTTGGGTGCGCCGAAGGATTAAGTCATACAAAGAGTGAAATTTGGTGACGATGAGTGATGTGGTCTGTAGGGTGTGGCAAAGGATTTAGTCATGAAAAAAGTAAAATACAAGATGGCTGCTTGCGGCCATGTTTTTCTTTGAAAATCTTTCAAATTGTGATTCAAAACATGCCTGTAAATTTTCAAAACAATTCTGCAATAAATGTGGGCTGCAGGGTGCAGTAAAAGATTCAAATTTGAAATCCAAGATGGCTGCTGGTGATCATTGTTTTTAACATATTTCGTAAAAAAAATTGATGGCTCCCATCAAAAGGTCCCCCGAAGATCCATATGAAGTTTGGTGACAATCGGATGACAGGTGTGACCAGTAGTGTGTGATAACGGAAATTGTTGATGGATGGATGCCAACCCATGGAGCAGGTCAATAGCTTAAAAATAGGGCCATGATTTATTTCAGTGGTGATAATATATATCACTTCATTATGTTTTTAGAAGCGTTATACCAATCCCTTATATATATGTCATGCAATTATCCACCCACTTTGATCCCCAAAGAATATAATTACAGCAAACAATTACTATAATTAAATTGAGGCCTGAGGAGTAAAGACAAATTTAGTCAGTTACTCACCCTTTGTTCTTGGGCTTTGTCTCTTCGATGTGGAGTGCTGGAAATATTGAATATATGTTTGATCTTGGCATTAAATTATGAGATTGTATATTATAAATATTATATCTAAAAATTACAATTCATCAAATACGCAAAATAACACCTCTTACATAAACTCAACCCTGTTTAAAATCTTCCTAGACAACGCGAAACATGCATGAATCACAGGTATCATATATGACTCATGTGACAGCAGTGAATTATGAGTCTTCAGACTTACATATAGCGAATTCTGAAGAAATTACCTTGCATTTTGTCGGTTATCTAAGATTAAAATCTCAAAATTTCCATATAATTATGGAGGGGGAAGGAAGTAAAAAGCAATAGCAGGAAGCAATACCGTTTTTTTTTTGGCGTTTGTCAAATTCAAGGACCCACAAACCCCCAAACCTGCAAAATAAAAACAATTTACGACAAAAAAATGCCAATTTTTTTTTTTTTTTTTTTTTTATACATCCAATTTTTAGATACCAACCCCCCAAAGTTCACAAACTTTTGTTTCAGTAGTCACTACTAATAATTGCGTAGTCTGTCGACCAGTTTATCATCAGCATCATTTTTATCCTCAATTCAAGATACTTCAATCACATGTTAATAAGCAGTCACCAATGCAATTGGGCATTTTTCACACACCAGGAAATTTTAGACCATGACTCAGAAATGAAAAAAACATTGACATTAAAACAAAAGCGGCTTTGTCATTACATCCAATATTTGAAGACATATCTGAAAAATAATTTGGAACACAATGATGTATGAATAACTGACAACTAACCTGGTAATTGGTTTTTCCCAAGTTCGATCACCATCAAGAACATTGTCTGTGATACCCGACACACCTGACCTCAGTTGATCACTTTTGCTCCCGTAATCAGTTCTATCTACAAAATTATAATAAAATTAATTAGCATGCATTAGTCTAACATAATTAAACGGACATAGCACATTTTTAACCCCAAAAGTATGTATACATAATTTGGTATGAGGTATCTCAAAACAAACATACACGAAAGATTTCCAAACAAATTCGTTGATATACCGGTAGTGCTGAAAATACGGGTATTGTTTTTCTTATAATTTGAGATTGTTTTGTTTGGGGAAGTTCCTCAACGATATACGTATTAGGACCCTGAGAATCGGGAATTTGGAACCAGATCAGATCTCGAATTGAATCAGTTGTCTGATGTTGACATGAACATCGCATCCAAATCATCACTGGACAAAAAAATAATCATAGCTTTACATCAGATATCCTTCAACTAATTTGTCCATAATTTTGACATGAAAGCTGAGTTGTTTTTTTATAAATGAAACATGCTACATAGACATAGACAGTTATAATTAACTTATTGCAGCTGGTATCATTCACAAGTCTGATTTTGTAAATAAATCAATATGTGTTACTTAATGTGATATGACATACACATCTAATCAGTCACTGGCGATTATAAAATGAATGATCACAGCCAAAAAATACACAACTCCACTACTTGTATGTATGCATAAGGTTTATTAATTTTATAATCCCCAATGACTGTATTCGAAAGATTAACAAGTGTCGCTAAACATAGTGTGTACATCAATCCATACATTTGAAGATGACTAACTCTAGAACGGAAAACTGGAACAAAATTGTTGACACTGATTGAATGTCCTGATAATGGTGATTATCCATACTAGTACCAAATTTCATTTAGATCCAACAACCTATGGTTTGGTTGACATATCTGCCAGATGGACGGATGCCCTGACGGATGGATAGACGAAGGTCATGGGGGTATAATTAATACACCTCAATCTTGTGTGAGGAAGTTAGGCAACAATGTAGAGAAGTGAATGTCACCTGTTGATACTAGTATGTCCGCAACCACATTAACCCTTTCATGTAAGATGGATAACTCGAAAATCAAGTGGTTACTATTAACAATAATAACCACTTGATTTTAGAGTTATCCATCTTACAACCGCAATGTGTCCATTTGAGCAAGTGGCCCTGGAAAAGAACTGGTCCACAAACAATAGAAACAGCAAATTTCAAACATCGATTTCTAATTTTATAATCACTCTATGAGCTTTGATGGGTGGGTTCCTCGACTTGAATCAAATATTTGTTACCCCCGAAGCCAAAGAAAAAGTAATTTAGGAGCGACTGATCGGATTAAGTACCTTTAATGATTTTCAGTCCTCTCAATCAATTGGTATAAGATACGAAAAACAAAACTAAGAAATATTTTAAACTGTTTGATTTTACGGAGTTTCACAATGAAGATGCTTGTTCCATGTTCTCTGTGGCTGAGCATATATTTTTTCCAAACTTGGTAGAAAGATATTTCAACTGATCAATGACAACAATAGCTTGTAGAACAGATGTTGACAATTCACATATTACAGCACCAGTTGCCTTAATATTCTAAAAATCACATACCTTCATCCTTTGGTATGGTGCTAGCATCCAGTGTAAGTTCACTATTCGGTTCAGCCTGACCTGTAAGTAATGCTAGAGTGTCTAAACTAGCACTCCTTGGCAAATTTTCATGTGATGGCTGTCGCCTTTCAGGAGATATACTCCTGTTGGGATCCAAATACTTCTCTAGAATGTCTCTCAAACCTTCTGGCACTGGTAAGTCATCAGGGAGCACAGAACTCTGATTCAGCGAACTGTCAACAGATTTTGAAAGCCTTGCCATATCTTGGAACTTCACATTATCTGCATTTTCAGGCGACATAGAATTGCGTAATTTCTTCTCAAGCTTTAGAGTTGCCATGTCGTCTTTTGATGTAAAATAATTTTTGTTGCCACTCGATAACTTGTTTGCGGGAGTAATTTTATTAACTGCTCCATAATAATGAGGTTCTTCTGTTATCACAGGGATATTTACTCGTTTGTTGTTTCGATTTTTAGAAGGGCTATTCATCAGCAAATCAGAATAATTCAAACCCGGTGGATTTGAGTCAGTCAAGTTATTGTTCCTTGCATTTATATTTCTACCTGGTGGCACAGTGGAACCAGATGTATCATCAATGTCATTGATCCAGCTAGGTGGTGGTCTCCCTTTTCTCACAGCATCTTGAGTACAGACCATCTGTGGAAGCCCAATTCCTGGTGCATCAGCCCAAGTTAAAGCCTGGTTCTCGGCGTCCATTTCTTGTATCCAACTTGGAGGACCTGTCTCAAGTCTACGACTCATCATTGGCCTTGATGTCGGTGATTCAGATCGACTTCGTATGTAATACATTTTATCTGCAAGGCGCTCAAACGACTTATCCAAAGCAGTGAGTGTATCGTGACTTCGTGGAGTTAACAGTTCCTTCTGTGGCTTAGCAACATTGTTTTCTGACAGTAAATCCAAAGAATTCAGTTTAATATTCTCCATTTCCTTGATAATGTCGCTAGGCCTTGGAATGCAATCAAGTGTCCTTGATCGAGCCTTTTGTTGGGTGTTTAAATTACCATGACGTTTCCTGCTTCGAGCAGTCCGTCTGTAACCACCATATGGGTCATAGCCAATCAAAGCATCTGTCCCCATGCTGCCGATATCACTGGGGCTTTGGTAGTCAGAACTCAGTGGGTCATTCTCAACCTTCTCAAGCAAATTCTTTGACTTATTCAATGCATCACGGGCTGCAAGTAGAAATAAAATGGCCTTCAAGTAAATGCTCTGTTATACAAATAAGATATGTCCGAATATACAAAATGCACCCGCAGCGGGTAAATGTGAAAAAAATATATAAGTCTGTAAAATTCACCACTAAGAAGAAAATGGCGATAAGGATAAACTTTTGTCTTATGTTAATTATTATTAACTACCAGGGGGTTGCCCATCAAAAATGACGGGTGACAAATATGACATGCAGGAAATTTGTGTGAAGAATTAGTAAAATATTAGTGCCCCTACAAGTAATTTAAAATAATTATTAGTCACCTTAGATAAACAACGCCTATTGCATGACACTCGCTGGATAAAGTTAACATTTATCTTTTAAGGTGATAAAAAAAGGCTCTTTATTGCTAATTGTTAGTGACCCTTCAAGTCATTTAAGCTCAATGCCAAATATTCCGTGACATGTTACCTATATACATGTATGTGCACCAATTTTACCACAAATCTTCTGAGCTGATAAATAAATGCTCTTTATTGATCATGAAATTTATTAGTCCCCCTTTACATGTGAGTAATTATCTGAGGTCTAAGGCACCTATCCCATAATATTCTCCTGGCCATGATATTCCCCAGGTCATGTGAACATACATGTATGTGTACAAATTTTCCTACATATCTTCAAAGCTTATAAGGAATGTTCTGTATAGCTCATTTATGCCCCTTTAAGTCATCTGAGGTCAAAAATGAAGGGTGACATTTGAAAATATCGTCCTCGATGCACCACTGATAATGATTAAAGAAAGCCGGCAAATGAGAGTGCGCGGGGTTTGTCCATCATTTAGCTTTGGCACGGACCCCAGAATCCACACTTTTCTTATATCGTCTTGTATGCGTTATATCAAAGGTTGACTTGTACAGATTGGCCGGAAATTTGGCATGTTGTATTCAAAGATGTACCTCAGTACATGGTCAAAATTGAGCGCAATCAGACATGAGGATGATATATTTTTAAATCATGACAGATAAACACACAGATACACACACACACAGACAAACATAATTGTTACCATGGCACTACACGTGATTGTTTCATGGAATTTACAATGTTTAACTGGAGGACATGACCTGAAGTTGAAATTTTATGATAGGAAGGCCATAAAACTTTAACTCTAGTTTGAAAACTGAATGAAAACTGAACACTAAATAATTTAAATTTGTCTGTGGGGAGGTGAGCATTGTTTAATGTTTAGTGCATTGAATATTGTTTACATATGTACATACAAGTACATGGAAATCATGTTCAAACACATGTCGATATTATGGGATGAGTTACATTCAGTTAACTCTAAATATTTGTTTATTTCAAGAGTCAAATACTGGTATTAGGACTTAATTTCTTCTGAAGTATACCCGATATACCATAACTGGTATTGAAAAGTAGTGTTCTGAGAATAGCTTTCAGTTTTCACATCCCTACTTGTAATCCGCCCCCATAACTCTTATTTGATTAATGGGATATTTTCCACCCCCTACTTTTATTCCCCACCCTTCTTTTCTTTGGATCTCGAGAATACATATATATATAAACTCACTTTCTGATTTTTTCAAAGCTGACTGGAATGACATGTATGCCTGCTCAATGTCAGTTTTGAGTTTCTGAAGCCGTAACTCCCTCTCCTTCCACTTCATGTCATGCTCGGAAGCTGCCGATTCATTCATGACTGGTTGCTTAGAAACGAATAGGTCAAAGGTTTCTGTGTGTGAGTTAAGTAGTGTCATCCTACTGCGACCATCATATATATCAATATATGCCTGAAGTGCTGCCGTTGCTGATGTAAATGCTGTGGTTCCGACGATGTACCCATGACCTGTGCAGCGAACCCGCAGACCTGATATATTTGATCTTCTGTCTGTGTGATCCCGGGTAAAGGATACACTGGGGTAATGTGTGCCGGTGGATACCATCTTCACAAAATCAGTTGATAAAGTTAATCATTCATGGATTTGAACCTAAAAATATAGTAATTATATTATATGAGAATAATAAAATTGATCCTGTTTTCACAAGAAGTGCATGCAATACATGTAGGCTACTCCATTGCATTGCAACAACCGAAAATATGAAATAAGTCTGGTTTCGATCTGTGGCCAGCTATGGGCGATCCTTTTCCAAAGATAGCTACCTAGGACATTTACTAAGAAATCTAATACCAGGCATTACATGTATATTGAATTTACATTTCACCATGGCTAAATTTTCTTTTATGGACTTTATTTGCAAATTATCAAGCTTTATTTTGTTGAGTTCAATTCTTCTGGTCTTGTTAAATCAACAAGAGTAGAAATAATAGCGAAATCTGACCATTTGCGAGTTTTTCAAGATAGTTACCTCAACGATATGTATATGATTTGAATGGTTTTATATGACAACAAATATGAAAAGAATTATGAATACACTTGTCTAGCAAACTATTCTGCCAAGGCCAAAATAAAGCAACATCTTTTTTCTGCAACTAAATGAAGAATAGCCACACCTGTACCTGTTTTATTTTTATCCTGGCCCATGTCATTTCATACTATGACTTCTGGCCATGTGATCCTACTGGATTTTATAAATTGGCCAACTTGTCCCACATGATGAAATATACATTTGTTGTTATAAAACATGTAGTTGTCCTTTATATAATAATCGCTTCTTACAAATTTTTCATCTTCTTTATATGATAGATATTTCTGTTGAATATGAAGGCAAGTTCTAAACAGAAATTATTCGCCTGTCCACATAATCTGTGTCAGTCTTGATAGCATTGTTAGCAATGGGGAAATCGCACTATATTGCTGTCAAAATAGTTTTTTGAGCAAGCCTTGGAATAGTTTTTGTCATTTGCAGAATGAGGTCCACAGAGGGTGAATTTAGTGATGCTACCTCACACAGCTGTCTAGCATCACCAAATTCACCAGACACATCATTTCAAGGCTTGTTCTTGAGACAGAATTGAATTGGACAGATACAGTTACATTCATCTTTGTACAATAGCTTGATGTATATAACATAGGTGACATTAGGTGCATATGAGCACAGAGTGGAATTAGCAGAAATGTGTTACCAGCCATAGGGGATAGGGGAAGAATAGTGTCAAATAACAGTAAAGATTAGCACCGTCATGCCATTGTCAATATAGACTATGAAAGTGTCAATTACACTGTACATAGGCCAACTTGGAGAAGGGATAATTTCATGTGTTGCAGTCAATGGAGTGATTAGGAATGCAGAAAGTTAAATATGTAAGTAACACTAGATGTGAACATGAAGAGATACACATGATTATATTAAAATTAAAATCCAAGATGGCCGCAATCTATTGGTCACCCCGAAATTCCATAAGAGGTCTGGTGATGATCACGATGATGTCATCTGTCGGGTGTGCCAAAGGATTTTAGATATAGACGTGGGCATATATCTCCATGATTTGAGGAATATAATTAAGTGGTTCAAAGTTGGCAGTGGACCCCAGTGGTACTGTCGGATCAGGGATGTCGTTGGAGAGGGGTATCAATATTGACAGAGATGTTTTTATCACAGATATCCTACATTCTTAGTGAACATTCAGACGACCATGATTCAATCGTAAGTGGAGAAATCAGCCCCGACAAAATGGTGGATAATCTGTTCACACAATTGCGATGTCGACAAATATGAGTTGACGCGTTGCACTTTTTGCAGTATGTAGGTTAATTTGCGTATGTTGTTCCCTATGTGGATTAATCCTGTATGTGGGTTTCACCCAGTAGAAGTTAATTGATTTTTGTGGTGATCGCATATGTGGGTAAACTTGCTTTATCATCAGTTGTGTTTTTGAGTAATTAATGAAACCTTGAGTGTTGTTCTGTCAGATTATTTCGGGAATTATGAGTTATGAAGATAATGGTTTATTTTTTATATTTTATTTCAAAAGAAAACTGAATGTGGAACATGATAAAATATAAATATCAAGTTCCTTAAAGGGGTACTGTACACTAAATCCGGCCATTTATGGGACCATTTCCTTTTATATTCAACAGAATATATGCAACAAAGGAAAGAATTTGAGCCATGGATGAGTGCAAAATAAACTGATTTACCATATGAACGATACAAACAACATGGTAATTATAATGAAATTGAATTTATGACTGGAGTCATAAATTCATTTTCATTATAATTACCACAGGGGCCTGTAACGCGCTCCGCTGTCCGCCCCCCCTTTTGCGCTGCCCATATACGCCGCTGCTATATACGCGCCTGCTTCACGCTAATGGTATAATAATAAGACAAGGGTAACTGTAGAAATTCACCTTTTTACCATCACTCGCCGATCGATCAAATATAGCTCATTCACACCAGTAATGCCACAGATATAACCACGGATGTATCGGCGAAGAATTCATCTTTCAATCAATACCACAAACTCCCATCAAAACCATTCATATACATAGCATTTGATAATTTTTTAACCACCGAATATTGTCTCTGAAGACCGTAAATTTTCATTTTGATCCGGCTCAGAACAAAATGTCGGAAATCTTATAACTTCACCCCCGCGCGGCTTACTATAATTAAAAATCGGCCAAACGATCAACTAAACGTTTAGCGCTCAGTGATTTCTTGTCGGCTAATAATTTATTTACTCATACAAATCAACAGATCATCAGTAAACAATTTCTATAGAGGAGACATCTGTCGATAATTCCAACTTTAAAACAAAAATTTGTCAAGTCACAAGTAGAAACAGCCAATCACCGCTCAGTGTTAGAATCGAGGTCAGGTCATAATGAATATTAAAATGAGAACCTCGATTCTAACACTGAGCGGTGATTGGCTGTTTCTACTATGTCAGTCATGGAAAGGTCAGGTCACAATGAATATTAAAATTAGGAACTTTGTGACTTGACAAATTTTTGTTTTAAAGTTGGAATTATCGACAGATTTCTCCTCTATAGAAATTGTTTACTGACGATCTGTCGATTTGTATGAGTAAATAAATTATTAGCCGACAAGAAATCACTGAGCGCTAAACGTTTAGTTGATCGTTTGACCGATTTTTAATTATAGTAAGCCGCGCGGGGGTGAAGTTATTCAGAGACAATATTCGGTGGTTAAAAAATTATCAAATGCTATGTATATGAATGGTTTTGATGGGAGTTTGTGGTATTGATTGAAAGATGAATTCTTCGCCGATTCATCCGTGGTTATATCTGTGGCATTACTGGTGTGAATGAGCTATATTTGATCGATCGGCGAGTGATGGTAAAAAGGTGAATTTCTACAGTTACCCTTGTCTTATTATTATACCATTAGCGTGAAGCAGGCGCGTATATAGCAGCGGCGTATATGGGCAGCGCAAAAGGGGGGCGGACAGCGGAGCGCGTTACAGGCCCCTGTGATAATTACCATGTTGTTTGCATCGTTCATTGAGCACATGTGTCTATTTTGCACTAATCCATGGCTCACATTCATTCATTTCTTGCATATATTATGTTGAGTATAAAATAATGGTCCCACAAATGGTCCGATTTAGTGTACAGTACCCCTTTAAGAGTATATTCTTATCAGCTTAGAACATGTGTAAGAAAATTTAAACACATTGGTCACATGGCCAGGAAATGTCCTGGGATATACTATAGGACTGATTGCATAAATAATAAAGAGTGTTTATTATCAGTTCAGAAGATATGTGGGGAATTTGGTGGACAAAGGTAACATAATAATAATCACTCTAATAATATTATATATAATATGGGCCCTGTTCTTCATTTCAGCGTAATTTCTGTAAGATATATGCAAACGATAAAAGTAAAGATAAAGAGCATTCGTGAACTTGTATTCGCATTTATTACATGGAAATCGCTGAGGACGAGACATTTTGGAATGCCCAGAGCCTACGTGATCGGTTATATTGCTAGTTTTAAAAAAATGTCATATTTTGCTCAGCTAGATATTACAACAATTCACAAAGACTATCCACCAATTTATTAAGCTGCCGCTCGAATTTGTGAAGATGTTTGTACAAATGGTGTATACAACAAATTAGTTTCTTTCAGTTAATAGGTCGCCAAACTTAGTGGGAAAGTTCATAGTGTGAAATTTGTGATTACACAATCAATATGGCTTCCTGGATAATATGACTGCATGGCTTCTGACGAACAAACTACTACGAAAACACATTTACTTAGACAATTTAACTTGAATGCAGTTTTCTTATAGGCATAATTTGTAAAACATTCAAGGTTTCATTAATCACTCCAAAACCCCATCATAATCTGATAACACGACCCTATGATGATAAAACATCAGCATACCCACAAACGCGATTACCACAACACAAAAATAAATTAACTTCTTCTGGGTGAAACCCACATTGGGGATTAATCCACATAGGGGCCACATATGCAAATTAACCTACATACTGTAAAAAGTGCAACCCCGTGAATGAGGTCTAAAATTGACTAAAGAGACGAGGAAGGGTGTGTATATTTCAATTGAGATGTATTTTGAATGAATAACGACACGATCATCATAATAGTGGTTTGTGAGATATCAATTATATGCACTGGTCAAGTGAACTAAATACGACGATAAACATTAACTATATAGGCCTACAGTATATATGTCCCCGTGTGCTGGGAGGACTCCTTAAATTTGTGAATAAAATGAATAATATTGATTAGATGTATTTATTTAAGTCAATTAAATAATATAATTCATTAGCTAAGGCCTATATATACTCCCGGAGAATGCTGCGCGGGTGTCCTGATCACCCAAATTAAATCGCGGATGTCCCTCAACTCACATTCACAATTCGCGGAGGTCCTTCTAAATTGGCACAACAAAAAACTAAATAAAGAAGGAAAATGGTGTACATATATACTGGCTACAGTTAATAATAGTACATGTACAACGAATAATAAATAATAATGGTTTATTCATCAATTATATTCGCGGAGATCCCTTTGCAGAGATTGAATATTATACCACGATAAAAAATTTGCGGAAGTCCCCATATAAATACGTGCCCTTATCAAAAACTGCTAACCTAAAACCACATTAGATCTAAGCGGATTTCTAATTTCGTAATTTTGACATTAAATTTGCACAATGACAATTTTGTGTTTCGTTGTCGGTGGAAACACAGTCCTAGGAATCACTGTCCATGTAATATTCACAACCCAAATGGTTGTTTTACGGTATTGCGTATGTGACGTCAGTAATTTCTATACCCCATCAACATGAAAAAATTGTTTTTACATCCGGGCGATTCAGACCTATGGGGCCCTATGGTGGCCGCCATGTTGGAATAGAATTGACAAATTAATAAAACGAATTTATTTTTCTTCTTCGATCAGCCTCCCCATAGCAACACTATTAAATTTGAAACACAAAATCAACCTTATTCAAAATTAAATGCTTAATGTGGATTTAGCTGACACGGGCGCATAGCATTCGGCAAACCTCGCCAGATTCCGTACCGTTAAAGTTTGAATATTACGTCACCTGGCAGGCCATAGCAACGTTGGAAATGATGACGTAATTTCTTTACAAAATGGTGGCGCTCTCTTATTTGCGAAATTTGAAATTGAATTGCTTGTTATTGTTATCGCTCGTATTTTAAATGTACAACGGTATCACAGCACGTAAGCGTTAAGAACAAACGATAAAGCACAAGCGAAGATAGCACAACGAGCCCATTACTGGAATGACTTTAGAGTCAAAGCAGTCAAAAGAAGAAGAACAACAACAACACTAGACTAGTAGTTACTGTAGTAGAACTTGTTTTGAACTTGGAAGTTTAAAAGTGAAAATCAGTCATTGGAAAGAAACTCAATGACGAATCTGTGACTGACAAAAATATGAAAATGAAGGTCACTGGGGTGAAATGTGGACTGGTCTGTGCAGACTGATCACCACGGCGATTTGACTTGTTCTGTTATTGTTCAATTTTAAGTCTGTTTTCACCTGGACTGGTTAGACTTAGACTTAAACTTAGAGTTGCAACTGCAAGCGGCAAATTGTTCAGTCTACTAACTAACTACTTCTCTAAATAGTAAATTTAATTGTTAATATATCAAACACTGTCAGGTCAAGCCTCAACTTGGGTCAAGGAAATCAGAAAATGGACATTTTAGAGCTGACTGATTTACTCATTTACTCAGTATAGTCTATAGACAGTATAGTTCAGGCATGAACCGTTGAACGTAGCACGTAGCTGGAACTTGTGGAAGCAGTATCCAGTGAAAGCGGTCATGTGGCCTTCTAATCTAATAATATTAGAATTGTATTAGTCAAGTTAGTACATGTAATTACAGATTAGTAAATTTAGTTATCAACGACTTCAGGCTCAGCCTCACCCACTCACTGTGAATGTGACTCAGGTCAAAATTCAATTCTAGCCATCTACAGAGCAGTCAACACACAGATGTAACAAACATGTAAAGCCCAGTGAATTGGTGACAAAGTGAGTCGTTTATCTTCTTGTTGAGTGAAGGAAAAGAAGAACATCTCCCAATCCCACTTGGTCTCGGCACACTGCAGGTTTATGCAGTGACTGGTGAGAGGATATGCTTCTGGGCCAACTTTCCATCTGTGTGTATGAATTCTGTTTCATGTGATGGACACATCAAGTTAAATATAATAATTATAATGCATGGTGATTAGTTTTAGCATTCTCACATATTATATAATTCATGATTTTAACACTGTGTTCTCGATTTAAACCTTAAGCATTAAGCGGGAGCTTGACCAGCATGGCTAGCATATATATTAACGAGTGGCTATTTGTGGAAAAATTATTAAATATAGCCCTGCGTATTTGCTATTGTCGACTTGACACATTGGGATTGGAATAATATGTATGCTAAATATAATAATTCCAGGCCAACTTAGTTGAACTGTCACGACCTTCTTGTTATACATGTACATGACTAATGAGGCAATCGTATAAATGTTTAATCTAGTAGCATTTTCTCAGACCATGCCATGAATATCTATGTATCTATGCCCATCAAGAATGATATATTCCACCAGTACAAAGTTTTTGCTGTTGCGATAGGGACGTAACTAGTACAGTTAATAAATTATGAAGTACCTTTCATTAATAATGTGTGTCATAGAATGTGAAGATCCAACTTTGAAATGGCAAGATTTAAATGACTTTGTGGTGGATTTTCCTTTGCGTCCCTCATACTAATGTCATTCCTCCTGGGCAATTATTAAAATGTTTATATACTATCAGATGCCTAACAATAGTGTCAGCATGTGCCGCATGATTAGTAATTTCAGATAAAATTCTCAACGATCATTACTAGTAAGTTTTTTCGCATAGAGACATATATAGAATTAAAGGCACGTGCGGCCTTAATTGTCGAAAATATTCATATTTGTTCCAAACACCGTAAACAGAAAAACATTAAAACGCATACAGTTCCGTTCATATATACCATGACCATCGCGTAAACAGCATGTTATAATAAAGACCTACTATATTTGACATAAGCAAGAGTCTGATTGTGTTACAGAAGACAGCACAATGCTACTGGCTAATCACACACAAATGGCATAAACGCTCTTTATTAGTTCCATATCAGGTATTCACCATCAAAGAACGCTCTTTATGTTTACCATCATAATATAAACAAACACCAGAAAGGTAACTTTTATGCTTTTGTTTACATAACAATGGTCAAACAAATGACCATAACATACTCTTTATGCGATATTTCTTATTTGTATACGGACAAAGTCTATCTACATTTTGATGTTCTTTCTGTTTGTGGCGGTTTTTGACGGGTGGAAATATTTTCACAGGATACCCACCGCCAAGGCCAACCGTGTCTTTAAATTGAAATAGAATTAAATTTCAATCAATATTGTTAATTTCAGTCTAGGTCTCCGCTATCACTATTATTGACCATCACAATGCTTAGACATCTGAGAGTACGATATAAGCTCACAAAAGTCACGAACAAGCATGCAATCTCGAGCTGGGACCACCCTTAATACTTGTTTCTCATCATCTACTTCACAGAAGGGTTCACCCCTAAGTAGTAACCGTATAGGAAACACACCGAACATACCACTATGACATCAGTGTGTTTGATCTAAATTATTTAGCCCCAAAACAATAGTCATTTGGCAAATTATCTCATTCCTTTTCGAAGTGCCTGTCATCTACTGAAGTTGGATCCTACCAGGGCCATAAATTATGTCTCATTGAGTCATTGTGTCCCATCCATGTAAATCGCTGAAAGTCAAGCATACATAAACGTTACCTCTATAAATAAATCAGATGTGGCTATGTGAAATATGCATTAAATCCCCGTTTTCATAAAAAGGTATTCAGTATTATATGTAAATTTATCCAATAAAGATATTTTTCCCTTGAAGGTCCTCAATCCGAATCAATAGTCCCCATATCATCAGATTCCAACAACAAGAATTTTTTTTGAAATGCCGCTTCAGTTGACAGAATTAATTGCTCGAAAATAATGCTAACTGCAGTCAATTATGGCATAAAATTGACAAAAACCTGTAATTTATCAACTTTTTGCTCAACGAATATTGCTGGTTTGTCAAACATCTGACACACACAAAAAAAAAACTCAGTTGTCCATCTCCATCTGCAATTTGGTCAGAGAAAGTATTCTTGTCTGCTGTTTGCTGGGCCACGTAAAATTAAAATGATAGATTTTAAAAATCGGTATCTGATCACTCTGAGCTTTGATGTTGTGGGTTCCTCGACTTGAATCAAATATTTTTCGCCTCTGAAGTCAAGGAAATAGTAATCTGCGAGGGTTAATTCGGATTGAGTACCTTTAAAATTGCAAAAATAAAATAAAATAATTTTGCCTTGAAAATTGGTTGCTTGGCCAGATTCAACCTTCACCTGCCGATTGCATTTTGAAGAAATATAGTAACATGTGCTATATGGCTAATATCTCTTGACTGGCGCCATGGATATTGGTCTGGAAATTAGAGAAATGTTAGAGGCAATATATCACTCTGACCCATGTCTAACTGTGGCCCACATTCCTCTATATCTGGGGCTGCAACATATTCTCGTGCAAATAGGTTTATTTGTACCTAAATATTCACATATGTTCATATTTTTTTTATTTATTTAAAATTGTTTAAATAAAAATTTAGAAAAACTAACGGCATTATTCACTCTGCCAGGGCACCCCGAGTCACCACACCAAATTTCGCTGAAATCTGAGCACCAATATTAACAAAGACATGTTGGTCTCAACTTTACTCCAGTCTTATATTATTATATATGTATATATAAACAGTCCCATGAAACATGTATAGTTGTATACATTTATTGATGGACGTGTCATGGGCTCTTCATACAGGATCAGGTTCATTATTCCGAAGGTTCCATATTCCGAAGGGTCGCTATCCCAAAGGTTCTTATTAAGAAGGTTCGCTATTCTGAAGGTATGCTATTCTGGGCGTATTTAACCAGAAAAGATGGACAACTCTAATACCAAGTAGTTATTATTACCACGATTTTACAGCTATCCATCTTTATCTGGAAGACCGCCCGTTTTGACCTCGTCCTGGCACGATTAGGCCCAGAACAATAAAAATAGCAAACTGCAAAGATCGATATCTAATTACTCTGAGCTTTGATGGGTGGGTTCGACACTAATCAAATTTTTTTTTTCCCACCGAAGCCAAAGAAAGAGTAATTTAGCAGCGTCTTATCGGAATGAGTGCCTTTAAGTTATTTCCTTCATAAAAAGAGTCTTATGATAAAGAACCCTCTCAATACTTTAGAATATAGATAATAGAATGAAACTTCAAAATAACAAGTTATAAAAACCTTCTGAATATTGAGGAATATAGAGAACCTTGTGAATAGCGAAACTTCGGTATAATGAACCTTGGGAATAGCGAACCTTTGGACATAGCGTGACATGTCCCCGTCCTACGGCCCATACGCACTGGCGTGATCGTATATCCCAAGTTGGCCAGAAATACAGGCACTCCTAATGAGTCCTATGAAACATACATTTATCATTTTATAGATGGACGTACGTGTTTTTGGGTTGTCCATACGTACTGACGTAATCATATTAAATTTGATTAAAATATAACAAATAGATATATTACCTCTACTATATATTTTATTCAACTAACAGTGATTCCTAGGGACTGTGGTGGAAATTGAACTGCATTTGCAAAGTGACAGTCAAAGTGCAAGTCCGGACACGCATTACTTTTTCAAAATAATAAAATTCAGAAGCTAGTATGACAAAACTAACTATGAACTATTTCTAACTTTCAAAGTACACACTTTGGCTTTTCCCAAAGCACATGTGTTTCATCGGAGAGAGAATGTATTTGAGTAAGAAATGAATGTTCTTGCCGAAAATGTTTTTTGAAACAGGCGCTGATAAGATAACTTCCGGTTTCAAAGGAATATTTTACAAGTATACACTCCGGTCTTTTCCGGTTCTGAACCGTGGATGTCCGGCCATAAGTCACTTTGAAAGACAAGTGTTGTCATTTCAGCCAAACCTTGGCCAAACCTTGGCTGTTTATTTCACACCGGTTTCTGGGATAACCTGTGTGTCGACTGAGAACCTGCGTGTCAATTGAGGAGAACACACGGAGGATTTGTGTAAATGTTAGCCCAAACGACATTTCTAAGTAACGACGGCTTTGTTGTTTATTTCGAGGAATAATACCGCATCATATGAATTCAGGCCACATATATTGACAGGTGTCAAGGGTCTAACTCTATACTGAGCAATAACAAACTAATATTAATAAATACCGAGTATATTTAATTTAACGCCAATGGGTCGTTTATGTGCGTTTAAGAGTGTATTTATAAATGCCTAAAGCAAAGTGAAATAACGATCTTAAAATGAATTATTGACCGGTATATTTTATTAGTTATCAGGGTTACCAGGGTCGTAGTTGCATAAATTACAATATAGTTTATGTTTATGCTAAGATAACTTGATCGGTATTGAGGTTAACACAAATCCCATATATGGAAATTCCAAATATGGAAAGTGACGTGCGCAAAACAGCTGCATCTCGGTTATCTGGGTCAGATATATTTATAGCGAAGAAATGTTGTCAAATTCCACGTCTGAATACGCGTCTTATTCTCACTTATATCAGTTTTATTCTATGTGTTGTTGTGTATTGTATTACTTTGATCAAGGTTGCGCTTTTGTTATTCTCACAAAAGGTAAATTTGATGCGTGTTTGATGCGTGTTTGATGCGTGTTTACATTTCAAAATTGCGTCGGCCATGTACAGTAACACTACAGTGCGACGGAATTCCACATTCCTTAATTACGAGACTAATTTATCGAATGAGGTCAAATTTTCGCATATAACAAGACTCGTATGTTATTCTGCACCATTCTGACGAGTGCCGAATTTCATTTCGCATTATTTTCGTTTTTATCGAAAAATAATCGTTCTCTATGCCTATGGACTGGACCCATGTAAATTTTTTCAACCAAAAAAAATTCATTGTTTTGCCAATTTCAAGCTAGTTTATAGCATGGTCATGGCATAATTTGGCCTAGCGAGTGTCGGTAGACGTTTCTTGAGTGTGCACAACAAATTTTGGTCCCAAACGAAGCAGGCTAAAATCCTGAAATTTGTCAATTTTACTTTGCGTGTGAAGAAAATATTCATTTAAACTTCCAAAATTGGTTGAAATATGCTCAACAACATTCAGTTGAATGGTGACATTATTTATAGTCACCGACTAACTTCCACGATGAATCAAATTTGTTTTTATTGGTGACAATTATGTCGCGAGAGATAAAAATGTAAAAAAATTTAAGAAAATGTAAAATTTTAGCTCATTTTAAGACTTTAATTGCTTGTAGATCGGTGTTAATTATCTTCGTCAATGATGTCATGTCACGCTTGTTAATAATTCATTTGTTCGGAAATACTTATTGGGGGTCGAAATGTATAAAATTTAACTACCACCACTTCCAAAAACAACACCGATAAACAATAACGCTCTTTGTTCCATGCAATGGAAATGGCTATTTATTGTCCTGATATCACTGATATAAATGAATGCCTAAAATTAGTATTATCCTGAAATAAATTTATGCCACTTTGGCGAACATGGGAACCACGGTACAATTTATGCCATTTAGGCACACTTCAGAGTGAAATCAGGGCTTATATTTCGGCGAGAATCCAAATCTAGATTCTCGTAAATATTCTCGCAAATTACCCTGGATTCTCGTGAAAAAGTATATATGGATTCTCGCAAAATCAGATGAAATATATGCCCTGGAAATATAGCAAATCGTTTAATGCTTTAGAATTTTTGTTTTCGGAGATTTATATATATGCTTAAAGACATATTATGGACTTGTTATGGACTTTTGCGGGTGCGAGAAATTGATAAGTTAGTGCTCAGGCACTTTGCCAACCTGGGGAATGTTATCATTCTACTAACATCACTGAAAATTTCCAAAAAAATCTGCCACACCACTTCATAGAGAACATCGTCTGAACTACTCCAAATTGTAAATATTTACATCTCGATTCGGGGGCCATCGGGGCGCAACTATCGGCTATAATTAAACAAAAATGATTTCGCCACCGAGAGTCATTGCATTTAACTAATATATAAGAATGACGTTGTGTATCATCCATTTGGATTAATATTCGTAACGAATAACTACTTTGAGAAAGATTATTCTTAATTTCTATTTGATCACTCTGCCCGGTGTCTGCCGGAGTGTTTCACATCACTTTAATCAAGGAAGACTGTTCAGAAAAACTGTATTTCAAGAAATCGTTTAATGCTTTAGAATTTTTGTTTTCGGAGATTTATATATATGCTTAAAGACATATTATGGACTTGTTATGGACTTTTTCGGGTGCGAGAAATTGATAAGTTAGTGCTCAGGCACTTTGCCAACCTGGGGAATGTTATCATTCTACTAACATCACTGAAAATTTCCAAAAAAATCTACCACCCCACTTCATAGAGAACATCGTCTGAACTACTCCAAATTGTAAATATTTACATCTCGATTCGGGGCGCAACTATCGGCTATAATTAAACAAAAATGATTTCGCCATCGAGAGTCATTGCATTTAACTAATATATAAGAATGACGTTGTGTATCATCCATTTGGATTAATATTCGTAACAAATAACTACTTTGAGAAAGATTATTCTTAATTTCTATTTGATCACTCTGCCCGTTGTCTGCCGGAGTGTTTCACATCACTTTAATCAAGGAAGACTGTTCAGAAAAACTGCATTTCAAGATCACCAAACAACTTTCCTTTTTAGGGCCACCACATCTTTCCAAAGATGTACTTCTTCCATTTTGCTATCAAAGACCGAAAAATGTCGTTAAACTAGAGATCCAAATACCCACTAAGGGCCCCTATATCTTGAAATATTAAAGACCGAGAATGTCGTTAAACTATAAAGACCGAAAAATGTCGTTAAACTAGAGATCCAAATACCCCCTATATCTTGAGATATTATAAAGACCGAAAAATGTCATTAAACTATTAAAGACCGAAAAATGTCGTTAAACTAGAGATCCAAACATCCCCATCCCCTATTTTTTTAGACAATTAAGAACGAAATATGTCGTTACACCATTAATACATAATTTGTGTTTATGAAAGTCTGGCACCCATTAGCAGTTTGTTTTCAGTACATTTTAATATTCATTGGAACGTAAACAATTATTCGCTGACAGAAATCATGTTAATATCGCCTTTCGTTACTGGTTTCCTCGACTCAAATATTTCTCACTGCTCAATACTTATAATTAAAAAAAATGTTCTGTGTTTTGTGTCACTTCTTAATAGCATTATGTATTCTGCTATTGACAAGAAACAAAGTTGCAGTATACCTTAAAGGTACGGAAGGCCTTGGTGGGTATCCTGTGAACATATTTCCACCTGTCAAAAACCGCTACAAACGAAAATAATATTCAAATATAGACATACTTTGTTAATATACAAATGAGAAATATCTCATAAACAGTATGTTATTGTCGTAAATTTGACGATTGTTATGTAAACAAAGCATAAAAAGTTACTTTCTTGGTGTTTCTTTATATTATGATGGTAAACATAAAGAGCGTTCTTTGTTGCTCAATTCCTTATTTGGAAATAATAAAGAGCGTTTATACCATTTGTGTGTGATTAGCCAGTAGCATTGTGCTGCCTTCTATAACACAATCAGACTCTTGTTTAGGTAAAATTTAGTAGGTCTTTATGTGAGCATGATGTTTACGCGATAGTGATCGTATATTTGAACCAAAATGTATGCGTTTTAATATTTTTCTGTTTACGGTGTTTGGAACAAATATGAATATTTTCGACAACTAAGCCCCCTCGTCCCTTTAATATAATTAATATAACATCCCTCATCCAATAATCTCCAAATTGCATATCTAATTTCAATCCTAGTTACACGTCACGCCCCCCTCATCATTTGCCAATTGTACACCCTTTTTTTGCTGCTGCTGCAACTGTTCAATTTCTTTTAAAATTATTGAAAAAATGGCCCTCCCGCCCGCCGACATTTACCTCTGATTTTTTTTTTATCATCGGTCCGCACCAAAATTGAGCACACGTCCCTATATAATATACCTATTTAAACCGAGTATACACGGTGGTGTAATAGATCAACCGTTAATTTAACCGTTTAGGTAGCATATTTCCACGTATACGTTATCACGACAAATCCCTGCTGATCTGTTATTAATGAACCAAACACTTAACATGTCAACACACTCTGGCCCGCCAATGCTACAGTGTATAAACGTAACGGGGCAAATATGTACATTATATTGGCAGCTAACGAGAGCATTCATCATCAGCAATCTGCTCACCCCTTTCAGCCGATACGATAGAAACTAAACGATTTGTTACTTCTAATTACCCGTACTTAATTACACTACTTGCGTGTTAATAACGTACGACCCCATTACCACTAAAGGTGAAACATGGGATTTAGAACATTAATATTCACTCTTACATAGTTCCACATTCAAGGTGTAATCGTATGTCAGTTGTAACGTTGTGAAACTGCAACCGAACTGAATTATTCTATGCTAAATAGTTCATGGCTGACCTGATGCATGCATCTTAGTTTTCTTGTAGACTATGGTGTTGTCTTCGTGGGTTTTTGAAGAGCTATCTATCTTGGAAACGCGCTAACATATGCGTTAACAGTCTGCGCCTTCAGGCGCGCATTTTTATTTAAGATTTCCCATTGATACGTTCATTATTTAAATTAATACGAAGATATGGTAGATTTGTATATCCAGGGTAGGCCTACCGATGTACGCGCAGTGGACCCCCATAAGCAAAATTGCGTCAATCGCACACGGCAATCATGGTGGAGTGGGGAATAACATTTTAAAATATTGAGAACCACACATGCCATTAACTTACAAACGTATTTCCAGATCTGGATTGACAATTTTCATGAAACAACTTTTGTGTTTGTATCATGATTATCATATATCTCTACTACCTCTCTGGTCTACCTCCAATTATCTCTCTTCCGTTATCTTATTTATCTTCTGTCATGTCACTAGATACTTGGTAGTTATGTTGTGGGAGGCATCAGGTATGGGAGGTAAAAAAAAATCGTTAAAACACATGGCCATCAGCAGACATATTCAATTTTAAATTTGAATATATCGGAACACCCCGCATTTATTTTTTAAATCGCTTTAATCCCTGCTTGTAGTTGTCGAATGGTGGTTTAAACCAATTATTTTTCTGAAACCAAGTAAACTGGATAATAGAAGACCACGCATTCCTCGTAGATATGAGAATGTTATACACTTTTTGACACTGGAACATGACAATGTTGAAAGCGAGCAGTTATATTGTTAAAATGTACATGACTCAAGGCACTCGAGGTGGGTAAATGTGGTAAACAATATACAGAAGTCTGTAAAATCACCACCATGCATTAAGATTCAAGAACATGGGGAAATAGAAGAAGAAAAAAACATTGGTCGCCCCAAATATCGATAATCATTTAGTAAGATCAAATATTTTAGTCTGACTGTGACTTTGATAATATTTTTCAATTCTTTGAATAAGAATGTAAATTTTGATTAATATTCGTAAAAAATAAATTTGAGCAAGTTTATTGTCCATTTTAATTGATCGCCCTACCGGAGTGTTTCACATCACTTTAATAGTACTCAATCCGATAAAACTCCTCTCAATTACTATTTCAATGGCTTCGGGGGTCAATAATATTTGATTCGAGTCGAGGAAGTCACCCATCAAAGCTCAGATTTGTTAGATATCGATTTTAGAAATCTATTATTTTTCATTATCGGGAATACTATCTGGCCCAGAACTCAGTCAAAATTGCGTTAAAATTACCACTTGATTTTAGAGTTATCCATCCTTGTCTGTTTGAATAGATTTGTAGTAAACATCCAGAGCAGATTACGTCAGTTATTAGTACTCATCTCGAGTTAATAACAAATTTCAAAAATCAATATCTAATAACTCTGAGCTTTGTTTGATGGGTTCCTCGACTCGAATCAAATATTTTTTACCCCCAAAGCCAAATAAATAGTAATATAGGACCCTCTGATCGGATTGTTGTTGTTGGAATCTGTTGAGATGGGGACCCTCTTTACGGATTGAGTACCTTTAACGAAATAACGGACACCTTAGAGTTATCTCTCATTTTAAAAACATGAACATTGGGCTACGGATGGTTAATTTTGATGGTCAGATATCTGCTTTCAAAAGGGGAACTTTTACACGTTTTGAATTTTTGTCAGGGTAACAAAAAATCCAAAGATTGTCTCTGATAAAGAGCGCCCATGCTTTCGTTGCACAAAAGCAGTAAATACTATAAAGAGCGCTCTGAAGAATGATTGGTTGTAATCGTTTTCAACTTCAAACTGATGCATGCATTTGTGTTTTTTTCGCACTGCATGTGTGATACATATGCAATTGTAATACGACCCTGCCTAACTATGCTTAAAAGCCATGTCCTGATTGGCCAGTGGCCCGAGTTACCATGGCTATCTCGTTCCAGTTTTGTGGTACAATTCTACTTTTTCCAATTGTACCACGAAAAAAATCGGTTTATTCAGATCGCCGCACGCGACTTTTCCCGTCTTTTCTAACTCCGCGCAAACGGGGCATCAACGGAGTACACCCGCACCCGTAACCCTTTGAATTTTTTGACATCTTGACAATCTTGCGAATTTTCTAGCGATTTGTCGCTTGAAACCAGTTTGGTTGCCAATGAATATGGTCCAAATGATGTTATGGTATATTGATATATGTTACGACCAAAGAAAGTTACTTAATAAGTATATTAAATGACAAAATAAATCCATATTTCGGAATCAAGTTGAAAATGAAAGCGTTTGTTCACCAGTATACAGAAGGGGAATACGATTAGTTTAGTAAACTAGATCATTTAGATCGCTTTGTGTAAGGAAAATGGTCCATAGTCGATGATCACATTCATGTTGTCGCAACAACGTTCAAAACAGAAATGACCGAAATCGTATTTCCTGTACAATTTAAATGAAACGCACGGGCGCCGCTGAAAACACATCGTTTTTTAGCCAATCACAACGATTATTTCTAGAAGAGGTGCCTCGAAAAGTCAACGGGGGAATTTCATAACAAGACAAGACATTACCAGAGTACTCCGTGCAAAGAAATCGAGTACGCCCAATACGAATTACACCACGAAATGTTTTCTCACCTGAGACCGAAAAAGCGCAGTATTTCGTTGACTATTCAGTCGAATTGTGACCATAAACTTTCAGTCGTATTACAAAAGAAATAAATACACGGTGTAGAGGTGTGTATGGTCAAGTTGTACCACAAAAAACTGATTGTAGGACGACGCGTAGCGGAGTCCTACAATCAGTTTTTTGTGGTACAACTTGACCATACACACCTCTACACCGTGTATTTATTTCTTAAATGATTGTGCTTGCAAGAGTTTGTCTTCAGGGCCTGGAACCTACGTCACCGGAAGGGTAACCCTTATACATCAAAATAACTGTAAATAAAGTTCGACTCGCTACTTCGACATCGTTTTTTAAATAAATACAATCGATTTCGATGTAATATTATAAGCAAAGGAGCTATGCCACCTACAAATCTCGACAAATACAGAAACCGAAAATCGGAAAGAATTGCTTATAGGCCTAATGAGAATTTCGCATTCGCAATTCAAAATCGCGTCCGATTTCCTATTTTCGTGCAGGTGTTAACGCCAACATTTCATGTTCTCCGCGCCCTAAACTCATTTTAAAACCGTATACATTGAGTTTCGGGATATTATAAATGTTAAAATTTGAATCAATAACAAAAAAATAACTTTCCCGTGGTTTGTTTGTAAATTTCTTAAGACACAAAGAATTTGTATGAATTTGTCTATTAATGGTAACGCCCACATCGCGTTAACGCTCACATAATATTGATCTGTTTGCGCTCAGAATTGAGTCACCATCCGTATAATCCGGTAGATGAACTATTAACGATCGTGTTCACATATACACACTCAGTTAAATGCGTTACTATACCAGGGCCTGGAACCTACGTCATAAAACAAAGTTTTTCACCGAAAAATGGCGACTGCTCTATGCGACTCGAAGTGGGTATTTGTCGTTTTTGCAAACTATGTACATAAACCACTAAAAAAAATCATTGCTTATGAGCTGTAAAACATTGTTTGCTAGCTCACAGTCATCTATACCGAGATATATATGTAACGGTTGTAAAGATTATCGCGTTCAGGTGGTTTCCGTCACCAATTTTCGAGGCATGTTTCAGAGTTTTGAAATGGTAACGCTTACATTGGCTTTTAAAACTGGAATTGTGACATAAATGGTAACGCCTACATATAATCAACATTTGATTCCAAAATCGGCAATTTGGCTGAATTCTTTCAATTGCCGAATATCACAATTAGTTTTAGGACTAGTGAGTAGTGTATGCCTCACAGTTAATGGAACTTATGGAAGCGCAAGAGTATAATTCTTCCCTTGCTAAGATCCCCCGAATATTGCCGAGGCGAATCTGTATACATCGGCTCAAAAGTAGACTGCTTCACTTGTATTGTGGCAGGCTAATTCATACGTTTTTCACGGAATTACTTTCACAAGACATAAATGAATAAAATAATAAGTAATTATATGACCTTTATATATCAATATTATTATAGGGAATAAGAAAAAATGTCATTCTGGTTGATGCATCATATATAATTATAGGCTAAAATAAACCAACGTTTGATAAATGAATAAATCGCAATATCGCCACTGCTTGAGTTGAACCAGGAAGGAGCTTTTAAGTTGTATTATTCAATTTTTGTTTCAAATTCAAATGTTTCTGAAATTAATAAAAGAAAAAACTGTTAATTAATAGAAATTAATTAAAATCACAAGCTCGCAAAGTCGCACTCTCGTAGTAGTTACACAACATCGTCAAACTGAAACACTTCGCACAGTTTTTATGAACCCTACTCTAAAATAGTTTTTGAATGTCGTGGTGTTAGTCAGTAAGTTCTGACTGATTTCCCCCAGAGACAAACGCAACGTTATTCTAACGCTGTGTTATTTTCTGTGCTATTCAGGATATCCCTCCCTTTTCCGGGGGATGTTAGCGGGAATCTTGTGGGGATCTTAACGAGGGAAGTAGCATAAAATTCACATGTATTTAATTATTATTGAAATTTGTTTTGCCGGCAACCATTCATACTCGCTCGTAGATCATGCCATGAATCTCTACTATGGCTACCGCCCGTTCGCCATATAGTAGAGATTCATGTCATGATCTAACTCGCTCGTTGATATTATTTTGATAAGTAAATAGAACAACTTAAAACTAATTAAGGGGTACTATAGGCCTACGCCATTTTCAATAAACTCCCGATAATAACAACAATCTAATATATATAATCTAATATTATATAAACAAATAAGTAATTTGAGTAGAAGATGTATTCTGTAAACGATCAGGTTAATAAGTTATCCTAAAATCAAAGTTAAAGCTAATCAATCCGATTCGATGGTCCCCCATATCATCATATTCCAACAACAAATATTTTTTTAAATGCCCGCTTCAGTTATCAGAATCGGTTAAATAACCAAAACTAATGCTAAATACAGTCAAATATAGTATAAAATTGGCCTAAACCTGTTATTTTTCACATTTTGTCGGTTTGTCAAATATCTGACAAAAAAGCTACTTGATTTTCGAGTTAACCATCTTCATCCGCAAATTTGGTCCGAGGCAGTCTACTCGTCGACTTTTACTGGGCCACTAAATATTCCAGGTGGTGAAAAATAATAGATTTAAAAAATCGATATCTGACCATTCTGAGCTTTGGTTGGTGGGTTCCTCGACTCGAATAAAATATTATTTACCCCCGAAGCCAAATAAATAGTAACAAGCTTGAAAAATTCCAGCGGCACATTTTGAAGATCACACCGACTTAGTTCTTTCAACACGATTGGGATAAGACTAATCATTTCGTTCTCCGGATCACTCTCAACAGGGAACAACCGGACGCGAGTGTTCTTTTTAGTCGATGTTGGAGACCGTTTAAGCCTCTTCCTGTCTGATCTTGGGGTTCGGGGAGTTCTGAGTTTTTCTGGAGTGTTATATATAAATCTCGAACACACTGGACTCACATTCGGTCGTATACATATTCTCCGACGCTTGGTCGCTGGCGAGAATAGTTGTCCTCTTCTCTTAGACGACACAACATGCCTCTTTTTTTTGTATTTTTTCTTCTATTCAACTTTAAGTTGGTTTTTTCCTTGTATATATCATTTTTGTCTGCAAAAAGTATTCAATAAACGGACTATCCAGTTTATATAAAAAAAATTAATATATAATGTTAAACATAACCAAACTAAATGAATATCCAGCCACAGGAACCATATTATGTTCACAATTCACTATATAACCTGCTATAGTTAATATATATGTGACCAATTAGTTTTTGGGACTTGAGTACCTAACCATACTTTATGATTATTGACTGATGGTGGGACAGGGTGTTTGAAAATGTATTTATCCGTTACATACATATATCCCGATGTTTTGGTTTTGGATTGCGAATATAATTGATGCGTGACCAGATTGTTTGACAACGAAGGTTCTTGGACCGAATAACACATTCAATTCATTATCAATAAACATGGGTAAACAATGAATGTTAGTAATATATAGAATATAATTAAAGAAATCTTTATTGCATGATAATGTTTTAACGACAACTATCAGACGAAACTGGAAATATGAACATATTAACATGGATTTAACCGACGGAAATAGAATGGAATAACAAAGTAGTACTATAACAATGATTATGGAATAAGAGAACGAATGACAGTAGATACACTTAATTAAACGAAGTGGCTAAATAACGGTATACCGCTCTTTAGTACTGAGGGCTAAAAAACGGTATACCGCTCTTTAGTGATGAGTGCTAAAGAGCGGTATGGATTATAACGTTATGTGTTGGCGCAATGCGCAAAATATCTTGGCAACGCACGTGCCGCTCATCCAACCTGGACCGCTCTTTAGCACCGAGGGCTAAAGAGCAGTATACCGTTCTTTAGCACCAAACACTAAAGAGCGGTATACCGTTCATTAGCGTATCAAGCCCATATAGCTAAAGCGCGGTATAAGCGTTTGTCACTAAAGAGCAGTATACCGTTCTTTAGCACCAAACACTAAAGAGCGGTATACCGTTAAGTAGCGTATCAGGCCCATATAGCTAAAGCGCGGTATACCGTTCTTTAGCGTTTGGTACTACTGAGCGGTATACCGTTCTTTAGCCACGGCCTTAATTAAACTAACGAATATACAACGAGAACGTAAAAACAATGATTATGCCATGAATTTATGCTCGTCTTTATATATAGTATTATCAAATAGTATATTGGCATCTCTATAACAGCCATTTGTGTATACAGGGCCTGGAACCTACGTCACCGGAAGGGTAACCCTACATCAAAATAACTGTAAATAAAGTTCGACTCGCTACTTCGACATCGTTTTTTAAATAAATACAATCGATTTCGATGTAATATTATAAGCAAAGGAGCTATGCCACCTACAAATCTCGACAAATACAGAAACCGAAAATCGGAAAGAATTGCTTATAATGAGAATTTCGCATTCGCAATTCAAAATCGCGTCCGATTTCCTATTTTCGTGCAGGTGTTAACGCCAACATTTCATGTTCTCCGCGCCCTAAACTCATTTTAAAACCGTATACATTGAGTTTCGGGATATTATAAATGTTAAAATTTGAATCAATAACAAAAAAATAACTTTCCCGTGGTTTGTTTGTAAATTTCTTAAGACACAAAGAATTTGTATGAATTTGTCTATTAATGGTAACGCCCACATCGCGTTAACGCTCACATAATATTGATCTGTTTGCGCTCAGAATTGAGTCACCATCCGTATAATCCGGTAGATGAACTATTAACGATCGTGTTCACATATACACACTCAGTTAAATGCGTTACTATACACAAATGGCTGTTATAGAGATGCCAATATACTATTTGATAATACTATATATAAAGACGAGCATAAATTCATGGCATAATCATTGTTTTTACGTTCTCGTTGTATATTCGTTAGTTTAATTAAGGCCGTGGCTAAAGAACGGTATACCGCTCAGTAGTACCAAACGCTAAAGAACGGTATACCGCGCTTTAGCTATATGGGCCTGATACGCTACTTAACGGTATACCGCTCTTTAGTGTTTGGTGCTAAAGAACGGTATACTGCTCTTTAGTGACAAACGCTTATACCGCGCTTTAGCTATATGGGCTTGATACGCTAATGAACGGTATACCGCTCTTTAGTGTTTGGTGCTAAAGAACGGTATACTGCTCTTTAGCCCTCGGTGCTAAAGAGCGGTCCAGGTTGGATGAGCGGCACGTGCGTTGCCAAGATATTTTGCGCATTGCGCCAACACATAACGTTATAATCCGTACCGCTCTTTAGCACTCATCACTAAAGAGCGGTATACCGTTTTTTAGCCCTCAGTACTAAAGAGCGGTATACCGTTATTTAGCCACTTCGTTTAATTAAGTGTATCTACTGTTATTCGTTCTCTTATTCCATAATCATTGTTATAGTACTACTTTGTTATTCCATTCTATTTCCGTCGGTTAAATCCATGTTAATATGTTCATATTTCCAGTTTCGTCTGATAGTTGTCGTTAAAACATTATCATGCAATAAAGATTTCTTTAATTATATTCTATATATTACTAACATTCATTGTTTACCCATGTTTATTGATAATGAATTGAATGTGTTATTCGGTCCAAGAACCTTCGTTGTCAAACAATCTGGTCACGCATCAATTATATTCGCAATCCAAAACCAAAACATCGGGATATATGTATGTAACGGATAAATACATTTTCAAACACCCTGTCCCACCATCAGTCAATAATCATAAAGTATGGTTAGGTACTCAAGTCCCAAAAACTAATTGGTCACATATATATTAACTATAGCAGGTTATATAGTGAATTGTGAACATAATATGGTTCCTGTGGCTGGATATTCATTTAGTTTGGTTATGTTTAACATTATATATTAATTTTTTTTATATAAACTGGATAGTCCGTTTATTGAATACTTTTTGCAGACAAAAATGATATATACAAGGAAAAAACCAACTTAAAGTTGAATAGAAGAAAAAATACAAAAAAAAGAGGCATGTTGTGTCGTCTAAGAGAAGAGGACAACTATTCTCGCCAGCGACCAAGCGTCGGAGAATATGTATACGACCGAATGTGAGTCCAGTGTGTTCGAGATTTATATATAACACTCCAGAAAAACTCAGAACTCCCCGAACCCCAAGATCAGACAGGAAGAGGGTTAAACGGTCTCCAACATCGACTAAAAAGAACACTCGCGTCCGGTTGTTCCCTGTTGAGAGTGATCCGGAGAACGAAATGATTAGTCTTATCCCAATCGTGTTGAAAGAACTAAGTCGGTGTGATCTTCAAAATGTGCCGCTGGAATTTTTCAAGCTTGTTACTATTTATTTGGCTTCGGGGGTAAATAATATTTTATTCGAGTCGAGGAACCCACCAACCAAAGCTCAGAATGGTCAGATATCGATTTTTTAAATCTATTATTTTTCACCACCTGGAATATTTAGTGGCCCAGTAAAAGTCGACGAGTAGACTGCCTCGGACCAAATTTGCGGATGAAGATGGTTAACTCGAAAATCAAGTAGCTTTTTTGTCAGATATTTGACAAACCGACAAAATGTGAAAAATAACAGGTTTAGGCCAATTTTATACTATATTTGACTGTATTTAGCATTAGTTTTGGTTATTTAACCGATTCTGATAACTGAAGCGGGCATTTAAAAAAATATTTGTTGTTGGAATCTGATGATATGGGGGACCATCGAATCGGATTGATTAGCTTTAACTTTGATTTTAGGATAACTTATTAACCTGATCGTTTACAGAATACATCTTCTACTCAAATTACTTATTTGTTTATATAATATTAGATTATATATATTAGATTGTTGTTATTATCGGGAGTTTATTGAAAATGGCGTAGGCCTATAGTACCCCTTAATTAGTTTTAAGTTGTTCTATTTACTTATCAAAATAATATCAACGAGCGAGTTAGATCATGACATGAATCTTTACTATATGGCGAACGGGCGGTAGCCATAGTAGAGATTCATGGCATGATCTACGAGCGAGTATGAATGGTTGCCGGCAAAACAAATTTCAATAATAATTAAATACATGTGAATTTTATGCTACTTCCCTCGTTAAGATCCCCACAAGATTCCCGCTAACATCCCCCGGAAAAGGGAGGGATATCCTGAATAGCACAGAAAATAACACAGCGTTAGAATAACGTTGCGTTTGTCTCTGGGGGAAATCAGTCAGAACTTACTGACTAACACCACGACATTCAAAAACTATTTTAGAGTAGGGTTCATAAAAACTGTGCGAAGTGTTTCAGTTTGACGATGTTGTGTAACTACTACGAGAGTGCGACTTTGCGAGCTTGTGATTTTAATTAATTTCTATTAATTAACAGTTTTTTCTTTTATTAATTTCAGAAACATTTGAATTTGAAACAAAAATTGAATAATACAACTTAAAAGCTCCTTCCTGGTTCAACTCAAGCAGTGGCGATATTGCGATTTATTCATTTATCAAACGTTGGTTTATTTTAGCCTATAATTATATATGATGCATCAACCAGAATGACATTTTTTCTTATTCCCTATAATAATATTGATATATAAAGGTCATATAATTACTTATTATTTTATTCATTTATGTCTTGTGAAAGTAATTCCGTGAAAAACGTATGAATTAGCCTGCCACAATACAAGTGAAGCAGTCTACTTTTGAGCCGATGTATACAGATACGCCTCGGCAATATTCGGGGGATCTTAGCAAGGGAAGAATTATACTCTTGCGCTTCCATAAGTTCCATTAACTGTGAGGCATACACTACTCACTAGTCCTAAAACTAATTGTGATATTCGGCAATTGAAAGAATTCAGCCAAATTGCCGATTTTGGAATCAAATGTTGATTATATGTAGGCGTTACCATTTATGTCACAATTCCAGTTTTAAAAGCCAATGTAAGCGTTACCATTTCAAAACTCTGAAACATGCCTCGAAAATTGGTGACGGAAACCACCTGAACGCGATAATCTTTACAACCGTTACATATATATCTCGGTATAGATGACTGTGAGCTAGCAAACAATGTTTTACAGCTCATAAGCAATGATTTTTTTTAGTGGTTTATGTACATAGTTTGCAAAAACGACAAATACCCACTTCGAGTCGCACAGAGCAGTCGCCATTTTTCGGTGAAAAACTTTGTTTTATGACGTAGGTTCCAGGCCCTGGTCTTGTTTTATTTTCCCCGGTAAGCTGAAAATTACCTCTGAAAAGTTTGACTAATATGGTGTCAAATACGACGAATCATCCCATCAACAGTGCGCTTCTCGCCTTCAAAATAATAGATGTGGACCATAGCTGGGTATTGGATCATACTGCCATAATTCGCAGTTCAAATAGGTTCTAGCAAGACAGTATTTAGTACTAATGTTATCACACTACAGCATGGTATCTATTTACAGTTACATTATAATTTTTGTTCACACGACAGCAGTGTAATAACAGTTAATATGTGAACATAATTAATAAATCACTCAATTCTTCGCAAATTCGAGAAGGGAACGTTACCGCTCTTTACACCTCGATTCCATGCTGATTATTGCTTCTCGAGAATTAAGTGCGAAAATTGCCAAATCTGTGTGGACGGCTGCTCACTCTGAGCAGTTGTATAAAAGTTCGTCCCATTACTCCCATGTCATCAGTTGATTGAATCCATCCCAGAAATCACGCTAACCGGAAATATATTTACCACGATGGATCGAACAACAATCGAAACTTCAAAACTGAATCCAACTTCAGGTAAATATATTGTCGTGAATTAAAGCAACACTTTAGGTACATGCAAATTGTATTTAAAGTTACGATCAGCAAAAGGCGGGCGCCGAAGTGTCACGAATTAAAAACAATTTTAACACTTCGGGTACATGTAAATTGAATTATATCTAAAGAAATTATGAACAAATGACGGATTCTGATTTTTCTTGAGAATGGAACAGAAAAGAACGCTGCTTGTTGTGGCATTCATGAAAGCGTAAAATAAAGAGCATCTGATTCATTTGTCTGAGGGAAAAATTACAACAGCTGGAAAATTGCTATAACTTTCCTAGTTAGCCGACCATAGGAAATGTTCAGATGATAAGATCTAAATATTTTTCTCAATAGATAGGACTCCTTCTATACTTTATTTATATGTCGTCTATTACATGTACATTCCTGCAAATCAATAATAGACAATTCCGATGTACCCTTTTTAACTGACAGTGAGAATAATTCAGTATGGAAAGTTTCAAGTTCAAGTTTATTATTAATATCTCTCCTTATCATAATTGACATAAGAGATCATTACAAGTAATAACATATGTGATGATATCAATGAATGAGCATGGAAGCAAAAATGTATGATCTTTTTGTTTTGTTATTTAAATGTGATTCCAATTATAATCATGAATGTTGTATCAGTCATCACATATTTCCCCTCCGGATGCACACATACGAGTGTAAGCTCTCGAGGTGGTTAATGCGTTTCAGTAGCGTGTTTGATAAAAAGTGCAAGACCATCATTTATCTTTTCATGTCCAGAGTTAAATAATTCGTACAACTTAAATTCATTAGGTTTCGTATACAAATATGCATCAATGTACTTTTTGCGTACTTCAGTAAGAGAATCGCAGATCAAAATAAAGTGGTATTCATCACCCACTGCATTCCCACACTTATTACAAATTCGTAGCGCAGCATCTGTATTTGTCCATGAGCCTGTTTCAATAGGTAGTCTATGATTTCTAGTCCTGAATTTCATAAGTTGTGTTACATTACGAATACTCAATGATGATAAATAATTTGCTCTACCAAATTCTCGTTTGATTATTTTATAAAAATCACTCTTACTTGATATTTCGACCTGGCATAGCCACTCATTTATATATATGTCATACACTTTGCGCTTGCAAGCTCCATTAAACCAGGTATTATCATATATACATTGATATAGCCAATTATCACTCATACCTAGTTCACATAATGTACTTTTTATATTGTTAATCCAATCACATTGAAGTTGGTCTGAGCCATGCAAATCATACATCAAGGAGTAGATATGATATACTAGTTTGCCTTGTTTTCCAGCGATTAGTCTACCCCAATAACCGAGATATCTTAGTTTAATTTTTAAATCAATAGGATAGATTCCAAGTTCTCCATACAAAAATATATTGGGGGTCGATTTCTTAAGACGGCAAATAAATTTCAGAAACCAACGTTCAAGTTTGGTGATAACTGTCAAATTTTCGAAGCCCCAAATTTCCGAACCATATGTGAGTATCGGTACAATTGCCTTCTCATATACTTCCAGTATGCTACATAAATCTATCTGAGAACTCCGGGCCTTTGATATTAATGCAAACATTGCCTTTTTTGCTGATCTACAGCGTTCGTTTCTTTCATATGCAAATGTTCCCCTTTGGTGAAAATATGTTCCAAGATATTTATAATGTTTGACAATTTCAAGATTTGTTCCATTTAGTTCAAATATTGGTATCCTCCGCGGTGATCTTCCGAATATGATTACTTTACTTTTATCATTGTTAATTTTCAGTTTCCAGTTCAAGCAAAATGTATCAAATATGTTCAGAGATTTTTGTAATCCTTTAGCAGTTGTAGACATTAGCACGGTATCGTCGGCATACACTAATACAAATAAATGTAGGTAAGTGTCCACCCTTGTTCCTTCTACATCACTGAGATCAATTCCATCACAGCCTCCATTCTTCATGAAATCTTCCAAATCGTTCAGGTAGAGAGAGAATAAAATAGGAGATAAGTTTTCGCCTTGTCTAACCCCTAAAGAAGTTGAGAAAGTGTTGGAATAGACATCGTCGCTAGAAACACAGGACTTAATATTATGATAGATGCTTTTGATAACATTCAAAATGTTTCCTTCGATTCTGTGTGATTTCAATTTCTCCCATAATCCATTCCTCCATACTGTATCAAACGCTTTAGATAGGTCTATAAATGCACAAAACAGTTTCTTTTTTCTCATCTTCAAAAGTTTAATAATAATATACAGTGTGAAGTAATGGTCTATGGTTGAATAACCCTTTCTAAAACCGGCTTGTGACTCACTCAATAGATCGTTATATTCCAGATATAGGGATATCCGCTCGCTTAGTATACTTGTGAATAGTTTAGATATACAACTTACTAACGTTATCTTCCTATAATTATTCGGATCCATTATGCCTCCTTTAAGGGTTAAACCATATTGTCCATATTCGAAAAGCTATTTATAGATCAGTTCCAAATTTTATTTCGCAATATCACACTAGGGCTGTAAATGGATACATATAGAAGTCATATATATTTATAAACGTGAACTGATTGAAGGTGCGAATTCCACGTTTCGGCTTTCGATATTTATCTCAAATAAAGTGAGAAATGATTGTTGTGTCTCTCCCTGTGAGGTATTGTCTCATATTCTGTCGCTTATATTTGCCGTGAATGTTTTCACCGCATACTGTTACACACCTGTTTGATAATTTTCTGCAACTTGAATTATTTGTGCTTCCAGATAACACTCCGATTCAGTCTGCCCTCCGGAAGAACACCACGTTCTCCCCAGATAAAATTAGGATACTGGAAGCGGTGTACTCTACGCATAGGTACCCATGCAGAGAAATTAGACAAGAACTGGCGGATAAGTTTAATTTTCCGGAGAGAAAAATCAAGGTACACGTAACAGCGATGACCTATATATATATACCCCGATTAATTTCTTGATGCAAATTCGAGATTCGTCACTCAAAGTGTTATCTGTTTTGGTGTTTCTGATATGATGAACTTGAAGAAAACGTTTCTCAAAACATAGTGATGTAGCTGACGTGCACTGTCACTTCGGTTTTTCTTACGCCTCAACTGACCGCGTCCCAACAGGGAATATCGAGCTATATTTTATAGGGTGTACGGAGTTTATCTGAGCCCGTGGCCCGGCCCCACCAAATGGCGACATCATTTTTTAAAGTTGGAGAATTTAGGCTCTTCGCCACGAAATATGGATACTTGAAGCATAAACACTTTAAAATCTTTGGTTTGAGTTATTGCATTGTTTGTAACATAAACAATTTCAATGCACCAATGCGAGGTTCTACGACATATTTTAGTCGCGCATATGAGGCCCGTTTTATACGTCGAGCCAGACACGGGTCGCGCCAGCCTAATTAGTGTGAAAATGACAAAGTCCAAGATAGCGCGACTGGAGCACGACGTATAAAACCAACTGGCGCGTCAGAATTTCTCTGGCACGACCCGACGTGCTACACGTCTGGTACCGACGTGCTACACGTCTGGGGCTCGACGCTGTTTTAGACGACGTGCTAAACACGGGTCGCGCTAAGATGATTCAGGGAAAGCCATCCCCCAAGTAGGACCTCTTTGGTGGAGAGCATGCGCAATTTGAAGTTTTTGGCGTCATTACGTTATCTCTTGAGTCATCCTAGCGCGACCCGTGTCTGGCACGTCGTATAAAACAGCGTCGAGCCACAGACGTGCTAACTATTGGCCGTTGTAAATATGCATTGACGGCAATTGTACGGTACTACGGGGACATGCATGTATCGACTGACAAAGGACGTTTCGCGAAAGTTGGGAATAAATATATTGCAGAGATATATATATTCGAAGGCTCAAGGGAAATGAATGACAAGATCCCGATTTTGAAACCAACGAAAGCATAAATTATGAGATTCATGCACTGTATAGAGGGCCAGTTTATAGTGCATTGTCAGAGGACACTATCGCGGAAATGATTATAGCAGACGGCAGTTTGTATCAGAAATGCTAAAATTGTTCGAAATATACGATTACAGCACGTGCCAGCTGGCTCGACGTATAAATCAAACAAACGTAACACGAGCCAGAGACGCGCCAATGTCGAGCCAGGCGAAGATAGCGCGACCCGTGTTTGGCGCGACGTATAAAACGGATTTAGCAAAGAGAATGAACGGTTACCTTCTTTCATGCATATAGTTAATATCACACCCATGTGTATACACTGTTCAACTTCTTATGGGACTTGAAGAACCATTTTCCCTTTCTTGTATTTATGAATGTTTCCTTTTTATTCAGATCTGGTTCCAAAACAGGAGACAAAAAGAGAAACGAGAACGATTAATTAAAACAGCATCGGCCCTCGCAGCAAGCTCAACATTGCACACAAAAATTGCCTCACAACAACGCCACCATGTGGGCCGCTTACTTCGCCAATACTGAATGCTACATGTACCTCTTACAGCCAGCATCACCTCACACAACAATATTCGGTGCACGCGAACTGCAACACGAGCACGTTACCAAAATGCTTGGTACCTTGTTGCTTGGCACCTTGCTGCAAGCCCTTAATGTCTCCGGAATGTTTGCAACGAGACAATACTTGGTCTACAAGTCCATACACTCACGGTGCCATGTTTTCAACAGCCAGTCCAGTCTGGCACAGCCCTCACATGGCATATCCATACGTCGGATTTAACGGGCACCAACCTATGGCACATTATTTCAATGACCACCAATCTCTTCGTTCCTCGCCACAAGATGGTGGGACCATCCTACACGGGAAACATTTTCTTGGACTTCCGATGCCGTTGAATTTATAGATTACAGATGGAACAACCTTAGTGAATGACAATATTGTTGGATTCCATTCATGTCTTTTTGAAGTGCTATATTATTGTTTGTTTGTTTGTTGTTGTTGTTGGTTGGTGTTGTTTTGTTATTGGATCGAAGGCTGAATGAATAAATAACAAATATCAAAACTTAAATGTGTGTTATGACAAAACGAACTATTGGTTCTCCCATTCAGTTATAAAAAGAGACAGTGGAATTGTCTATGAATAATCTGGAGGGGTGTTCAGGAAGAATAAAAGTGCAGAAGGAGTCCGATTTATTGGAGGAAAATGATCAGATAATAAGTTCAACAAACGACCTATGGACGATTGTTGAACTTATAATCTGAACATTTTATATGGGAACTTCTCGTTAATGAGTATTCAATATTATAGAAAGGGCTAAAACAATGGACTTGTTATGGCGTTGAGAAATAATCACAATTTGTATCCAAATGCATCATTATCGATGAAAAGAAAACATATTGTTTTGTGCTGCCATGCAGTCAAATGTCCTCCCGAAGGCCTTTGGGAAATGAGTAAAAAGAAGGATGTGCACTGGGATTTTGGTTGGTTGTTATGTACACGGGCTTTGTCAGTTCTAAGGTGAAGAAAAAAACCACTCGGCGGGTGACAAATCAACTGCATGAATTAGAAACGACACACTTGCGAATAAAGAGACCCTCCCTAAAAATGTGTTGATATCCTGGCACGGAATCGCTGCGCACGGAACAGAACCATATCCGCCATTGCTAGAATCATATGACCAATGACGTTGCTATAGGGTTTTTGGTCAACGTGAAATTGCCAACTACAACCCACTTGAATCAGGCAGAGAAGTTCGGACAATGCCTTATGCACCCCTTTCTTTGAAACTTTTCCAAGTGCTGGCGCAACCTTTCCAAGTTTGGACATTTTCCAAATGGGGGCCATTTTAGAAAAACAACTTTTGACCGAAAGTAGAAAGAAACATTATTTATTTCAGTTAGTCTGGGCGTTGACAAGTTACATCAGAAATAATACGCATTAAAACCTATTGAGAATATTTCAAGCCTTGGACAGTGTTTTTAATTAAGATTGTAAAGGAAAAGTTATGGGATTGTAAACACAGATTAATGATGCTGTTTGTAACCATTTGATCTCTGTTGTAACTGGTTGATCATAGTGCTTCCAGAAAAGGCTCAGTATAACATTCAGCATCAACAGACAATTTCTCCATACTTAAATTTATATATGTTTACATGAAATTGAATTGTGGTCCCCTCGTTACCCCTCACAAACAAGGGTACTTGCTTTGCTGTCAGTGAAAATCTTGAGCCTTTTCAAATATTGTGCAAACTGCGGTACTTCTTGCATCGAGAACTGTATTTAAATATTTTTAAAAACCCTGAAACTTATTTCATGATATTTGGGTTATTTGTGCAACAACTTTTTGTGGTCAGAAATCTAGCAATCTAGCATTTTTTTCTTAGATCAAGCTGGAAAATCGGTCGCGATTGTCGCCCATGTTGGGGGCAGAACCCGCGCCAACATCGTCTAGCTAGCCCAGACTGCGGTGATCTTATCCAGGACCTAACCACCTCGATCGGCAACGGGACATCCTTTAAAATAAATCCCTTTCACTGAGAGTTGGGAAGCGTATCAGTCTGTATGAATCTGGATTCGAATATTGACACAGAATGGATGTACAATTTTATTGGAACAGCACAATTCTCTTCCTCTTAAATTGTATATGTGGCCATACTGGTACTGGCGAATATAGATTAAGATGTATGAAGACACGGACTCAGTATGCGTGTTCATTGCATAAAATGAGATTGCTTCAGTGGGCATGAACAAATTCACAATGGCGTTGTGCATGTGCTGTCAATTTTGATCCAAAATTAATTAAAATACCTGTTCTGGGCAAGTTTATTTACCCTGCACCCCACCGGAGTGTTTCACATTACTTTAATATCTGGTTGTAGTTGTCAAATGAAGATTTAAACCAAGTGGGTTTTTTAACCGGGTATAAACTTGAGAATATCAGACCACACATTCCACGTATATTTTTATGCACTTAAATTATTGACCCTGGAACATATGACACTGTTGAAAGCGAGCAGTTTCTGTAAAATGACCCAAGGCATTCGTGGTGGTTAATGTACAAAATTATATAAAAGTCTTTAAAAAATCAGAACTAAGAAGAACATGATGAAACACAATAAAACATATCTCACAAAACATTTTAGCCTGAATATGATTTGAATAATATTTTTCAATGAATTGAAGTTTTCAAATGTCTACCGGTAATGTGTCCACAGCCATGACTGTTATATGCAGTTTATTTGCCAACAAAAGTAACGTAGCGATTGTATAGTAGGTGTGACATCTTATTATGGTGGAGTTTGGTGACAATTGGTCGTCATAATTACCATGCTATAGCTGCATGTTTATCCACTTATACATTAATTTCATGCGTATTATGGCAGGTCCTCGATTGCGTTTTTTATTTTGCAACCGTTATTTGAACTCATAATTCCTCTAAAATGTGGACCGGTGAATGTGTGTCCGAACTGCTGGGGGGGGGTGCAGTTCGTTGGATTGTCCAGCTTTGTAGACGCATTGTGTGAAAGCGCAGCGGGCGACATGGCTAACCATGGCATAGTAATTATGGTGACCAAATTGTTACCAAACTCCACCATGATAAGATGTCACACCTACAGTGCCATCATTACTGTAGTACGTGTGTCCGCAGCCATGTTTACATAACAGCGGTTGTGACATGTCAAATCTCATTATTGGAAAGTCATTAATAAATTAAAATAAAGAACAAAACCAATCTATGTTCTCATTTACTTGTTGGTGATGGTTATCTTGCATACTTTTATGTTATTTGCACGAACTCACTTCGCTTGAGTCCTTTTAAAGCGTCATATGAAATTCAAGCCTAAATTAAAATTGGATTTTATAAGCTCATTTACTTTACTTTTATGGCATGAAAAATATATAAAATTTCACTGTTTTCAGGTACCAAGAAGTTCTGTAAAATATATTTTTTTCAAAAGTTCATATACCCATGATATCATATCTCAAGATCATGAGACGAGACTTAATTAATCCTTATTTATGAAATTTAATGATTATTTTCATTAAGAAAGGCAACTACCCGTAATTAATTTTCAATATTTGAGGATTTTCATGCCATGCCTATTGATCAATGAGCAATTGGGCTGAGATGAGTTGTGGGTCATATGGGTTCATAACCAAGTTAAAGCTGACCACCATATCTCTTAACACTGTGGCCTAAATCCTGTTGATTGCTCCCAGCTTGAGTGGGTCACACTGCATATCAACATTTGTTTTAATTTGGTTTAAAAATTTGTGACTGCTTTATTCTTCATTATAATATATGGGGGTATGATGCTATGTTATGCAATTAAACATCTAACTCAACATTATGATACAAATGAAGCCTCCTCTCACAGAGCCAAGGCAATAAGCTATTTGGTTATTGGAGTATTGTGTGAAATTAGTAATTAATCTAGCAGTTCTTGGTACCGAAAGGGGCAAAAAATAAAACGTTAAATTTTCAACATCTCAAATGTATTTAAATCCATTGTTTTTGTTGTCTACATACAATGAAGATGATGATATGGGAAATTCAAGATTATTTTGCCAGATAGATCCAGATAAATTCTTTGTTAAAAATCTATTGCCATTTTTGGCTGCATTTATGCAAATCGTGCGTGTCCCCCTTAACGAAATAACGGACATATTAGAGTTATCTCTCATTTTTTTAAAACATAAACATTGGCTACGAGATGGCTGATGTCATATTATGCCGCAAATATCAAACGGATGGTTAATTTCGATGGTTAGATATCGGCTTTCAAACGGGGAACTTTTAATTACTCATTTTAAATTTTGTCAGGATAAAAAAAAATCCAAAGTTTGTCTCTGATAAAGAGGGTCCATGATTTCGTTTCCAAAAGCAGTGAAAAATAAAGAGCGTTCCAAATCGTGATCGGTTGTACTCGTTTTCAACATAAAACCGATGCTTGTGCCATATATATACAGATGATGCTGGTGTCTTGTTTTCTTTTGCCTGGTAAGGAAAGTTTGACGAATTTGGTGTCAAATGCGATGAAGCATCACACCAATAACAGTGCGCTTCTCGTCTTCAACATTAATAGGCGTAGATCACGACCGGGTATTGGATCATCCTACCATAATTCGCAGTTCAAATAAGACAATAATTAGCATGGTACTATTTTGTTCACACGACAGCAGCGTATTAACAGTTAAGCTATGAATATAATTAATAAATCACTAACTTTTTCACACTCCAGAAGTGAATGTTAACACTCTTTACACCTGGATATATATATATATCTTTATTGTCCTCCATTCACGGAGAGATATATACAGACAATTTAGGTTAACAAAGTTTTGACGTATATACAAAGCATGTAGTTCACAATTATGAAATCAATGAGAACAAAAAGACAAACAAACAAACTCCAACGTTGCATAATTATATATGGCAACAACATAGTTACAATGTCCTTAGACCCTTTGTTCGACTTGCTTACGACCCACATGTCAACGAACACCATGTATTCCAAGAGAAATAAATCTACGTTCAACGAACCGACTGTGGCCCTCGATTCACGACACAGAATGTACGTGAACCAATGGCCAACGTCACCGTTATAGCGAAATCAATCAATGAGTCACGGGCCAACTCAGCATAACAGTATATACACATATGAATATAAATACTTGTTTACATATGTATGTTATGTTCTGTCCTCTACATTTGCCCAACTAATGTGTCGAATGTCTGCCACAAGCGTTCTGATGCTTTAGCAAAGAAACGAATGAACTGGCTGTGGTTTTCAACATGGGCCAGAATATTTGGTGACGGACAACCAAAGAACGTGGCAAGTAATTCTGATTCGGTCAGACTATCAATGTGAATGAAACAGATCACGCCAAAGTGATTTATGATGTGGTACCAGATATCGTTACGAATATTTGACAACGATGTGTCATTGCAGTATAAAAAAACATGGTTTACCAACAACGAAAATCTGGTACCACATAATTTGCAGATATCTGGTTCATCGTAGGCTGTCTTAGCAAGTAATTTTGCACATAACATGAATGTTGCTTTGTCTTTTGGGAAGGTTCGACAAGCGGACCATATATGTGACATAGTCAGTGTACAATGTGCTTTAGAGAAACATTCAAGCTTAACATCATTCAGCACTCTGAGTCTCCACTGCGACAGCTCACTTGCATCAACGGAAGACTTAGATATGTGTTTCCACGTGTATTTTGATGGAACAATACCATTTTGCAAATATTCTGATAAATTAGACTCCAAGCCATATTTAATAAGAATTTTCGATATATCTGAGATAAAAGTGTTCCCTGCAGTGGGCCTTCGCAGTATTGACTCGTGCAGACGAAATATAAAAACATGCTTGCTTGTTTTCTGAAGATTAAGTCGGCACATAGAACCAACAAAGCTTAATTTGCGTTTTTCTATTTGTGATTCCAGTGATTTGCTGCCGATTAAACCTAAAGCAATATCAGTCCTTGTTCGGTATGGCAGACCTTGCATATTTTTGACACAAAATCGGTGAATTCGCTCAAGTTTTAAGCGATCCTTCTCAGAAATGCCCCACAAAAGTTCACAACCAAAGAGACCTGCTGGGAGTACCATTGATTGGTAAATTTTCGATGAGCTTTGTGGCGTGATCCCACCAGCATAAAGGCCGCATTTTGTTAATTGGAAGTATGTGCTCCTAGTTTTACTCACAATGTGTTCTGTAAGCTCGTTGTTGAAATTAAATTTGGAGACAGGTATTCCAAGGTGAGTTGTCGAAATGACTTCGTTTATCTCTGAATTACCCATAGGCCAGATTCTGGATGATTTTTGGTAATCATGTTTCGATTCATTGAATGCGATTATCATTGTCTTCGATTCATTGTACTTGAATCGCCAGACTTTGCTATAGTTGTAACATAATTCACACATTCTTTTAATCCCCGTCTCCGACAGTGAGAGCAGTAACATATCGTCGGCCTGGGTTGGGGCAGAGCAATCAATATGACCGATGCGTAATCCAAAGTTAGACATTTCAAGTGAACGAATGAGATCGTCAATATACAACATATAGTACAGAGGTGACAATATTCCTCCTTGAACGGTTCCTTTGTGAATTTGGATCCATTTTGATAAGATTCCGTCGTACCTCACAGTGCATTGGATGCCAGAGAGAAGGCAATTCAATAATCGCCATATTTTGCCGTGAAACCCCCTCAAAGCTAGTTTGTACAGAAGGCCATCGATCCAGACTGAATCGAAGGCCTTCTGTACATCAAGGAAACATGCAAAAAGCTTGCTATGTTTTTCGGCAGTGTAGTGGATACACTCTTGTAAAAGATATGATACCATATTGCAATTGTCCCCTCTCTGGAATCCATGCTGCAACGGATGAACTCTAATCATGTTTGGGGCATTATCCTCCAGGCGAATATGCACCACTTTCTCAAACAGTTTGTAGATAACTGGAAGGATCGTAATTGCCCTATAGCTATTGAACTGGTCTCTAGGCTTAATGCCTCCTTTGTAAAGGGGTACAATGATCCCACGTTTGGCCGCTATAGGAATATGTTCTAGCTCAAATATTGCAGAGAATAATGTGGATAAGCACTGGATCAAATGCTGACCACCGTATATTAGGTGTTCATAATTAATGTAATCATAACCATGGGCCTTGTTCATACTCAAATGGGACAATGCACCCGATATTTCGTTCGTTGTAGTACAATAACTGAGACGAGAGTCAATTTCTGAAACCAGTGAACTTTGTTTCAGGCGATCCGTCTTTCTTGTAACGAGCGCCAACATTTCCGAGTCGAAATAGGTATCAGTGTAGTCTGTGTTATACAGTTTCTGAAAATAGTTTGCCCACGCTCCACTGATTTCCATTTTGTCTCGGAGAACGTTGTCATCGACACGAAAGAATGATGCGTCGAATCGGGATTTACGCCTAGCGTTGAATAGTTTATAGAACATGTGTTGGTCAATTTCTGAACATTTATCGACGTTTGTATCGTAACTACTTAAAAATGTCTCAGATGCCCTTCTGTGTTCGCGACGAAAATCCCGTTTCGATGCCTTGTAACGAACATAGGAAGGGTCATCAGAACTTCTCGGCCTTCCGTTTGATATCCAAACTCTGCGACATGCACGCATTTCGTAATGCAGACATTTTAGAACCTCACTCCAATATGGCTTGATGTGCTTTGAGTATTTTACCGTTGGAATTGTTTCCCTTGATGCGGTATCGAGGGCTTTTACCAATGACGCGTAATATTTGTCAAGCCTTTCTACGGAATTGATTTTTCGTCGGGGAGATAAGACGTAAGTTTACCAACATATGAAGATTTGAGTGATTCGTCATTTTTCAGAGAGTTCCATCATTACACCAATAACGATGCGCTTCTCGCCTTCAACATATGTGTATAACACGGCAATGAATTGGATCACACTGCCATAATTCGCAGTTCAAATAGGTTCAAGCAAGACAATAATTAGCATGGTACTAATGTTTTCAAACGACAGCAGCGTATTTACAGTTAAGTTCGCACATTCGAAAAGCGAACGTTACCACTCTTTACACCTGGATTCCGTGCTGATTATTGTTTTCTCGAGATTCTACAAGTAACTATAATTCGCTCCTCACCTGAAAGTGCGAAAATTGCCAAGTTTGTGTGGACGGCTGCTCATTTTGAGAAGTTGTATAAATATTCGTCCCATTACTCCCATGTCATCAGTTGATTGAATCCATCTCAGAAATCACACTAACCGCAAAGTTACTGCTCACGATGGATCGAACAACACTCGAAACTTCAAAACTGAATCCAACTTCAGGTAAATATATTGTCGTGAATTAAAGCAACTGTTTGGATACATGCGAATTGAATTTAAAGTTACGATCAGCAAAAGACGGGCGCCGAACTGTCATGAATTTAAGCAACACATCGGGTACTTGTACATTTAATTATCTCTAAAGAAATTATGAACAAAAGACGGATCCAGATTTTTCTCGAGAATGGAACAGAAAAGAACGTTGCTTGTTGTGGCATTCCTGATATGGTAACATCTGATTCATTTGTGTGGGAAAAATTTACAACAGCGGGAAAATTGCTATAATAAAATTAACATTTCATATAATAAACATTTCCCTCTATCAATCATTGACGAGAGGTTAGCCCATAGGAAACGTTCAGATAAGTCCAGCAAACGAATCATGTTGAACTTGTTATCTAAACATTCCACTCAATAAATAGATCTCCTTCTATACATTTATTTATCTGTCTGTCCCTGCAAATAAATAACAGACAATTCCAATGTAAACTTTTTAACTGACTGAGAGAATAGTTCAGTATAGAAAGGGTTAAACCATATAACGTCCATTTGCGAAAAGTTCTAGATCAGTTCCAAATTGTATTTAAAAATATCACACGAGGGCTTTTAAAATAAAGTGAGAAATGATTGTTGTGTCTCTCTCTGTGAGGTATTGTGATCTCATATTGTGTTGTTTATCATTGCCGTGAATGTTTTCACCGCACACTGTCACACATCTGTTTGATAATTTTTTGCAACTTGAATTATTTTTGCTTCCAGATAAGACTCCGATTCAGTCTGCCGTCCGGAAGAATACGACGTTCTCACCAGATAAAGTTAGGAGACTTAAAGCGGTGTACTCTACGCATAGGTACCCGTCCAGATAAATTAGACAAGAACTGGCGGACGAATTTAAATTACTAGAGAGAAAGATAAAGGTACACTTAACAGCGATGACCTCTATATATAATCCGATTTATTTATTTATGCAAATTCGAGATTCGGACACTCAAAGTGATAACTGTTTTGATGTTTCTGATATGATGAACTTGAAGAAAACATTTCTCAAAACATAGTAATGTAGCTGACGTGCACTGTCACTTCAGTTTTTCTTGGGCCTCAGATAACCGCTTCCCAACAGGGGCAGATCGAGCTATATGTTATAGGTTTTACGGAGTTTATCTGACCCCGTGTCCCGGCCTCCACCAATTTTTAAAGTTGGAGAATTTAGGCTCTTCGCCATGAAATATGGATACTTGAAGCATAAACACTTTATAATCTTTGGTTTGAGTTATTGCATTGTTTGTAACATAAACAATATCAATGCACCAATGCGATGTTCTAAGACATATCTTAGTCGCGCATATGATTTAGCATAGAGAATGAACGGTTACCTTCTTTCGTGTATATAGATAATATAGCACCCATGTGCACACTGTTCAACTTCTTATGGGGCTTGAAGAACCAGTTTCCCATTCTTGTAGTTATGAATGTTTCCTTTTTATCACAGATCTGGTTCCAAAACAGGAGACAAAAAGAGAAACGAGAACGAATAATGAAAACAGCATCGTCTCTCGCAGCAAGCTCAACATTACCCACAAGAAGTAGCCTCACAACAACGCCACCATGTGGGCCGCTTACTTCACCAATACTAAATGATACATGTACCTTTTACAACCAGCATCACCTCACACAACAATATTCGGTGCACGCGAACTGCAACACGAGCACGTTACCAAAATGCTTGGCACCTTGTTGCAAACCCTTAATGTCTCCGGAAAGTTTGCAACGAGACAATACTTGGTCTACAAGCCCATACACTTATGGTGCCATGTTTTCAACAGCCAGTCCAGTCTGGCACAGCCCTCAGATGGCATATCCATATGTCGGATGTAACGGCTACCAACCGATGGCAAATTATTTCAATGACCACCAATCTCTTCGTTCCTCGCCGCAAGATGGTGGGACCATCCTACACGGGAAACATTTTCTTGGACTTCCAATGCCGTTGAATTTATAGACTACATGTGGAACTACCTTAGTGAATGACACTATTGTTGGATCGCATCCATGTCTTTTTGAAGTGCTATAGTATTGTTTGTTGTTGTTGTTGTTGTTTTGTTATTGGATCGAAGGCTGCATGAATAAATAAAAAATATTAAAACTTAAATGTGTGTTATGACTGAATGAACTATTAGTTCTACCATTCAGTTATAAAAAGAGACAGTGGAATTGTCTAAGAATCATCTGGAGGGGTGTTCATGGAGAATAAGTTGACGACAGATAATAAAAGTGAAAAAGTAGTCCTATTTATTGGAGGAAAATGTTCAGATAATAAGTTCAACAAACGACCTATGGACGATTTTTGAACTTATTATCTGAACATTTTCTATGGAAAATATATGAGTATTAATATCAGTTATATAAAGGGTTAAAATAATGGACTTGTTATGGCATTGAGAAATAATCACAATTTGTGGCGAAATGCATCATTACCGATGAAAAGGTAACATATTAGTCATTTCTCAAGCCGACAATTTAAAAGTTTCGTCTGTACTATGATTTGTGCTGCCATGCCGTCAAATGTCCCCCCGAAGGCCTTTGAGAAATGAGTAAAAAAGAAGGATGCGCACTGGGATTTTGTTTAGTTTTTATGTACATGGGCTTTGTCAGTTCTAAGGTGGAGAAAAGACCACTCGGGGGACAAATCAACTGCATGAATTAGAAACGATACACTTGCTGAGATTCGCGAATAAAGTGTGTTGATATCCTGGCAAATCGCTGCGCACCGGGAACAGAACCATATCCGCCATTCCTAGAATCATATGACAAATGACGTGCCTAGAAGGTTTTTGTTGAGGATGTGAGGGGTGTCCAATGTTCAACTGTAACCCCATTGAATCAGACAGAAATTTCCAAGTCCGTACAATGCCGTATGCACCATCTTTCTTTAGTGCTGACGCAAGATTTCCAAGTTTGGACATTTTCCAAATGGTGGCCATTTTAGAAAAACATATTTTTGACCGAAAGTCAGGGGGGGGGGGGGGGTCAAAGCCACCAACAAGCAATTTTTTCCGCAACTAAAAAAAAAAATTCCTGCTTGTTTTTTAGTGTTTTGGCAATGAGATGGGCTTCAAAACCACTTTGAATGAGAGAAATAATGTAATTCTAACTGTAAACTGACTGCAGGCAGTTATCGTGTTGTATTTTGTTGCAAATTTTTAAATCCAAGATGGCCGCTGGCAGCCATGTTTTTTTGGCCGAATGACCTCAAAATGACTCATTCCTATTTACATGTCCATGTTATCATCCATGATAAATAGTATGCACAGAAATTCATATACAGCTGTTTACAGTGAATTTCCCCCCGCAAATCTCTGTTTTAGTGTTAAAAGGGGGGGGTGGGTGTCCAAAAAATGGTCGGAAAAAACTGCCGAAAACAGGGGGGGGGGTCTGGAAAAAAATTGCACATATAGGGCCCAAAAAGTTTTCCAACCTCGAGGGACCCACCACCCCATTTTTGCAAAAAAAAAAATTTGTTTGCTCCACCCCCGTTTCTCATGTTTTTATCAAAATTTCAGAGGTTTTTTTTAGCCGTTCTTCAATAACTGTGTTAACTGCCTTACTAATTGGTAAACACAGATCAGAAAAACGAAAAATATACTGTATTTCCATGTGTTTCCTGGTATTTTCAGTATCTAACAACAATATTAATTAAGCATTGTGTAGGTACACTATATTTCACAAATTGCCCTAGACCCCATTATAGCCTTAATATATCGAGTGTGTCTGACAGAGAACACTGGCCAGTGTAAATAGTGGTAAACAGGTCAGGGGTTCCACAATTATATGTGCATGATCAAAGAACACTTTAGTCTTATCCAACGGGATGGGGTGGGGAGGGGAATTGTTTTTTGGTTATGTATACACATAGATATATGGTTATTATACTGCCTGATATTAGTCGGCGGGTATATATAGTTGACGTCTCGAGCCGTACAAACATTTTGAATTTTAACTCAAGAGTCAGTTGTCATATTTGATGCCCTATGGCATGGTGACGGACCAGAAATTGGGGACGAATATGCATAATATCGCGGGTTGTGACCACCAATGCCTACCAGAGTTATGGGCCCTGTTCGACTTTATGAAATTCAGTCCATACACAGTTTTTGCAATATAAGTTAAGTGTCGGTTGTCAAATTTTGATGTGGTTTGGTATGGTGATAGACCAGAATGAAGAATTGAATGTCATTTCCCAATGCATCTGAATGCATCACATTATTTCAGTTCATCTATTTGTAAGTGATAACAGTATACAATTAGTATTTTAGTTTCGTCTTGTTGAGCAGTAAAGCTCCCAGATGTATTAAGTTCGGAAATTCAATGAGAATAGCGTCACCTTCATTTGAGATTGTCTGAGCAGTAAACAGTAATGTCATTCATCATAACCAATTCAGTTTTATTTGGATAATTGTTGCAAATTAACATTACTTGCAATCATTCAAGATGAGAAATAACCAGAAGGAATGAATTTGACTACATGCCAGAACAAGACAGTATTTCAGACATTAGAAATTTATGAGATACCCTTTTCAATTTCATGTTATGCAACAATCAGGTTAATGATATCTACAAATAGTCATCATTGAGTATTCACCATGTAGTATCCAATTTGTAATAGAGTTTTTTTTGTTTTATTACTTTTATTCAGATAATACAACTGGGTAATATATTAATTTTGTTACTAAATATTTCTTCCGTTGATCATAAGTTTCCTGAACGTTAATACGGTGGTCCACTGTGAAGTGGTCCGGTATACTGTGAAATCCAGAATGTTGCTAAATCTGAGGCTAAAGAGTCACTTTAGCTGCCTATATAGCCCTATACCAACAAGAATGGTACTAACATGCTTACAAACAACATTACATGGTCAGTACTTGTAAATTGTTTGAAAAAAAAACCCATTTTGGAAAAAAATTACAAGCACCATTTTTTCCGCCTCTGGACCACCCACCGACCCCGGCCCTATATACCGATTTTTTTTGCAGCCCCCCCCCCCCCCCCTGCCGAAAACGGAAAAAAATTTGGCGGTGGGGGTGGGTGGGTACACAAAATGATCGAAAGGGAAAAAATGCCATACGTGCCTGAAATTATTTTCCGACCCCCCCCCTGCGAAAGTAGGAAGAAACTTGAATTAAAAGCTTAATTTCAAAGTTTCAATTAGTCTGAGCCTTGACCAGTTACATCAGAAATCATACGCATTAAAATCTATTGAGAATATGTCAAGCCTTAGACAAAGTTTTGAATTAAGATTGTAAAAGAAAAGTTATGGAATTGTAAACAAAAGATTAATTATACTGTTTGTAACCATTTGAACTCTGTTGTAACTGGTTGATCATAGCGCTTTCAGAAAAGGCTCAGTATAACATTCAGCATCAACAGACAATTTCTCCATAGTTTAATTTATATATGTTTACATTAAATTGAATTGTGGTCTCCTAGTTACTCCTTACAAACAAGAGTGCTTGCTTTGCTGTCAGTGAAAATCTTGAGTGTTTTCAAATATTGTGCAAACTGTGGTACTTCTTGAAATGTTTTTAAAAACCCTGAAAATTATTTCATGATATTTGGGTTATTTGTTTAACAATTTGTTGTGTTCAGAAAGCTAGCAATAGTTTACTCCCTTTTTATTATATCAGAAAGAGGAAAACGTTTTCCTTATTTCCTCAGACAAAATAGAGAAATATCTGTAAATTAGAAAGTGGAAGACAATATTGAAAGTGATGATTTGGACATCTTATGGAATAGAAAATGTTTTACTCTTTATGCAGCTTATAGTCCAAGTCTGCTTGTTCGTTAACCAGCTAGGGTATTGGTATATCGAGATGTTAGAAATCTAAACAGACATGCATACTAGCTAGCCTGTATGGCTATTAATGTAAATTTCTGCAAAAGTAGAGGATTTTAATATAGCAGAGATATAATAGTTTCTAACATTGGCTCAGACTTGCCTTAAAGGTATAATCACACTTCCCGGTGTGTCAAACCAACATAATCGTGAGGGAAATCCAACACATTTTCAAGATCATAATCCACAGACTCATATAATCAAAAAAATGACACGGATACCAGACTGAGCATCATTTCATTTGAGGAAAAATTATAATAAAAAACTGTATTTATTAAAAGAATGGATTCACAATCATGAAATTCAAAGTTGGAAGTAAATGTATATAGGTAACCACTCTTGTTCTAGCCACACTAATCACCTCCTTTTTTATCAAAAGGTTATGACAATATATGAAAGATACTTGTGAACCAACATAATCGTGAGGAAAATCTAACACATCTTCCAGATAATAATCCAGGCTCATCCAAAATATTTCAGCATATCACACTATGTTATTGGCTGCGTATTATTTTGTCCATTTCAGCTAAAATTCTCAGTAATGAAAATTGTATTTTTTAAAAGAATGCATTAATAAATCATGAAATTCAAACATATAGGGAGGGTCACTTGATTCTGAGCACGTGTGTTGTTTCTATACTAAATACTCATTGACGAGTAGTTCCCAAAGAGGATGTTCATATAATAAGTTCAACAATCGACCATAGGTCATTTGTTGAACTTATTATCTGAATATTTTCCCCCAATAAATAGGACTCCTAACTTCTGCACTATTATTATCTGTTGTCGTCTGCTTATTCTACCTGAACACCTCTCCAGATGATTAATAGACCATTCCAATGTACACGTTTAAACTGAATTGGGAGAATCCACTCAGGATAGAAAGGGTTAAAATAAGAAATGATGCTAACCAATAGTTCATTTCGTCATAACACAGATTTATGTTTCAATATTGTTTTATTTATTCATGCAACCTTCGATCCAATAACAAAACAACAACAACAAAAACAAAACTATAGCACTCCAGAAAGACATGGATGGGTTTCAACAATATTGCCATTCAATAAGGTAGTTCCATCTGTAGTCTATACATTCAACGGCATCGGAAGTCCAAGAAGATGTTTCCCGTGTAGGATGGTCCCACCATCTTGCGGAGAGGAACGAAGAGATTGATGGTCATTGAAATAATGTGTCCTCGGGTGGTGCCCGTTAAATCCGACATATGGATAGGCCATGTGAGGACTGTGCCAGACTGGACTGGCTGTTGAAAACATGGCACCATAAGTGTATGGGCTTGTAGACCAGGTACTGTCTCGTTGTAAACATTCCGGAGACATTACTGGTTTGCAACAAGGTACCAAGCATTTTGGTAATGTCTTCGTATTGCAATTCGAGTGCACCGAATGTTGTCGTGTGAGATGATGCTGGTTGTAAGAGGTACATGTAGCACCAAGTATTGGTGAAGTAAGCGACACACACGGTGGCGTAGCCGTGAGGCTGCTTCTTGTGTGCAATGTTGAGCTTGCTGCGAGAGCCGATGCTGTGTTCATTAATCGTTCTCTTTTCTCCTTTTGTCTCCTGTTTTGGAACCAGATCTGGAATAAAAAGGAAATACATATAAATACAAGTAAGGAAAATGTTTCTTAAAGCTGCATAATAAGTTGAACAATGTGGATCCGAAACCTACATGTATACATGAAACAAAGTAACAGTTCATGCTATGTTAAATCATATGCGCGACTAAATATATTTATTAGAACCTCGTATTAGTGCAATGAAATTGATTATATTGCAAAAAAATGTAATTATACTCAAACAAAAAGTCGTAATGTGTTGATGCTTCAGGTTTCCATAGTCCATGTTTCGTGGCATATATATGGAGCCTAATCTCTCCAACTTTAAGAATTGATGTCGCCATTAAAACTTTGGTGGGGCCGGGTCACGGGGTGATGTAAACTCCCTGCACTCTATAACATATAGCTATGCCCTTGTTAGGAAGCGGTCAGCTGAGGCGTAAGAAAAACTGTAGTGACTATACGTCCGCTATATCACTAGGTTTTGAGTAACGTTTTCATAGCCGAAGTCCTAACTATTAATACTGTGAGTGACCAAACTCGAATTTGCATAACACATCGGTGTATTTATAGAGGTCATCGCTGTTACATGTACCTTGATCTTTCTCTCTGGAAAATTAAACTCGTCCGCCAGTTCTTGTCTAACTTCTCTGGACGGGTACCTATGCATAGAGTACACCGCTTCCAGTCTCCTAACTTTATCTGGTGAGAACGTCGTGTTCTTCCGGACGGCAGACTGAATCGGAGTCTTATCTGGAAGCAAAAATAATTCAAGTTGCAAAAATTTTATCAAAGAAGTTGTGTGACAGTATGCTCTGAAAACATTCACTGCAAAGACAAACAACACAATATGAGATCCCAATACATCACACAGAGAGAGGGAGACACACAACAATCATTTATTACTTTATTTGAGATATATCGAAAGCTGAATTGTGGAAATTGCACATTCAATCAGTTCTTGTTTCTAAATATATAACACTTGACTTCTATGCACATCCATTTACAGCCCTTGTTTGTTTGTTTATTTCTTATTTTAAAATGGAATTTGGAACTGAACTATAACTGTTCTAATATGTACGCAATGGTTTAAGTTTAACCATTTCTATACAGAATGATTCCCACTCTCATATACATCTGAATTGTTCAGCATTGATTTACAGGAATGTGCTGGTAATATAATCAGACGACAGGTAAAAAGAAGTATAAAATGATATCTATTGATGGAAATGTTTAGATCTATAATACATTTCCTATGGGCTAACAATGAAATTCATTGCATTTTTTCAGCAGTAAATTATTCCCACACAAATGAGTCAGATGCTTTTTATTTTACCATAACAGGAATGCCACAGCAAGCAACGTTATTTCCTGTTCCATTCTCAAGTGAAATCTGGATTCGTCTTTTTTTCTTAACAATTTCTTAAGATGGTGATATAATATCTAATTAAATTCTTAAGATATAATTAAATTTATTTGTACCCAAAGTGTTGTTTTTAGTTCATGGCACTTCGGCCCCCATTTTTGGCCCGATCGTAGCTTTAAATTCAATTCACATGTACCCAAATGGTTGCTTTAATTCACTACAATATATTTACCTGAAGTTGGATTCAGTTTTGAAGTTTCGAGTGTTGTTTGATCCATCGTGAGCAGTAACTTCCCGATTAGCGTGATTTCTGAGATGGATTTAATCAACTGATGACATAGGAGTAATGGGTCGAATATTTATACAACTGCTCAACATGAGCAGCCATCCACACAGCTTTGGCAATTTTCACACTTTAAGGTGAGGAGCAAATTACAGCTACTTGTAGAATATTGAAAAAGTAATAATCAGCACGGAATCCAGGTGTAAATAGCGGTAACGTTCGCTTCTCGAATGTGCAAACTTAACTGTAAATACGCTGCTGTCGTGTGAAAAAAATCAGTACCATGCTAATTATTGTCTTGCTTTAACCTATTTGAACTGCGAATTATGGCAGCATGTTCCAATGCCCGGTCGTGTTCTACACATAATATGTTGAAGGAGAGAAGCGCACTGTTATTGGTGTGATGAATCATCGGATTTTACACCAAATTTTCAATTTGAATCAAACTTTCCTGATGTAATTTTCAGCTTACAAGGAAAAAGTAAACAAGACACTCTTGCAACCACCATATTTTTATATGGTGGCACATGTATCGCAAAACACAAAAGCAGGCCTGTCATGAATCATCATATTTATCCAGAGAGACGGCAATTGAACACGCAGCATGAAACCCCACAGTCCACATCTTACCATTATAACTTCTATCTGATTTCAGTTACGCATTACACCAGAATTGTAAATACTCTATCATCTTATAAAAACATACTGTAATTTCAACTTTGTATCGGGAGAGGGGTCTCCTGTAAGTTTCCGTAACTTTTACCCCAATCCCTTTGTAATTCACAATAACATTTGTTTAAAGGTAACACAAAGGAATGCATTAGTTTTAAGTTGAAAACCAGTACAACGGATCATGATTGAGAACGCTCTTTATTATTTATCGTTTTGGGTAAACGAACGCATGAACGCTCTTTATCAGAGACAATCTTTGTATTTTTTGTTAATCTGTCAAAAATTCAAAACGTGCAAAAGTTCCCCCTTTGAAAGCCGATATTGGACCATCTACATTAACCATCGGTTTGGTATTTGCGGCATAGTATGACATTAGCCCTCTAATGATTATGTTTTCAAAAACGAGAGATAACTGTAAGATGTCCATTATTTCATTAAATCTTACTTTTAGAAAATAACGGATATGACGATAAATTCACACCACAAAGAGATGGGGAAATATTTTTAATAAGTCAGCCCAATGTTTCACCGAAGAAGGCAAGTCCCATATATTGCCGTCTTTGCCCCAGCAATAAAGCTGACAAGGTCGTGATATGATATATAGTGACTGCATGAAAAAACGATAAACACCACCAAAAAAAAACAACAACACATAATTTTTTTTCTTTCGTTTGATATATAACTTGACGAAGTCTATTTAAGCGAAGTCGACATATGGCAATTCGCCAATTCGGCAATTTTCGATCGTAAGAATGGGGTACTGTTTTGTGATTGCATCCCATTATCGACACCGACCGTCAGGTGGCTATAACGGCCATCTCCATATCCGGTTAGAAGTAAACAAACTTATTTTCGGTAGTCATCTGTCAGTTTCATTCTGTCTCTCGACCCGTTCGGATCGTTATTCTGTTAATTCTTCATCACCCAACTAATAACAATGCCGACACAATTGCAATACCGGTATTTTAAAACTCTGTTGGTGTTGCTTGAAGTAACACCTCGTGTGAGTATTTGCAGCTATTGACATTTAAATGTCGAAATAAAATTTAAGAATAACAAACAAATCAGTTATTCAGTTAACATGATACACGTATATATGCCATATAATTCCTTAGTACACTGTTTCATTTAATTTGTATTTTGTGCGTGCTGTTTTTCCTCTTTCTGGATGTTTGAGATAAGAACTCAAAATTAATTAATTACGGAAAATACAATCCCGGATTAATTAAAACAGCTAATACCACAAAAAACTGGTGTAGTTTTCGCACCTTCTTCGATGACAGATCACACAATCTAATGTGGCTTCTAAGCCGAAACATAAACAACCGGAAGTATCTTGGACTGTTATGCACGAATTACCTCCCCGGAATGCAACACCTCATTGAATTGATATCCGTGTATAATCACTACTTACCGGACAGAGAAACCGACGACCGCTTTTCGTCGGCAGGTTTTGCTAGTTTCCCATACGATATCTCAACTTCCCTTCGTTTTATACTATCGAATTATACTCCAAAAGAAAGGAAATTTCATGGCCAATAAGACACAATCAAATATATTGTGACTGAGCAAAAATATTTTGAGAATCTATGAGGAATATGATAGATGGTGTGTTCTCCCAAAATCAGACTTGTGAACCTTGTCACTGTTATAGTTACGCGCGCGCCGCGTATATACTGTTTGTCCAAATTCTAGATAGATATGGTGATGGTTCGCTGGGCTTTTTATTTATAGATACTGGGTTTTTCCGGTTTAAAAGTCGAATTGCGCGACCAGGAGGCCGAGTCCGGTAAAAGGTATAGTTGGGAATTTCAATTTCGTTTATTGTCTTTTACATTATTATGTCAATAATGTTGATTTTTATAGATATTTTTCGTTCTGCAGCCCACTGATGGTTGTGGTCGGAGTCGGCCGAGTCGACCGCCGGTTCGTTAATTAGGTGCTGGTTGTTAACGGAGGTCTGAGTTGGTCATTCGCGAAACCAATATATTTTATATACTATAATTACAATCATGGGTTTATAATATATGATCTTGATCGTGTTACCATTTCTGACTATGGTTTTCTTGTATATATTGGTATATCTGGTATTTATTCCCAGGGGCCTGTGATGGCGTTTCTGGTCGATAAGAAATGAGAGTTTGTTCATGCTCACTGGAATAAGCTCATTAGAAGCAACGAGCACTCATACCAAGTCCGTACATTGCCTCCATAAATCTGATATATAGGCCAGTAGGCCAGGCCTAAATAAAATACAATGAGTCTCGTTGGCAAAATAATTCTCGTTTGTTTATCGGCGATTTGTTCGGGACGAATGGCGGACTGTTTGTTTACATATTGCGTAGTTCAGATGCCGAGTTTTACAATAGGGTAAATCCATTGTTGAAAATTTACGACACTAATAGTTTAATGATACATACTTCAATTGGGTGTAGTGGCTGAGTCGTAAAATATCAGTTTGAAGTAGTGAAATAAGCACACAATATGTCTTTCTCAGATTCATTAGTATTTTCAAGTTATGTGCCACCAAAATTGGAAGTTTATCTAATTTCAAAGCCTCAATTTCTCAGAATAAGCTAATTATCCATTTGCTATGGGCTAGAATTTTAAAAACAAGATTTTGCCCAAAAAACGATTACTTTGTGCATATATGAATGAAAAAGAAAAAAATATTCTTTAAAACAATGCTTGTTTCATGAATTGTATGGACTAAATTTGCATGGCTTGAAGAAATGCCATGTTTTTTAGGTTATAACTCAATAAATTGATATCCATATGCCTTGTATAACCTCATAAGTATGCTATGTTAATCACACTGTGATGGGAATTTCCAAAACATATGTGATGAGAATTGACTAATGGCCCAAAATGAATGCTTAAACTTGACTCTTTTCCAAAAATGCCATTCTGGGGCTTTTCCCTCGTGTATTTCGATATATTTATACGGTCATGAGTGTTCTGTGCACATGTAAATTGCACTGTATAGTTTATAACTTTCCTAATTTAGCTCTAGGAGACTAGGACCACATGCAGTGGTCATACTATTTACATAAGACTTTACTATGTTATCATATAGGTTGTATATACTGTAATTTTTATGTATGTTTAACTGAAATGAATCTTATCTTATCAGCGGACTCCGTCTTAACATGCATTTCAGAGTTTGGTATATGATTCTAACCAAATTGTTTTGGAACTTCAGCGTCACGATTACTTTCAAAAAATATCCATATCATTCGGACAGGCCGGCACTTGGATCATCTTTAATAATTCTAGAACCGAACAAGCCGAAACCTAATCTTTCAAATCGTATTGTTCGCAGATTAGGTTTCGGCTTGTTCGGTTCTAGAATTATTAGTACAGGGACCCTGAAGCCGAGTCCTGCTAACTCATAATTTACACTTATTTAATGTTTCCATTCGTTGTACAGTTCCGGGCCTATAATATCGAATAACACATAATAGCCTATACTATTAATATGACATTAGCACATAAAACACAAACAAACATACACGTTTTCGCCATTGCACATGTACACCCTCGACCTAAAGATGGTCCAAGTGCCGGCCTGTCCGAATGATATGGATATTTTCAAGCAGAAACGGTCAAAATGCGAAGTATATCATCCTCTTCTTTAGCATCCCAAATCCGGTTTGGTGACATCTCATCGCAGGATCGATCCGCGGCTTTGACACCCGAAATTATGGTGGGTACCCAAATTTGGTCACGGATAGTATTTTTGCGAACCACTCTGTAGGCTAGAAAATTTTATGGCTAATTAAAACATATATTTTTCTCTTGATACACCCATTATCCACGGTCAATGGCTGATAGTTATGTTTCAAACGAACTACCTAACGTCAAAAAGTGTCTACTATTTATAATAAAATAGGAAAAAGATGCAATAATGATTTAGTGTGTAAAATTAATTAATATTATCTCTTGAAACACTTTTGTGTTGAAAATAGCATTCGTTGTATCTGCCAATGAATGTCACTGAATTTCACTCATTTTTCGGGAAGCTGACTTCAAAATTGAACATGGGAAATCATATTGGCACAAACAAATTAAGAAGTATACATCTTGAATTATGAAACTTTACAATCACACGCTCCTCCATAATATACATTGATCTCATATATAATTTACCTCTTGTTTTGATGTTCGGTTTCAGAGCTATGATCGTTTTTTTTGTAACTTGACAACGCATTGTAATGGGGAATTTATATTTTTTAGTTGTTTTTATATAACGTGATCATAAAATTCTAAATAAACCTCAACTAATATAAGCTGTAACAATATTTTCGATATGACTAGAATATTGTGACCAGATTTCCTTTTGTGATTTCGCCTAACTCAAATTAAGTGACTTGTGTTTGCATAACTACTGTAATACTATTTTTTCAACACTAACATGTTTTAGGAGGAAAGTTCAAATCATGTTACACATTAACAACTTATTTTGTTCTATTTATGCACAAAAACCTTAAAACATTGATAAAAGAAAACTTCCCAGAATGGCATTTTTGGAAACTAGTCAATACGAAGGATTCATATAGAGCCCTATTAAAGTTAATTTTCTTCATAATTTTTAATTACTTCACAATTTGTTTAATCTAGTATACACAAAAGGTTAGGAAAAACACAGGACATCCCTATATCATTTTATCGAGTTGCATTACCTCAAATACATATGGCATTTCATCACACCAGTTCTGTATCACAGTCAAATTTGTGCAAATTCTAGTGAGAAATTGATTTACTAACACATCGAAAAAAGCCCTTAAATTTTTCTCTAGGTTTTAAAATACTAGACCATAAAATGTGGATTTTAGCTAATTCTGAGAGACAGACTCCACATGTGCTTCCAATTTTGGAGGCACATAACAAGAAATATACTCGAATTTGAGAAAGGTTTCTGCTCTGTAAATCTTCCACCACCATTATAAAATCTACAACTATGGTATAATACTGAAAGGACTCATGAAAGTTTTAGAAAACATCATCGGAAAACCATAAATTTAGTATATTATTCCAAATTTTCACAAACTTATTTTAACAAATTCACCAGTTTCGCATTTCTTGATTCTTTTTTATTTTGAGTATGTTATTTATAATGGGTCAATGCACTTATTCCTACTAAGAAACATTTTGCTGCAACTAGTTTGAGGTAAAACCATAAATGCACTGGAAAATAGATACAGAAAGCCCTGATTTTAAAGCCACGAGTCCAATTGGTGCTTTCCCCGGGCAACCCTGCGTATCCTTTCACGTATATTGGTCCATCGCTATATCAAACACTATTCACATCAAACTGTTAGTACTTAAGTAACAAGGCTAAATGTGTGGAAAATATAGCTTCTCCTTTTTAGTCCAAACTTGTTCACCTTAATTTTAATATCCGCACATACATTCGGTGTTAGATAGCCTATTTTCAAACAACTTTTTTGTTGTCAAATCATAATGCAATGAAATTTTATTTCTGCAATGATGTTGGCAATTCATCCATAATTGTAACACATTTTCATTTTACATGATACAAGTCATATTTTTCACAATTAACTTGAAGACGAAAACAATGTAATAATGTTCTCGGTTGTATTTTAGCATGTAGACAGGTACATTGTCTCCCCTAACAACCCATAGGTCGTTTGTTAATCTTATTATCTGAACATTTTCCTCCAATAAATATGACTCCTACTGCACTTTTATTATTTGTCGTCTGCATTTCTTCCTGAACATCCATCCAGATGATTAATAAATAAAGCCAACTGTCTACTTTTATAACTGTATGGGGAATCAATTCAATATAGAAAGGGTTAAAATAAGAAATCATGTTAACCAATAGTTCATTTCGTCATGACAAAGATTTATGTTTCAATATTTTTTTTAATTTATTCATGCAGCCTTCGATCCAATAACATAACAAAACAACAACAATAAAAAACAACACTATATAGCACTTCAAAAAGACATGGATGTGTTTCAACAATATTGCCATTCGTTAAGGTAGTTCCATATGTAGTCTATAAATTCAACGGCATCGGAAGTCCAATAAGATGTTTCCCTTGTAGGGTGGTCCCACCATCTTGCGGCGAGGAACGAAGAGATTGATGGTCATTGAAATAATGTGTCCTCGGATTGTACCCGTTAAATCCGACATATGGATAGGCCACGTGAGGACTGTGCCAGACTGGACTGGCTGTTGAAAACATGGCACCATAAGTGTACGGGCTTGTAGACCAAGTACTGTCTCGTTGCAAACATTCCGGAGACATTAATGGTTTGCAACAAGGTGACATGCATTTTGGTAACGTGTTCGTGTTGGAGTCCGAGTGCACCGAATATTGTCGTGTGAGCTGATGTTGGTTGTAAGAGGTACATGTAGCTTTCAGTATTGGTGAAGTAAGCGTCTCACAGGGCGGCGTAGCTGTGAAGCTGCTTCTTCTGAGTAATGTTGAGCTTGGTGCGAGAGCTGATGCTGTTTTCATTAATCGTTCTCTTTTCTCCTTTTGTCTCCTGTTTTGGAACCAGATCTGGAATAAAAAGGAAACACACATAAATACAACTTATACAAGTAATGAAAAATGTTTCTTTAAGCTGCATAATAAGTTGAACAGTGTGCATCCTTACCTACATGTATACACGAAACAAGGTACCGTTCATGCTATATGTTAAATCATATGCGCGACTAAACATATTTATTAGAATCTGGTATTGGTGCAATGAAATTGATTATATTGCAAAAAATGTAATTATACTCAAACCAAAAATTGTAATGTTTTTTGTGCTTCAGGTTTCCTTAGTCCATGTTCCGTGGCATATATATAGAGAGAGCCTAAACTCTCCAACTTTAAAAATTTATGCCATTTGGTGGGGCCGGTTCACAGGGTGAGGTTAACTCCCTGCACCCTATAACATATAGCCATGCCCCTGTTGGGTAGCGGTCAGCTGAGGCGTAAGAAAAACTGTAGCGATCATACGTCCGCTATATCACTTGGTTTTGAGTAACGTTTTCTTTAAGTTCATCATAACTATTAATACTGTGAGTGACCTAATCTCAAATTTGCATTAACAAATCGGTGTATATATAGGTCATCGCTATTACATGTACCTTGATCTTTCTCTCTGGAAAATTAAATTCGTCGGCCAGTTCTTGTCTAATTACACTGGACGGGTACCTATGCATAGAGTACACCGCTTCCAGTCTCCTAACTTTATCTGGGGAGAACGTCGTGTTTTTTCGGAGGACAGACTGAATCGGAGTGTTATCTGGAAGCAAAAATAATACAAATTGCAAAAAATTATCAAAGGAGTTGTGTGACATTCACGGCAAAGATAAACAACACAATATGAGATCACAATACCTCACAGGGAGAGACACAACAATAATTTATCATTTTCTTTGAGATAGATATCAAAAGCAGTTCATGTTGACTTCTATGCACATTCATTTGAAATTTGGAACTGATCTATAACTTTTCGAATATGGACGCAATGGTTTAACTTCAACCCTTTCTATACTGAATGATTCTCACTCTCAGTTAAACAGTATACACCAGAATTGTTTAGTATTGGTTTACAGGGATGTACTGGTAACATAAACAGACGACAGTTAAATAGAAGTATAACAGAATATCTATTGATGGAAATGTTTAGATCTTATAATCTGAACATTTCCTGTGGGGTAACTATAATTAAATTCATAGCAATTATCCAGCAGTAAATCCCCCCCCCCACACATATGAATCAGATGCTTTATATTTTACAATATCAGGAATGCCACAACAAGCAACGTTCTTTCCTGTTCCATTCTCGAGAAAAAGCTGGATCCGTCTTTTGTTAATAATTTCATAAGATATAATTAAATTTAAATGTACCCAAAGTTTAGTTTTTTAGTTCATGGCACTTTGGCCCCCGTTTTTTTGGCCCGATCGTAACTTTAAATTCAATTCACATGTACACAAACAGTTGCTTTAATTCACAACAATATATTCACCTGAAGTTGGATTCAGTTTTGAAGTTTCGAGTGTTGTTCGATCCATCGTGAGCAATAACTTTGCGGTTAGTGTGATTTCTGAGATGGATTCAATCAACTGATGACATGGGAGTGAAGGGACGAATATTTATACAACTTCTCAAAATGAGCAGCCATCCACACAAACTTGGCAATTATCACACTTTCAGATGAGAAACAAATTATAGTTACTTGTAGAATCTCGAAAAAACAATAATCACTTTCGCTTCTCGGATGTGCGATCTTAACTGTAAATACGCTGCTGTCCGTGTGAAAACATTAGTAACATGGTAAGTGTTGCCTTGCTTGAACCTATTTGAATTGCGAATTATATAGTATGTTCCAATGCCCGGCCGTGTTCTACACACAATATGTTGAAGGCGAGAAGCACACTGTTATTGGTGTGATGATTCACCGGATTTTACACCAAATTTTAAATTTCAATTTCAATCAAACTTTCCTGGGGTGATTTTTAGCTTACAAGGAAAAAGAAAACAAGATACTCTTGCAACCACCATATTTTGTATATGTATGGCACATGCATCGCAAAACACAAAAACAGGCCCGCCATCATCATATGTATCCAACACTCGGCACTTGGACACACAACAGGAAACCTCACAGTCCACACTCTTACCATTATAATATAACTTCTATCTTTTTCAGATATGCAATTCACCACAATTGTAAATACTCTGTCATCTTGTAAACAAATACTGTAATATCAACCTTGTATCGGGAGAGGGGTCTCCTGTAAGTTTCCGTAACTTTTACCCCAATACCTTTGTAATTCACAATAAAATATGTTTACAGGTGACACAAAAGCATGCAGTTTTAAGTTGAAAACCAGTACAACGGATCAGATTTAGAACGCTCTTTATTATTTATCGCTTTTGGGAAACGAACGAATGGATGCTCTTCATCAGAGACAAGCTTTGGGGTTTGTTGTTGTTAGTTTGTCAAAAATTCAAAACTTGTAAAAGTTTCCCTTTTGAAAGCTGATATCTGATCATCGAAATTAACCATCCGTTTGGTATTTGCGGCATAGTATGACTTTAACCTTCTCGTAGCCAAATGTTTATGTTTTCAAAAATCAGATAACTTTAATTTTTAAGATTTAGAGTTATTGAAAATAATACAATTTGAACTACAATCCAAATAGAAGAAATGAAAATATAATTTGTAAAATACGTATGTCAATTGATACGTGTTGTGTGAGTGTAGTCTGAGACAGCCGAGTCAGCCACCGGTTCGTTAATTAGGTGCTGATCGGTGTGACAGTTTGCAGTATAGGTCCCCTATTTGCGGAGATATTTGCGAAAGTCCCCGAATTTGCAGAGCTCCCCTAAAATGGTCGAAATATGTTGATTTTGATGAGGGAACGGGTGCGTATATCTCAATTGATACGCATTTTAAAGAGGTTAGTCGGATACAGCCGAGTCCGCCACGGTTCGTTAATTGGTGCTGATCTGTGTGACAATTTGCAGTAGGTCCCTATTTGCGGAGCTCCCCGAATTCGCGGAGGTCCCCTAAAATGGTCGAAATATGTTGATTTTAATGAGGGAACGGGTGCGTATATGTCAATTGATACGTATTTTAAACAAATAACGACACGATCATCATAATGGTGGTGTGTTCTATCAATGATATCATCATCATCATCATCATCATCATCATCATCATACGGAACAAGTCTTGCGACTGTTCGTCCAATAACATTATTTGCAATGTTTGTTTACAAATATATGTATCGTCATTCGATATTTACTTGTGAGTCACTTGAACATATTACTAACTAATTCTTGTCGTCGAACTCGTATTTTATATAATAGAAAAATGAGTCTATGTATATTTTGAATTGATCGAGTGTTGGAGCCTCAACAGCGAAGTCTGGCAGAGAGTTCCAGCTATTTACCACCATCTGCGTGAGGAAACATTTTTGCGATGGCCTTGTTAAGAATGGGCATCTGTAGCTTTTTATTATGTCCTCTTGTTCTTCCTGATGAATTTCTTTCTAATATTCCACAGGCATTGGTATTGTAATTACCATTCAACAGTTTTCCTTTTGTGATTTCGCCTAACTCAAATTAAGTGACTTGTGTTTGCATAACTACTGTAATACTATTTTTTCAACACTAACATGTTTTAGGAGGAAAGTTCAAATCATGTTACACATTAACAACTTATTTTGTTCTATTTATGCACAAAAACCTTAAAACATTGATAAAAGAAAACTTCCCAGAATGGCATTTTTGGAAACTAGTCAATACGAAGGATTCATATAGAGCCCTATTAAAGTTAATTTTCTTCATAATTTTTAATTACTTCACAATTTGTTTAATCTAGTATACACAAAAGGTTAGGAAAAACACAGGACATCCCTATATCCAGTGTTCACGCTGTCGGTAGCCAAATTAGCCAATGGCTAATCTTTTTCGAATTTGGCTAATAAAAATTTCATTTGGCTAAACTTTTGGCTAAACTTTTTTTTACCCCAAATGGAGACTGAAAGCATGGAGTCAGAAAGCTAATTCATAAAAGCGCTCAATAGATCGACATTCAAGACGAAGTTAGGTGACGAAAGTATTTCATTAATTTCGTACTTATGAAATATCGTTCCGTAACAGCAAAAGGTAAGCTCTAACATTTAGTGTACAGTAAACATATTTTTATTTCCAAATCTAACATAAATTTTGGCAAGTGGGTGTTCAATTCTGTGATGTGAACGATCTAGTCCGAAAATATCGAAAGTGGGAATATATTGCCGACTGTACAAAGGGAAACCCGATCGCGGACAGTACAAAGGGAAACCCGATCGACAACTCTATCAACCAAGCGATCAGTGATATGCAATCATTTTTAGTTTTCACAAGACGGACATTCAAAGACGCATTGACATTAAACCGACCGTGGTTGAATCATGACAATGTGAAGAAAGCAATATTTTGTAAAGTGTGCATTGACGCTGGTATATAAGCAATTTGTTCGTAACAGGCTGTTTTAATCTGGAGAAAAATTACGTCATTCTGCACGAAACAGCAAAAGGTTATTATTTTACATTTAATCCCCTAATCCCCCATTGTCTGTCTGGTCACTCACGGGACTCCCGCACAATGCATGTTTATGATGACATTGTATTTATGTCGGTCGAGGTTTATGAGCACCATGTGTAAGACAATAGCTTAATCAGCCAAATGTGAATCACGACAGATATTTTGTGGCTATTGGTCATCAATACCGATACGGACAAAATAATATGCATGGTTTTATGACAGATTGTAATTTGATATAGGCGTAACAATATTAAGTTATTAGTTTCCAGATGTCACTTAGATATTTTCGCAAGGATAAATATTTAATGATTTAAAAAAAGATATTGATATAAAAAACAAAAATACTGACATTAAGAATGACAATCCCGGGTTACCCCCCCCCCCCCCAATCACTCTTTCACATAAAGATTAATATTTTTTTAATAAATGTTATATATAAAAATACTTCTAGTTCATAAAAATTATTTAAATTATTGTGTATTTTACCTGTGTCTGTTAGATTTTACGTTTTAGTCATTAATTGTGAACCGACCAGAAAACGATGATTTAATTTGGCCAATTTTTTTTTTAATTTGGCCAAAAAACATTTGGCTAAAGTTTTTTTCATTTGGCTAATAAAATTTTCATTTGGCTAAACTTTTGGCTAAAGTTGTTTTCGGTCCAGCGTGAACACTGCCTATATCATTTTATCGAGTTGCATTACCTCAAATACATATGGCATTTCATCACACCAGTTCTGTATCACAGTCAAATTTGTGCAAATTCTAGTGAGAAATTGATTTACTAACACATCGAAAAAAGCCCTTAAATTTTTCTCTAGGTTTTAAAATACTAGACCATAAAATGTGGATTTTAGCTAATTCTGAGAGACAGACTCCACATGTGCTTCCAATTTTGGAGGCACATAACAAGAAATATACTCGAATTTGAGAAAGGTTTCTGCTCTGTAAATCTTCCACCACCATTATAAAATCTACAACTATGGTATAATACTGAAAGGACTCATGAAAGTTTTAGAAAACATCATCGGAAAACCATAAATTTAGTATATTTTTCCAAATTTTCGCAAACTTATTTCAAATAATTCACCAGTTTCGCATTTATTGATTCTTTTTTATTTTGAGTATGCTATTTATAATGGGTCAATGCACTTATTCCTACTAAGAAACATTTTGCTGCAATTAGTTTGAGGTAAAACCATAAATGCACTGGAAAATAGATACACAAAGCCCTGATTTTAAAGCCACTAGTCCAATTGGTGCTTTCCCCGGGCAACCCTGCGTATCCTTTCACTTATATTGGTCCATCGCTATATCAAACACTATTCACATCAAACTGGTAGTACTTAAGTAACAAGGCTAAATGTGTGGAAAATATAGCTTCTCCTTTTTAGTCCATACTTGTTCACCTTAATTTTAATATCCGCACATACATTCGGTGTTAGATAGCCTATTTTCAAACAACTTTTTTGTTGTCAAATCATAATGCAATGAAATTTTATTTCTGCAATGATGTTGGCAATTCATCCATAATTGTAACACATTTTCATTATACATGATACAAGTCATATTTTTCACAATTAACTTGAAGACGAAAACAATGTAATAATGTTCTCGGTTGTATTTTAGCATGTAGACAGGTACATTGTCTCCGCTAACAACCCATAGGTCGTTTGTTGATCTTATTATCTGAACATTTTCCTCCAATAAATATGACTCCTACTGCACTTTTATTATTTGTCGTCTGCATTTCTTCCTGAACATCCATCCAGATGATTAATAAATAAAGCCAACTGTCTACTTTTATAACTGTATGGGGAATCAATTCAATATAGAAAGGGTTAAAATAAGAAATCATGTTAACCAATAGTTCATTTCGTCATGACAAAGATTTATGTTTCAATATTTTTTTAAATTTATTCATGCAGCCTTCGATCCAATAACATAACAAAACAACAACAATAAAAAACAACACTATATAGCACTTCAAAAAGACATGGATGTGTTTCAACAATATTGCCATTCGTTAAGGTAGTTCCATATAAATATAAATTCAACGGCATCGGAAGTCCAATAAGATGTTTCCCTTGTAGGGTGGTACCACCATCTTGCGGCGAGGAACGAAGAGATTGATGGTCATTGAAATAATGTGTCCTCGGATGGTACCCGTTAAATCCGACATATGGATAGGCCACGTGAGGACTGTGCCAGACTGGACTGGCTGTTGAAAACATGGCACCATAAGTGTATGGGCTTGTAGACCAAGTACTGTCTCGTTGCAAACATTCCGGAGACATTAATGGTTTGCAACAAGGTGCCAAGCATTTTGGTAACGTGTTCGTGTTGGAGTCCGAGTGCACCGAATATTGTCGTGTGAGCTGATGCTGGTTGTAAGAGGTACATGTAGCTTTCAGTATTGGTGAAGTAAGCGTCTCACAGGGCGGCGTAGCTGTGAGGCTGCTTCTTCTGAGTAATGTTGAGCTTGGTGCGAGAGCTGATGCTGTTTTCATTAATCGTTCTCTTTTCTCCTTTTGTCTCCTGTTTTGGAACCAGATCTGGAATAAAAAGGAAACACACATAAATACAACTTATACAAGTAATGAAAAATGTTTCTTTAAGCTGCATAATAAGTTGAACAGTGTGCATCCTTACCTACATGTATACACGAAACAAGGTACCGTTCATGCTATATGTTAAATCATATGCGCGACTAAACATATTTATTAGAATCTGGTATTGGTACAATGAAATTGATTATATTGCAACAAATGTAATTATACTCAAACCAAAAATTGTAATGTTTTTTGTGCTTCAGGTTTCCTTAGTCCATGTTCCGTGGCATATATATAGAGAGAGCCTAAACTCTCCAACTTTAAAAATTTATGCCATTTGGTGGGGCCGGTTCACAGGGTGAGGTTAACTCCCTGCACCCTATAACATATAGCTATGCCCCTGTTGGGTAGCGGTCAGCTGAGGCGTAAGAAAAACTGTAGCGATCATACGTCCGCTATATCACTTGGTTTTGAGTAACGTTTTCTTTAAGTTCATCATATAATAGCCAAAAGTCTTAACTATTAATACTGTGAGTGACCTAATCTCAAATTTGCATTAACAAATCGGTGTATATATAGGTCACCGCTGTTACATGTACCTTGATCTTTCTCTCTGGAAAATTAAATTTGTCGGCCAGTTCTTGTCTAATTTCTCTGGACGGGTACCTATGCATAGAGTACACCGCTTCCAGTCTCCTAACTTTATCTGGGGAGAACGTCGTGTTTTTTCGGAGGACAGACTGAATCGGAGTGTTATCTGGAAGCAAAAATAATACAAATTGCAAAAAATTATCAAAGGAGTTGTGTGACATTCACGGCAAAGATAAACAACACAATATGAGATCACAATACCTCACAGGGAGAGACACAACAATAATTTATCATTTTCTTTGAGATAGATATCAAAAGCAGTTCATGTTGACTTCTATGCACATTCATTTACAGCCCTTGTTTGATACCTTAAAATGAAATTTGGAAATGATCTATAACTTTTCGAATATGGACGCAATGGTTTAACTTCAACCCTTTCTATACTGAATGATTCTCACTCTCAGTTAAACAGTATACACCAGAATTGTTTAGTATTGGTTTACAGGGATGTACTGGTAACATAAACAGACGACAGTTAAATAGAAGTATAACAGAATATCTATTGATGGAAATGTTTAGATCTTATAATCTGAAAATTTCCTGTGGGGTAACTATAATTAAATTCATAGCAATTATCCAGCAGTAATTAAATCCCCCCCCCCCCACCCCACACAAATGAATCAGATGCTTTATATTTTACAATATCAGGAATGCCACAACAAGCAACGTTCTTTCCTGTTCCATTCTCAAGAAAAATCTGTATCCATCTTTTGTTAATAATTTCATAAGATATAATTAAATTTAAATGTACCCAAAGTTTAGTTTTTTAGTTCATGGCACTTTGGCCCCCGTTTTTTTGGCCCGATCGTAACTTTAAATTCAATTCACATGTACACAAACAGTTGCTTTAATTTACAACAATATATTCACCTGAAGTTGAATTCAGTTTTAAAGTTTCGAGTGTTGTTCGATCCATCGTGAGCAGTAACTTTGCGGTTAGCGTGATTTCTGAGATGGATTCAATCAACTGATGACATGGGAGTAATGGGACGAATATTTATACAACTTCTCAAAATGAGCAGCCATCCACACAGATTTGGCAATTATCGCACTTTCAGGTGAGGAACAAATTATAGCTACTTGTAGAATCTCGAAAAAACAATAATCACTTTCGCTTCTCGGATGTGCGAACTTAACTGTAAATACGCTGCTGTCCGTGTGAAAAACATTAGTAACATGGTAAGTGTTGCCTTGCTTGGACCTATTTGAATTGCGAATTATATAGTATGTTCCAATGCCCGGCCGTGTTCTACACACAATATGTTGAAGGCGAGAATCGCACTGTTATTAGCGTGATGATTCACCGGATTTTACACCAAATTTTCAATTTCAATTTCGATCAAACTTTCCTGGGGTGATTTTCAGCTTACAAGGAAAAAGAAAACAAGATACGCTTGCAACCACCATATTTTGTATATGTATGGCACATGCATCGCAAAACACAAAAAAACAGGCCCGCCATCATCATATGTATCCAAAGACTCGGCACTTGGACACACAACAGGAAACCTCACAGTCCACACTCTTACCATTATAATATAACTTCTATCTTTTTCAGATATGCAATTCACCACAATTGTAAATACTCTGTCATCTTGTAAACAAATACTGTAATATCAACCTTGTATCGGGAGAGGGGTCTCCTGTAAGTTTCCGTAACTTTTACCCCAATACCTTTGTAATTCACAATAAAATATGTTTACAGGTGACACAAAAGCATGCAGTTTTAAGTTGAAAACCAGTACAACGGATCAGATTTAGAACGCTCTTTATTATTTATCGCTTTTGGGAAACGAACGAATGGACGCTCTTCATCAGAGACAAGCTTTGGGTTTTGTTGTTGTTAGTTTGTAAAAAATTCAAAACTTGTAAAAGTTTCCCGTTTGAAAGCTAATATCTGATCATCGAAATTAACCATCCGTTTGGTATTTGCGGCATAGTATGACTTTAGCCTTCTCGTAGCCAAATGTTTATGTTTTCAAAAATCAGATAACTTTAATTTTTAAGATTTAGAGTTATTGAAAATAATACAATTTGAACTACAATCCAAATAGAAGAAATGAAAATATAATTTGTAAAATACGTATGTCAATTGATACGTGTTGTGTGAGTGTAGTCTGAGACAGCCGAGTCAGCCACCGGTTCGTTAATTAGGTGCTGATCGGTGTGACAGTTTGCAGTATAGGTCCCCTATTTGCGGAGATATTTGCGAAAGTCCCCGAATTTGCAGAGCTCCCCTAAAATGGTCGAAATATGTTGATTTTGATGAGGGAACGGGTGCGTATATCTCAATTGATACGCATTTTAAAGAGGTTAGTCGGATACAGCCGAGTCCGCCACGGTTCGTTAATTGGTGCTGATCTGTGTGACAATTTGCAGTAGGTCCCTATTTGCGGAGGTCCCCGAATTCGCGGAGGTCCCCTAAAATGGTCGAAATATGTTGATTTTAATGAGGGAACGGGTGCGTATATGTCAATTGATACGTATTTTAAACAAATAACGACACGATCATCATAATGGTGGTTTGTTCTATCAATCATATCATCATCATCATCATCATCATCATACGGAACAAGTCTTGCGACTGTTCGTCCAATAACATTATTTGCAATGTTTGTTTACAAATATATGTATCGTCATTCGATATTTACTTGTGAGTCACTTGAACATATTACTAACTAATTCTTGTCGTCGAACTCGTATTTTATATAATAGAAAAATGAGTCTATGTATATTTTGAATTGATCGAGTGTTGGAGCCTCAACAGCGAAGTCTGGCAGAGAGTTCCAGCTATTTACCACCATCTGCGTGAGGAAACATTTTCCGATGGCCTTGTTAAGAATGGGCATCTGTAGCTTTTTATTATGTCCTCTTGTTCTTCCTGATGAATTTCTTTCTAATATGCCACAGGCATTGGTATTGTAATTACCATTCAACAGTTTATATAGCTCGATTATATCTCCTCTAAATCTTCGATATTTTAAAGACATCAGATTGAGTCTTAGCATAGAGTTATGATTTGACGAACTAGTTTCGTTGCTTTTCTTTATATTTCTCTAACACAATGTTTTGATATTTGTGATGTAGGCTCCATGCAGAGTTACAGTTTCGATGATAGGTCTCTCCATGCTAATGTAGAGCGATTCGAAAGTGTCGATGTCCAAGTTCGTGAAAGTTCTATTGACTATGCCGATGATTTGAGAAGCTTTATTGTTTTAGGATATTGTAGGAAGGCTAATCTGGCCGTGTCAAATTGAGCTATAGCGATGGGATATCTCGCAGGACAACACATTTCGGGTTTTCGTGGGGTGTGTATTCGCTGGATATCTTATAGTTGCAGTATATAACTATTATAACCGCGTTAATTGCGTTCGATGTTTAGGTATGAATAATGGCTGGGCCATGCACACTTGGAAGAATTTATGGCGGGAACACAATTTTTGATCCGAATTTAGAATTTTTCTGGTGTGGTGAATGAGAAACCTGCAGTAATAAGCCGTAGTTTTTTGTAATAATTTGAAGGATTAGTTGTTTTAACGGAATTCTGAGGCATTGCATTCATGTAACCAATATATTTTATATTATAATTATATTTATGGCTAATAATATGATCTTGAGGGCGTTACCATTTCTGACTATGGTTTTCTTGTTAACTCTGTTCACCATACTTTTAATATCCGCACATACATTCAGTGTTAGGTAGCCTATTTTCAAACAACTTTTTTGTTGTCAAATCATAATGCACTGAAGTTTTATTTGTGCAATGGTGTTGGAAATTCATCCATAATTATAACACTACGTATATTTTCATTTTGCATGACACAAATAATATTTTTCACAATTAACTTGAAGACAAAAACAATGTAATAATGTTCTCGTATGTATGTATTTTAGTAGACATGTTACTTTAAAACTACCTCTGCAGACGCATTGTCTCCCCTAGCAACCGTAACCAACCCACAGGTCGTTTGTTGAACTTATTATCTCAACATTTTCCTCCAATAAATAGCACTCCTTCTGCACTTTTATTATTTGCCGTCTGTTTTTCTTCCTGAACACCCATCCAGACGATTAATAGATAAATCCAACTGTCTACTTTTGTAACTGAATGGGAGAATCCATTCAGTATATAAAGGGTTAAAATAAGAAATGACGCTAACCAATAGTTCATTTCGTCATAACACATATTTATTATTCAATATTTTTTATGTATTCATTCAACATTCGATCCAATAACAAAACAAAACAACAACAACAATAAAAAACAACACTATATAGCACTTAAAAAAGATATGGATGAGTTTCAACATTATTGCCATTCACTAAGGTAGTTCCATCTGTAGTCTATAAATTCAACGGCATCGGAAGTCCAAGAAAATGTTTCCCTTGCAGGATGGTCCCACCATCTTGCGGCGAGGAACGAAGAGATTGGTGGTCATTGAAATATTGTGTCCTCGTTTGGTACTCATTAAATCCGACATATGGATAGGCCATGTGAGGGCTGTGCCAGACTGGACTGGCTGTTGAAAACATGGCACCATAAGTGTATGGGCTTGTAGACCAAGTACCATCTCTTTGCAAGCATTCCGGAGACATTAAGGGTTTGCAACACGTTGCCAAGCATTTTGGTAACGTGTTTGAGTTGCAGTTCGCGTGCACCAAGTATTGTCGTGTGAGGTGATGCTGGCTGTAAGAGGTACATGTGGCATTCAGTATTGGTGAAATAAGCGGCCCACAAGGTGGCGTGATTGTGAGGCTGCTTCTTGTGGGTAATGTTGAGCTTGGTGCGAGAGCCGATGCTGTTTTCCTTAATCGTTCTCTTTTCTCCTTTTGTCTCCTGTTTTGGAACCAGATCTGGAATAAAAAGGAAACATTCATAAATACAAGAAAGGGAAAATGGTTCTTCAAGCTGCATAAGACGTTGAACAGTGTGGATCCTAAACCTACATGTATACACGAAACAAGGTAACTGTTCATGCTATGTTAAATCATATATATGCGCGACCAAACATATTTAATAGAACCTCGTATTGGTGCAATGAAATTGATTGTATTGCAAAAAATGTAATTATACTTTTGGCAGAAAGTAATCTACTTACAAACTCACAAACCCTACAAACGCTCTTCAGCGGAATTACAGCATCCAAAATTTGGTTGCAGGAGAGGGCTGACAGCCCTTTCAAATCTTCCCGGGTATCATCCCAAACACCAATCTTGCAACTTTAAGAATTGATGTCGCCATTAAAACTTTGGTGGGGGCCGGGTCACGGGGTGTGATAAACTCCCTGCACCCTATAACATATAGCTATGCCCTTGTTGGGAAACGGTCAGCTGAGGCGTAAGAAAAACTGTAGTGACTATACGTCCGCTATATCACTAGGTTTTGAGTAACATTGTCTTTAAGTTCATCGTAGCCGAAAGTCCTAACTATTAATACTGTGAGTGATCAAATCTCAAATTTGCATAAACACATCGGTGTATATAGAGGTAATCGCTGTTACATGTACCTTGATCTTTCTCTCTGGAAAATAAAATTCGTCGGCCAGTTCTTGTCTAATTTCTCTGGACGGGTACCTGTGGGTAGAGTACACCGCTTCTAGTCTCCTAACTTTATCTGGGGAGAACGTGGTGTTTTTCCGGACGGCAGACTGAATCGGAATGTTATCTGGAAGCAAAAATAATTTAAATTGCAAAAATATTATCGAAGAAGTTGTGTGACGGTATGCGGTGAAAACATTCACGGCAAATATAAACGACACAATATATAGGATATCCAATACCTCACAGTGAGAGAGACACACAGCAGTCAGCTATCACTTTATATGAGATAGATATCGAAACCTGAACTGTGGAATTCGCACCTTCAATCAGCTCATGTTTCTAAATATATAGCAACTGAATTCTATGCATATCCATTTTGATCATATGACTCAATCATTATTTACGTTGGAAAGTATGTCATAAATCAATTTCATATGAACTACTAGTTCATATCACCTTCCGATAATTTGATTGATTTGTTGACAAAAAGTGTGTTTTGATTGGCTGAATGGCAACCGGGGCCGAGCCGTATCTCTAACTAAATGCAGGTCAAATTCGTGCGCGTCAATCAACGCGATGCCGAAATTCTCGCAACTATAATCTTGAGATATATAGTTTTGGACATTGTTATACGATATATAGAATATGTAATTCGTATTTATCTAATAAACATACGATATAATGTCACAAACTGAGAACAGAATAGCGCACTATATCTTCGCGTGCATATTATTTCTGCTAGTTCACCAGGTGTAATTGGGCTTCCGGTGCAACGAAGTGACGTCACATTAACCTTCTGCTGCCGATGTCATATAGCTATTTAGTTATTTGTGTGCGTTTTGGACATCATAATCAATTTATAGGTGTCATATGATAAATAGAATATGTAATTCGTGTTTCTCTCATATGATATTTATGAAACTCGTCACGAATTTTCAGTTTTCTCTCGCCGTTTCATAAATATCATATGAGAGAAACACTCATTAAATATCCTCTATATAGCCCTTGTTTGATATCTTAAAATGAAATTTGGAGCTGATCTAAAACTGTTCTAATATGGACGCAATGGTTTAAGTTTTATCCCTTTCTATACTGAATGATTCTCCCAGTCAGTTAAACGGTGCACATCGGAATTGTTTAGTATTGGTTTACAGGGATGTGCTGGTAATATAAACAGACGACAGATTTATAGAAGTATAAAAGCATATCTATTGATGGAAATGTTTAGATCTATAATCTGAACATTTCCTATTGGGTAACTATTAAATTCATAGCAATTATCCAGCAGTAAATTTCCCCCCACACAAATGAATCAGATGCTTTATATTTTTACCATATCAGGAATGCCACAACAAGCAGCGTTCTTTCCTGTTCCATTCTCAAGAAAAATCTGTATCCGTCTTTTGTTAATAATTTCTTAAGATATAGTTAAATTTAAATGTACCCAACGTGTTGTTTTTAGTTCATGGAACTTCGGCCACCGTTTTTTTGGTCCCGATCGTAGCTTTAAATTCAATTCACATATACCCAAATGGTTGCTTTAATTCACGACAATATATTTACCTGAAGTTGGATTCAGTTTTGAAGTTTCGATTGTTGTTCGATCCATCGTGGTAAATATATTTCCGGTTAGTGTGATTTCTGAGATGGATTCAATCAACTGATGACATGGGAGTAATGGGACGAATATTTATACAACTTCTCAGAGTGAGCAGCCATCCACACAAACTTGGCAATTTTCGCACTTTCAGGTGAGGAGCGAATTATAGTTACTTGTAGAATCTCGAGAAAACAATAATCAGCACGGAATCCAGGTGTAAAGAGTGGTAACGTTCGCTTCTCGAATGTGAGAACTTAACTGTAAATACGCTGCTGTCGTGCGAAAACATTAGTACCATGCTAATTATTGTCTTGCTTGAACCTATTTGAACTGCGAATTATGGCAGTGTGATCCAATTCATTGCCGTGTTATACACATAATATGTTGAAGTCGAGAAGCGCACTGTTATTGGTGTAATGATTCACCGGATTTGACACCAAATTAGTCAAACTTTCCTGAGGTAATTTTCAGCTTAACAGGCAAAAAAACAACAAGACAAACTCTTGCACGCACCGTCATTTGTATATGTATGGCACATGCATAGCGGAAAAAAACACAAAAGCATGCATCGGTTTTAAGTTCAAAACGACTTAAACGAGTACAACCGATCAAAATTCAAAACGCTCTTTATATTATTTAGTGCTTTTGGTAAACGAAAGCATGGACGCTATTTATCACGCAGAGACACTCATTGGATTTCTGATTAACATTATCATAATTCAAAGCGTGTAATACTTCCCGTTTTGAAAGCTGATATCTGACCATCGATATTAACCACCCGTGTGGTATTTGCGATATATTATTACATTAGTCATCTCGTAGCCCAATGTTTATGTTTTCAAATTTGAGAGATAACTCTGAGATGTCCGTTATTTCGCTAAAGTGATGTGAAACACTCTGATATGGTGATCAATTAGAAATGGAGAGTAAACATACATCTTCGGAATCATGTAACTTTACTATCACAAGCTTCTAATCAAATAATTTTTAACTCCCTATGTTTTGACACCCACCCCCAAGTTCACTAATTTGGGTATAAAAACCCTACTGATACCACTCATATCTCCTTTAGTTCAAATGACAGTTTACCTGTTTCAGAAGCTGTTTTATTTGAAAAATAGTAAATATGAAGAATATTATTTCTTCAAATAGTGGCTGATAGGCATTTGTCTACCACACACATGCATTGGAGTTTCCAAGTCAGTGTGTGACGAGAATATGCTTGGTGGTCAAATTCCATAATGAAATTCCGGCTAAATGGAAATTCTAATGGATTGATGCAGTGGATAAATACAGTAACCCATCAAAAGCTGATAGGTGCACATAAACACTAGTTTAAGCATACGCATCCAATTTTACAAAAACAAATTATACATATCCCAGCATATCCCCTGCATATCCAGTTAGATATTATTTTCCCTTGAAAGCTATGAACCGAACATGTGTTATGGATATTTGGTTGTAGTACATTTTAAGCTGATAACATCCCCTGTCAGTTATCTCATTCTTGACTTTCGAGTCACTGTTGACATTTTGTAGTCATTTAGTTTAAACATATTTTATTTTAACCAATATAATGTACAAAATTCACGGTATGATGATGAGAGATATTGATGGTTATAATGGGATTTGGCAGTAAGCATAATGCTTATCTTAAGCCATCTCCTACACGTATGAAATAATGAATGGTGACCGTTTCATACAGACAAAACTAGAATGTACATTTCGATGTATATGAATGTATACAGCTCAAGAAATTACTATTGTTATTGTTAATTATAATGTGCCTGATAGCCCCCCCCCCCTCAATCGTAGCAGGTTTTGGCAGGGTACTTTTGGGATTGATGTTACACTTAGTTTAATTTTGATTTTAATGCGTTTTTTAATTTGTTCCATACATAGCCTAATATCGTATACATCAGGTCTGTGCATAATATGGCTTGAATCTGCCAGTTAGTTCTATATATTTCTGAATGTTAGCGAATATCTCAATGTTTTTGGATAAGGGAAGTGATTTTGAACCTTCTAAGAGTGTTTTTGTTTCTAAATTATTAAGGTTGCCGAGACATATATCTCTCTCGGCTCCAAAGACTGGGCAATAGTGCAAGAAGTGTGATACTGTTTCAACTTCGCCACATATACAATATTGATTGTCTTGCAAATGATTGAGATATAAGTCGTAGTTAATATTGCTACACCCTAGTCGTAGTCGACAATGAAAAATTTGACTTCGTCTTGTGTAACCAAATTCCATGTAACGGGGGCTCACGACGAGATAAGTATTAAGAACAGATTTGAAGTCCGATATGGTTTCACAGTTTTAGCCTCCGGTGGTAGATCACTCCATAGACTCACAGCTGCAGGTAAAAAGGATTTTTTATATGATTCAGTATTACAAAAAACCGGTTTCATGTCTTTAGGTCTGAAGTCGTAATTTGTTAGACTCCCTGATATAGGGGGAACATATATATATAGGTAGGCGGGTGTTGACTTTTTCACCATTTTGAAAAATGGGGTTAGCTTGGTTTTTCGGCGTCTATTCGTAAGTGTCTCCCACCCAGTTTCGTGGAGCAAGCCCTCTTTACTACAACTTCTTGTCGCACCAGTTACGATTCTTGCGGCTTCGTATTGGATTTCTTCTAATTCATTGGCTTCTTCGTTGCTGCAGTTGTCCCAAACTGATGAGGCATACTCCAGGACAGGACGAATAAATGATAAATATATTCTTGCTAGTGACCTCCTGTCAAGGTTAAATTTATGCCTCCTCAGCAGGGACAGCCTACTATAAGCTCGTTTTTCAATATCTGCGATATGGTATTTCCATTTACCATCGGGACTAAAGGTTAGACCTAGGTGTTTATGTGTCGCTACTTCGCATATTGGCTGATTTGCCATTTTGAGATAGGTGGCTAGGTTTAATTTCTTTCCTGCTAACTAAGAGGGATTCAGTTTTGGATGGGTTAAATTTAACGAGCCATTTTTTAGACAATCGTGTATTTTCGATATATCTTTGTTTAGGACGTCAGCAGCCATTATGGGGTCTTCTACTGCTAGAGAAAGGGAGGTATCGTCTGCAAAAAGTCGGATATTACTTGTTATATCGTCTGCTATATCATTGATGTATATCAAGAATAGTAGAGGACCCAGTATTGACCCTTGGGGGACACCAGATTCTACAGATTTCCAAGACGACTGGGTAGTTTCCAAAATGACTCTTTGTTGTCGATTTTCCAAATAATGTTTCAAAATGTCGTATGTGTTTTTACACACACCTAGGTTACTTAGTTTGGAAAATAATCCCTTATGCCAAACTTTATCAAAAGCTTTGCTGGTGTCACAGAAAAGACACCTTATTTCTTTTCCTTCGTCTAAAGATGAAATAAGATAATGATATATGTCTGTTAGTTGGAATACAGTACTGTCATTTGGAGTGAAACCCGATTGTAAATCTGTTAGGAGCTTATTTTCGTATAAGTATTTTGATAAATGTCGAAAGATACATTTCTCAAATATTTTTGAGAGGCAACTTAGGAATGAAATCGGACGATAATTCGATGGCATACTTGGATCTCCTTTTTTAAAGATGGGACAAACGTTTTCTCTCTTCCACTCATCAGGTAAATAGGAATGTTTTAATAATCGTTAAATATATAGCACATAGGATTTGCTATGGCCGTTGCGCAATTCTTTAGAATTTTTGGGCTGATACCGTCATCACCACTGGCCTTTGCTACTTTAACACTTGTCATGGATTCCAATACATCTTTGTGTGTAATCTTAATAAGTTTCAATGTACAATTTTTAGATCTAGATAATAGCGGTGGTTCTTTTTTTGTCAGATTCGGGCCGGGACGATGTAGAGCAAAAATAATTATTTAATATTTCTGATTTAGAATTGTTATCGGTGTATACGTTGTCCTCGCAAAGTGACGGAATAGGTTTGTGGTCTGGGGCCATGAGTCTATTAAGAATTTTCCATTTCGATGACATGTCAGTTGTGAAGCTCCTATTCAACTAGAGTTGACTTATTTTGAAAATAAATACATAGAGAGGATATTTACCAGACTGCAATTGGAAATATTATTTTATAAATTGCTGATATCTGCTAACTTAATTAATCGGTCAACCAGCCCATTATCTAGCAACATTCCATGATAACAATTTTGTAAGTCTACTGGGGCAACTTATATTATACTAAATGACAAGCAGTCACTATGCCACACTCTGATACTTTAGGTGTTATGAGAGTAGCATATCATCTGAATTGATTGACATGCAAATAATTAACCGATACATTGATGCACTGATGACAGTTATTTTCTAGCCATTGGTAGTCACATTAATGTTTGAGACAGTTGCTCTCTCCATGTCCATGCACACAATTATCTGGGCTTAATTGTGTTAGTTACACCAGGACAGGTTTATTTATTTCAGTTTTCAATTTCTCGAAGCTTCTTTCCAAAGGGTGTCGTGAAGGCAGTTTTTCACATCACCGTCAAATATGCAACATCTTAATGTCATCTCAACTAAGGCCCATATGAGATCCGAATTGCATAATATGGTGTTATAATATGTTTTAAACTGTTACAAATGTCAAATATGGGCACTAAAAAAAATGCCTGAGGTTGTAAAAAAATGCGTTTTTGCCTCTCGGAAAACCCACCCACCCCGGCGAACATTCCTGCAAATTATTCATTACCCCTCCCCTCGCCGGCACAAGAAGAACCTTTACACATTCACAAAAACGCCCCAAAATGTCATTTTTTGAAAATAGCCAATGATAAGGATGTAGAGCCATATTAAAGTTGATTTTCTTCACCATTTTTGCTCAACGTGACCAAGTCAAGCTTGAACTATTGCCATGGGTTGGCGTCCGTCGTCTGTGCGTGCGTCCGTCAACAAGTTCATTTGGCTCCCACTACAGACCGCATCCCTCATCCGATCATCACCAAACTTCATGGATCTTCGGGGTGACCTCTAGATGGAAGGCATCGATTTTTTTCTCCGAAATTCGTTAAAAATCAGCAACACATCGGCACATGATGCAGCCCGCATTTATTGGAGAAATGGTTTGAAAATTTACAGGCATGGTTAGGATCACCTCTAGAGAGATGACAGCTTTCGAATTTTACCGATTTTCAAAGAAAAACATGGCGCCAGCGGCCATCTTGTATTGTACTCTTTATGTGACTAAATAATTTGGCACACCCTACAGACAGACCACATCCCTCACCTAATCACCACCAAACTTCGTATGGATCTTCCGGGTGAACTCTAGATGAGAACCATCGATTATTTCCTAAATTCGTTTAAAAAAAACTTGGCCGCCAGCAGCCACCTTGGATTTTACTCTTTGCATGACTAAATCCTTTGGCACATCCTACAGGGCACATCCCTCATCCGATCGTCACCAAACTCCACACGGCTCTTTAAATTAAAATCCATCGTCACACCCTACATATATCTATAAAATGTTTTGTAAATTTACAGGCATGATTACGATCAACTTTAGATGACTTCTATCGAATTTGAACGATCTTCGATGAAAAACATGGCGACCGGTAGCCATCTTGTATTTTACTCTTTGCATGCACAATTAAATCATTTGGCACACCCTTCATCCACATCTCTCCTCCGATCAGCGCCAAACTTTATATTGCAAAAAATGTAATTATACTAGTGAATATAATTTCTCGAAAATTTGAGAGAGCAAAAGCAAAAAATCTATTGAATTTGCTAAAAATTGGTAAATGGTTAGATCTGGGATAACCGACTGACATCGGGTGGGTGGTATATATCCCTGCCGCGTATGGACGCACAAATATTTTGTCCATTATCTATTTTACGATGAGAAACACACATTTTCGTATACTATATACGTTAAAATTTCTTTCCAATTCAGTCCGTTTTGGTGATACCAGATACACGGGGTGTAATTATAATAGCATGACTAAATATATTTCAATCTCGGGTCTCTTCATGTTAACCGAGGGCATATAGGAATCACTGAACTAAATGGTTTCCCATAGGCGACAGTGTTAACGTTTCGGCCAAATTCACTGAATTGAAGACTGCATGCCATACCAGTGATGTTTACCCAGCTAGATTGACACCAGTTGATCACGAAAATGCAAGAAAAATCATAGGTGTACTCGCTCCCCGACTCTAGAACACATTTAGCTCCCTGATTCCTATATATATGTATATGTGTGAAACACAGCGTTTCTTATAGTATTTTATCAAAATATAGACCTTACTGAAATCAAAAATGGATTATATCGAGCAGTAGTGGTTTATTTTTCCAATATGAGGCATCCTGAAAATTAGTGTCAATCCTCAAAATAAAGCCAAAAAATAAAGATTTTTTTTTCAATTTTACTAGCTGATGCATCTCGTATAACTGAAGTATGCCCTTATATACCATAATATTACTAAATTGAAGAGGAAATGTTAATATACAGTTTGAGAGGGATATCTTGTCCAATTTTAAACACTTTTCATGCAGAATTTGGCAATTTATAATAAACATTTATCAAAATTAACAGACAATTAATATATAAAATACTTTAATAGCAATATAAAGCAACCATAAGTCAATTTAAATATCTAAACATAATGATACAACATCAGACACAGCCTCAGGCATGCAATTTTACCAGATGGCAGGGCATACTGTCTGTTTAACAAACCTGTAATGACAATTTTGCACGACATTAACTCTAGTGGTGATGCCATCACCCCCCCCCCCCCCCCCCGCCCCCCCCCGACTTGGGGTTGGGCTACGGTCCCCGATAAGACTACTGGGTGCCGGAAAAGCTTAATTGGGTCAACTGTCACCTTTTCCCAATGGGGGGGGGGGGGGCTAACACTCCTCAAAATTGTGGGGAGAGGGGCTTTAGACCCCCTGACCCCCTAATGGTACCTGATTTCCATGCAAAATTCCCAGATTTATCACTTTCTTTACTATCTACAGGCGAATCCATGGGTTTCTTCTTTAAATATGTCCAAAATGTGGTCATTATCATTTGAAAATAAGAAAATATGGAATTAACAACTTATCATGGCGAGACGTGAAATTTCGTAAAATTCAAATTTTTATTATAGGAATCACTGAACTAAATGGTTTCCCATAGGCGACAGTGTTAACGTTTCGGCCAAATTCACTGAATTGAAGCCTGCAGGCCATACCGGTGATGTTTACCCAGCTAGATTGACACCAGTTGATCACGAAAATGCAAGAAAAATCATAGGTCATGTGTTTACTTTTTAAAATAAATCCCCAAGTCTACGACAGGGCTATCTCACAGCCAAATTTGATCTGGAAAAACCCAGAACTACAGCAGCTAGTTACATAAATTTCTCGCTCACAAAAATCCATTCCCCCATTCATTCACCAGTTTAAATTATTTAGATATTATGTACAAATCAAATAAACGCGATGTCATCCTTTAATAACGTGTCGCATGTATCAGGTGAAGGTCATTCTTCAGTTACTTTCACCTTTAGCATTCCACGGTGTACTCGCTCCCCGACTCTAGAACACATTTAGCTCCCTGATTCCTATACGAATGGTGCGGTATTCGTCTCTTATATAGCGCTTCCATAAATAAAGTGCATTGTCCGAGTTTCATTTCAGCACATGCATCGTAATTGGATTTGTCCCGGCCGCTATGGGTTAGTTGATTCATTTCCCTTAGGAACGCAAATTTCCTGCCAATGTTTACACATTATTTTATGCATATTTTTATGTGTGTTCATCTTCCTGTGTCTATCGTTCGTGTATATTTGAACAGTTTAGCGGAACAACAAGTTTATTATCTTCTCATAATCACAAGAGATTGTCTTGCAATTAAAACATCGACAGGACCATACTCACACAAACGATTATGCACGACACAAAGGAACATGATCATGCCGCCAGAAAGTCGGTAGTTTAACAGAAACCAGCCTTTCAAAGTGGCCCAAGGTGCTCGCAGTGGGTAAATGTGCAAACCAAAAAAATAATATAAAATTCTGTAACAATTTCATCTCAATAAAAGAACCGTTGAAAAATAAATGAACATAGTTATTATATTCATCGTGTAGTAAGTTCAAATATTTCAGTCTAATTTTCAGAATATGTTCCAATGCTTTTACCATTTCCAATGTTCACCGTCAAGTTTTAATTGAAGCTACATAATCAGATTTAACGTCCCTAAAATACTGTTTCTTCGGCTATATGATCTCAATGCATGCGTATATATCTACTTATATATTAATTTCATGCATATTAAGACAGTACCCCAATTGTGTTTTTTTTTATTTTGCGACGTTTAGTTCCACGTATAATTCCGCTAACATTATCACGTGGCCGATGAAGCTGTATCTTCACCATTCGACCGTACATGTGAACGCGACATAACAATTACACACAGCTGATGGCAAGTTTTGACTCACTTATATTTGCTGATAAATTACACGAGCGATTTGTTCTTAGAAAGAACAATCATGAATGTTAACAGAAATGGGTTATTCATTAAGATATCAAGTGGACTTGTGTGTTAGCATGCAAAATATAACACTGCGTGTTGAGTAAAGATCCACAGCGACAAGACTTTCAGGAAGATACATCCTTGAGAGATCGACCGCGACGCTGGTAGAGCCTGGTAGACCCATTGTGCGAATATGAGGTGGACGACATGGCTATCTATGGCATATTAATTACAAGAAAACCATAGTCAGAAATGGTAACGCCCTCAATATATATTATTAGCCATATATACAATATAACAACTGTAATCTGGTAATGTGGTGATTGTGAAAAATATGTATATAGGTAACGCCTATGTAGTTGATTATATGTGATATTTTTTTTCTAATTTCATTTGAAATAGTGGTCTGAATAGCGCATGAAATAGCATGCAGAATAATAATCGGGCAAAACTTTGCGATCTTCGTAACATGGTTCAAGAACGAGCACGTTTCTAATCACATTTAGTATCCAATTACGCAAATACCGAGAATGTTTTAAGCAAATTTAGTCCACCACCCCCTGCGACGGGGACAGATATACTTGCCAATATACACCCTAGGAGGGCGTAATGCTGATCTAGGAATGGCCTCAGGTAATGCACTCCTGATATGACCTCTCACAAGGATTAATTAAAATACATGTATGATTCCATGAGGGTACATTAAAATATGGTCGCACTCAGAGAGGGTTAATTGAAATATGGTCCAATGAGGGTAAATTAAAATATGGTCACATCACTGTTAAATAAAATATGGTCCCACGAGGGTTAATTAAGATATCTTCCAATGAGGGTTAATAAAAATATGGTCCCATGATGGTTAATTAAATTGTACCTTGATTGTTAATTAAAATATCGTTCCATGAGGGTTAATAAAAAATATGGACTCATGGGGGGGGGGGGTAATATAAATATGGTCCCAATAAGGTCAATTAAAATATGGTATTGTGACTTAATTAAAGAATAAATATAAGATCCCATTATGAGGGTTAATTAAAATAAAAATATGGTGTTATCAGTGTTGAGTAAACTACGGTCCCACTGGGGTGAAATACAATATAGACCCACGAGGATAAATTAAAATATGGTCCAATGAGGACTAATTATAATATGCCCCCTACACCATAAAGATCAATTAAAACATGGTCACAGGAAGGGGGTAATTTCTTAACATTCTTCAAATCATATAGCATTCTGATGTATCATCGGTGCACATAAATAAAAATGATGTTTAGAATTAGGCCACATTGTATGTTAAACAACCAATGTGAAGGGTTAGTGTTGGAATTTTTCTTAATAACATCTCTATTCATAGCTCTGATATATTCCGCATACAAAGAAATGAAAAGTCAATATTTACAAACAGAACGAAGGAATAACGTGGGAATTGGTTAATAATTACCATCCCAATTCATTTAGAATATAACATACCGATATTTGTCGCGTATAACTAAATGAAAAAGTTAACTAAACGATATTAAATAACATGATATACACCGATATAAACAAACACCTAGATTCATGTTCGAATTAAATTTCTTATACAATCGTCAAATTCCCGTGCATTATAATAGAGATAGCATTTCGATTTATGTCACGTGAAAATAAACGAAAGATGTTCAAATAACAATGCAACAGAGCAGGTTAAAGAACAATAGAAACACATAACGCGCAGAGCGCTAATGGTTAACGCGCGAAATCCCGTTATAATTAAATGCATCGCACTTCTTTGCATGCAAATAACATGCCATGAGTCAGTCAAGCATTTCTCGAGAGACGCCCGCTGCATGAACTAATAATGAAAACGGCAATACACGAAATTGAAATTCCCAACTACACCTTTTACCGGACTCGGCCTCGGGGTCGCACTACAACTTTTAATGCGTCCCAAAAATCCCAATTTCTATAAATAAAGCCCCCAGCGCCTACAGGATACTAAAAGAAGCTGTATTTTATTATACACCCGGAGGGCAAATGACGACCAATTGTCACCAAGCTCTACCATAATAAATTGGCACACCTACTATGCCATCGTTACTGCGGCACGTGTGTCCGCAGCCAATGTACTTATTCCTGCCAAGAAACATTGTGCTGCAATCAGTTTAAGGCAAAACCATACATGTACTGGACTATAGCTCCACAAAGCCCCGATTTTAAAGCCAATAGTCCAATTGGTGCTTTCCCCAGGCAACCCTGCGTATATCTTTCCACTAATATTGGTCCATCACTATCAAACTCCAGGCAGAGTTATCTCCCATCGCTCCGCTGAGATACCACTGCCATAGTGACATTAATTGGTAAGGAATTCTTACGTGTTTTTAGTTCTTATGTTTTAGGATTAAAATTGTCTATGTCTGGCTCATTTCATATTGTTATTATCAATACCGAAAGAATTACCATTATTGCAAACTTAAAAAAAAATTTGGTGTCAAAACAAGATAATAGGTGACTAAATAGTAGTAAATACAGTTCCGCGACGATATGTAAAAATAGATTTATCGTCTGCAAAGTACACTCATTGTGGCAGTGATATATCACAGCGATAGCGTAGAGGGCGCTGTATGGAGTTTGCATCACCATATCAAAAACTATTTACATCAGTTAGTACGTGAGTAACAATGCTAAATGTGTGGAAAATATAGCTTCTCCTTTTTAGTCCATGCTTGCTGCATTGTTAAATCTGTTCACCCTAATTTTAATATCCGCACATACATTTAGTGTTAGATAGCATATTTTCAAACAACTTTTTTGTTGTCAAATCATAATGAACTGAAGGTGCAATGATGTTGGAAATTCATCCATAATTATAACACTATGTTCATTTTTCACAATTAACTTGACGACGAAAACAATGTAATAATGTTCTCGGATGTATTATGGCAAGTAGACAGGTACTGTATAACTACTTCTACAGACGCATTGTCTCCCCGAGCAACCGTGGGCAACAAATAGGTCGTTTGTTGAACTTATTATCTGAACATTTTCCTCCAATAAATAGGACTCCTTCTGTACTTTTTTTATTTGTCGTCTGCTTTTCTTCCTGAACACCACCCATTCAGTTTATTAATATAATCCAACTGTCTACTTTTATAACTGAATGGGAGAATCTATTCAGTATACAAAGGGTTAAAATAAGAACTGATGTTAACCAATAGTTCATTTCGTCATAACACAGATTTATTATTAAATATTTATTTTATTTATTCATGCATCATTCGATCCAATAACAAAACAAAACAACAACAATTAAAAACAACACTATATAGCACTTCAAAAAGACATGGATGCATGGTTTCAACAATATTGCCATTCACCAAGGTAGTTCCATCTGTAGTCTATAAATTCAACGGCATCGGAAGTCCAAGAAAATGTTTCCCGTGTAGGATGGTCCCACCATCTTGCGGAGAGGAACGAAGAGATTGGTGGTCATTGAAATAATGTGTCCTGGCATGGTACCCGCTTAATCCGACATATGGATAGGCCATGTGAGGACTGTGCCAGACTGGACTGGCTGTTGAAAACATGGCACCATCAGTGTATGGGCTTGTAGACCAAGTACCGTCTCTTTGCAAGCATTCCGGAGACATTAACGGTTTGCAACAAGGTGCCAAGCATTTTGGTAACGTGTTTGTGTTGCAGTTAGCGTGCACCGAGTATTGTCGTGTGAGGTGATGCTGGTTGTAAGAGGTACATGTAGCATTCAGTATTGGTGAAATAAGCGGCCCATAGGGTGGCGTTGTTGTGAGGCTACTTCGTGTGTGCAATGTTGAGCTTGCTGCAAGAGCCGATGCTGTTTTCATTAATCGTTCTCTTTTCTCCTTTTGTCTCCTGTTTTGGAACCAGATCTGGAATAAAAAGGAAACATACAGAAATACAAGTAAGGGAAAATGGTTCTTCAAGCTGCATAAGAAGTTGAACAGCATGGATCCTAAACCTACATGTATACATGAAACAAGGTAACTGTTCATGCTATGTTAAATCATATGCGCGACTAAACATATTTAATAGAACCTCGTATTGGTGCAATGAAATTGATTGTATGGCAAAAAATGTAATTGTACTCAAACAAAAAATTGTAATGTGTTGATGCTTCAGGTTTCCATAGTCCATGTTTCGTGTAATATATATATATATATATATATATATATATATATATATATATATATTAGAGAGAGAGAGAGAGAGAGAGAGAGAGAGGGAGGGAGAGAGAGAGAGCCTAATTCTCCAACTTTAAGAAGTGGCATCCACCCCATGCACAGTAGGCAAACACCTACTGTGCATGGGCAGAAAGTAATCTACTTACACACTCACAAACCATACAAACGCTCTTCAGCGGAGTTACAGCATCCAAAAGTGGGTTGCAGGAGAGGGCTGACAGCCCTTTCAAATCTTCCCGGGTATCATCCCAAACACCAAACTTGCAACTTTAAGAATTGGTGTCGCCATTAAAACTTTGGTGGGGGCCGGTTCACGGGGTGAGGTAAACTCCCTGCACCCTATGACATATAGCTATGCCCTTGTTAGGAAGCGGTCAGCTGAGGCGTAAGAAAAACGGTAGTGACTATACGTCCGCTATATCACTAGGTTTTGAGTAACGTTGTCTTTAAGTTCATCATAGCCGAAAGTTCTAACTATTAATACTGCACGTGAGTGATCAAATCTCGAATTTGCATAAACACATCGGTGTATTTTGAGGTAATCGCTGTTACATGTACCTTGATCTTTCTCTCTGGAAAATTAAATTCGTCGGCCAGTTCTTGTCTAATTTCTCTGGACGGGTACCTGTGCGTAGAGTACACCGCTTCCAGTCTCCTAACTTTATCTGGGGAGAACGTGGTGTTTTTCCGGACGGCAGACTGAATCGGAGTTTTATCTGGAAGCAAAAATAATTCAAATTCTAATATGGACGCAGTGGTTTAAGTTTTATCCATTTCTATACAGAATGATTCTCCCAGTCAGTTAAACGGTGCACATCGTAATTGTTTAGTATTGATTTACAGGGATGTGCTGGTAATATAAACTGAAGACATATACATAGAAGTATAAAAGCATATCTATTGATGGAAATGTTTAGATATATAATCTGAACATTTCCTATGGGGTAACTATTAAATTCACAGCAATTATCCAGCAGTAAATTTTTCCCCACACAAATGAATCAGATGCTTTATATTTTTACCATATCAGGAATGCCACAACAAGCAGCGTTCTTTCCTGTTCCATTCTCAAGAAAAATCTGTATCCGTCTTTTGTTCATAATTTCTTAAGATATAGTTAAATTTACATGTACCCAAAGTGTTGTTTTTAGTTCATGGCACTACGGCCACCGTTTTTGGCCCGATCGTAGCTTTAAATTCAATTCACATATACCCAAATGGTTGCTTTAATTCACGACAATATATTTACCTGAAGTTGGATTCAGTTTCGAAGTTTCGAGTGTTGTTCGATCCATCGTGAGCAGTAACTTTGCGGTTAGTGTGATTTCTGAGATGGATTCAATCAACTGATGACATGGGAGTAATGGGACGAATATTTATACAACTTCTCAAAATGAGCAGCCATCCACACAAACTTGGCAATTTTCGCACTTTCAGGTGAGGAGCGAATTATAGTTACTTGTAGAATCTCGAGAAAACAATAATCAGCACGGAATCCAGGTGTAAAGAGTGGTAACGTTCGCTTTTCGAATGTGCGAACTTAACTGTAAATACGCTGCTGTCGTGTGAAAACATTAGTACCATGCTAAGTATTGTCTTGCTTGAACCTATTTGAACTGCGAATTATGGCAGTATGATCCAATTCATTGCCGTGTTATACACATAATATGTTGAAGTCGAGAAGCGCATCGTTATTGGTGTGATGATTCACCGGATTTGACACCAAATTAGTCAAACTTTCCTGAGGTAATTTTCAGTTTAACAGGCAAAAAACAACAAGACAAACTCTTGTAAGCACCGTCATTTGTATATGTATGGCACATGCATAGCGAAAAAAACACAAAAGCATGCATCGGTTTTAAGTTCAAAACGACTTAAACGAGTACAACCGATCAAAATTCAAAAACGCTCTTTATATTATTTAGTGCTTTTGGTAAACGAAAGCATGGACGCTATTTATCACGCAGAGACACTCGTTGGATTTCTGATTAACATTATCATAATTCAAAGCGTGTAATACTTCCCGTTTTGAAAGCTGATATCTTACCATCGAAATTAACCATCCATGTGGTATTTGCGAGATATTATTACATTAGTCATCTCGTAGCCCAATGTTTATGTTTTCAAATTTGAGAGATAACTCTGAGATGTCCGTTATTTCGCTAAAGTGATGTGCAACACTCTGATATGGTGATCAATTAGAAATGGAGAATAAACATACATCTTGAATCATGTAACTTACTATCACAAGCTTCTAATCAAATAATTTTTAACTCCCTATGTTTTAACACCCACCCCCAAGTTCACTAATTTGGGTATAAAACCCTACTGATACCACTCATATCTCCTTTAGTTCAAATGACAGTTTACCTGTTTCAGAAGCTGTTTTATTTGAAAAATATTAAATATGAAGAATATTTTTTCTTCAAATAGTGGCTGATAGGCATTTGTCTACCACACACATGCATTGGAGTTTCCAAGTCATGTGTGACGAGAATATGCTTGGTGGTCAAATTCCATATTGAAATTCCGGCTAAATGGAAATTCTAATGTATTGATGAAGTGGATAAATACAGTAACCCATCAAAAGCTGATAGGTGCACATAAACACTAGTTTAAGCATACGCATCCAATTTTACAAAAACAAATTATACATATCTCAGCATATCCCCTGCATATCCAGTTAGATATTATTTCCCCCGAAAGCTATGAACCGAACATGTGTTATGGATATTTGGTTGTAGTACATTTTAAGCTGATAACATCCCCTGTCAGTTATCTCATTCTTGACTTTCGAGTCACTGTTGACATTTTGTAGTCATTTAGTTTAAACATATTTTATTTTAACCAATATAATGTACAAAATTCACGGTATGATGATGAGAGATATTGATGGTTATAATGGGATTTGGTAGTAAGCATAATGCTTATCTTAAGCCATCTCCTACACGTATGAAATAATGAATGGTGACCGTTTCATAAAGACAAAACTAGAATGTACATTTCGATGTATATGAATGTATACAGCTCAAGAAATTACTATTGTTATTGTTAATTATAATGTGCCTGATAGCCCCACCCCCCCCTCAATCGTAGCAGGTTTTGGCAGGGTACTTTTGGGATTGATGTTACACTTAGTTTAATTTTGATTTTAATGCGTTTTTTAATTTGTTCCATACATAGCCTAATATCGTATACATCAGGTCTGTGCATAATATGGCTTGAATCTGCCAGTTAGTTCTATATATTTCTGAATGTTAGCGAATATCTCAATGTTTTTGGATAAGGGAAGTGATTTTGAACCGTCTAAGAGTGTTTTTGTTTCTAAATTATTAAGGTTGCCGAGACATATATCTCTCTCGGCTCCAAAGACTGGGCAATAGTGCAAGAAGTGTGATACTGTTTCAACTTCGCCACATATACAATATTGATTGTCTTGCAAATGATTGAGATATAAGTCGTAGTTAATATTGCTACACCCTAGTCGTAGTCGACAATGAAAAATTTGACTTCGTCTTGTGTAAGCAAATTCCATGTAACGGGGGCTCACGACGAGGTAAGTATTAAGAACAGATTTGAAGTCCGATATGGTTTCACAGTTTTTAGCTGTATTTTGTGCGTGCTGTTTTTCCTCTTTCTGGATGTTTGAGATAAGAACTCAAAATTAATTAATTACGGAAAATAAAATCCCGGATTAATTAAAACAGCTAATACCACAAAAAACTGGTGTAGTTTTCGCACCTTCTTCGATGACAGATCACACAATCTAATGTGGCTTCTAAGCCGAAACATAAACAACCGGAAGTATCTTGGACTGTTATGCACGAATTACCTCCCCGGAATGCAACACCTCATTGAATTGATATCCATGTATAATCACTACTTACCGGACAGAGAAACCGACGACCGCTTTTCGTCGGCAGGTTTTGCTAGTTTCCCCATACGATATCTCAACTTCCCTTCGTTTTATACTATCGTATTATACTCCAAAAGAAAGGAAATTTCATGGCCAATAAGACACAATCAAATATATTGTGACTGAGCAAAAATATTTTGAGAATCTATGAGGAATATGATAGATGGTGTGTTCTCCCAAAATCAGACTTGTGAACCTTGTCACTGTTATAGTTACGCGCGCTGCGTATATACTGTTTGTCCAAATTCTAGATAGATATGGTGATGGTTCGCTGGGCTTTTTATTTATAGATACTGGGTTTTTCCGGTTTAAAAGTCGAACTGCGCGACCAGGAGGCTGAGTCCGGTAAAAGGTGTAGTTGGGAATTGCAATTTCGTTTATTGTCTTTTACATTATTATGTCAATAATGTTGATTTTTATAGATATTTTTCGTTCTGCAGCCCACTGATGGTTGTGGTCGGAGTCGACCGAGTCGGCCGCCGGTTCGTTAATTAGGTGCTGGTTGTTAACGGAGGTCTGAGTTGGTCATTCGCGAAACCAATATATTTTATATTCTATAATTACAATCATGGGTTTATAATATATGATCTTGATCGCGTTACCATTTCTGACTATGGTTTTCTTGTATATATTGGTATATCTGGTATTTATTCCCAGGGGCCTGTGATGGCGTTTCTGGTCGATAAGAAATGAGAATTTGTTCATGCTCACTGGAATAAGCTCATTAGAAGCAACGAGCACTCATACCAAGTCCGTACATTGCCTCCATAAATATGATATATAGGCCAGGCCTAAATAAAATACAATGAGTCTCGTTGGCAAAATAATTCTCGTTTGTTTATCGGCGATTTATTCGGGACGAATGGCGGACTGTTTGTTTACATATTGCGTAGTTCAGATGCCGAGTTTTACAATAGGGTAAATCCATTGTTGAAAATTTACGACACTAATAGTTTAATGATACATACTTCAATTGGGTGTAGTGGCTGAGTCGTAAAATATCAGTTTGAAGTAGTGAAATAAGCACACAATATGTCTTTCTCAGATTCATTAGTATTTTCAAGTTATGTGCCACCAAAATTGGAAGTTTATCTAATTTCAAAGCCTCAATTTCTCAGAATAAGCTAATTATCCATTTGCTATGGGCTAGAATTTTAAAAACAAGATTTTGCCCAAAAAACGATTACTTTGTGCATATATGAATGAAAAAGAACAAAATATTCTTTAAAACAATGCTTGTTTCATGAATTGTATGGACTAAATTTGCATGGCTTGAAGAAATGCCATGTTTTTGAGGTTATAACTCAATAAATTGATATCCATATGCCTTGTATAACCTCATAAGTATGCTATGTTAATCACACTGTGAAGGGAATTTCCAAAACATATGTGATGAGAATTGACTAATGGCCCAATGAATGCTTAAACTTGACTCTTTTCCAAAAATGCCATTCTGGGGCTTTTCCCTCGTGTATTTCGATATATTTATACGGTCATGAGTGTTCTGTACACATGTAAATTACACTGTATAGTTTATAACTTTCCTAATTTAGCCCTAGGAGACTAGGACCACATGCAGTGGTCATACTATTTACATAAGACTTTACTATGTTATCATATAGGTTGTATATACTGCAATTTATATGTATGTTTAACTGAAATGAATCTTATCTTATCAGCGGACTCCGTCTTAACATTCATTTCAGAGTTTGGTATATGATTCTAACCAAATTGTTTTGGAACTTCAGCGTCACGATTACTTTCAAAAAATATCCATATCATTCGGACAGGCCGGCACTTGGACCATCTTTAATAATTCTAGAACCGAACAAGCCGAAACCTAATCTTTCAAATCGTATTGTTCGCAGATTAGGTTTCGGCTTGTTCGGTTCTAGAATTATTAGTACAGGGACCCTGAAGCCGAGTCCTGCTAACTCATAATTTACACTTATTTAATGTTTCCATTCGCTGTACAGTTCCGGGCCTATAATATCGAATAACACATAATAGCCTATACTATTAATATGACATTAGCACATAAAACACAAACAAACATACACGTTTTCGCCATTGCACATGTACACCCTCGACCTAAAGATGATCCAAGTGCCGGCCTGTCCGAATGATATGGATATTTTCAAGCAGAAACGGTCAAAATGCGAAGTATATCATCCTCTTCTTTAGCATCCCAAATCCGGTTTGGTGACATCTCATCGCAGGATCGATCCGCGGATTTGACACCCGAAATTATGGTGGGTACCCACACTTGGTCACGGATAGTATTTTTGCGAACCACTCAATCTGTATGCTAGAAAATTTTATGGCTAATTAAACATATATTTTTATCTTGATACACCCATTATCCACGGTCAATGGCTGATAGTTATGTTTCAAACGAACTACCTAACGTCAAAAAGTGTCTACTATTTATAATAAAATAGGAAAAAGATGCAATAATGATTTATTGTGTAAAATTAATTAATATTATCTCTTGAATCACTTTTGTGTTGAAAATAGCATTCGTTGTATCTGCCAATGAATGTCACTGAATTTCACTCATTTTTCGGGAAGCTAACTTCAAAATTGAACATGGGAAATCATATTGGCACAAACAAATTAAGAAGCATACATCTTGAATTATGAAACTTTACAATCACACGCTCCTCCATAATATACATTGATCTCATATAGAGTTTACCTGTTCTTGTTTTGATGTTCGGTTTCAGAGCTATGATCGTTTTTTTGTAACTTGACAACACATTGTAATGGGGAATTTATATTTTTTAGTTGTTTTTATATAACGTGATCATAAAATTCTAAATAAACCTCAACTAATATAAGCTGTAACAATATTTTCGATATGACTAGAATATTGTGACCAGATTTCCTTTTGTGATTTCGCCTAACTCAAATTAAGTGACTTGTGTTTGCATAACTACTGTAATACTATTTTTTCAACACTAACATGTTTTAGGAGGAACGTTCAAATCATGTTACATATTAACAACTTATTTTGTTCTATTTATGCACAAAAACCTTTAAACATTGATAAAAGAAAACTTCCCAGAATGGCATTTTTGGAAACTAGTCAATACGAAGGATTCATATAGAGCCCTATTAAAGTTAATTTTCTTCATAATTTTTAATTACTTCACAATTTGTTTAATCTAGTATACACAAAAGGTTAGGAAAAACACAGGACATCCCTATATCATTTTATCGAGTTGCATTACCTCAAATACATATGGCATTTCATCACACCAGTTCTGTATCACAGTCAAATTTGTGCAAATTCTAGTGAGAAATTGATTTACTAACACATCGAAAAAAGCCCTTAAATTTTTCTCTAGGTTTTAAAATACTAGACCATAAAATGTGGATTTTAGCTAATTCTGAGAGACAGACTCCACATGTGCTTCCAATTTTGGAGGCACATAACAAGAAATATACTCGAATTTGAGAAAGGTTTCTGCTTGATAAATCTTCCACCACCATTATAAAATCTACAACTATGGTATAATACTGAAAGGACTCATGAAAGTTTTAGAAAACATCATCGGAAAACCATAAATTTAGTATATTATTCCAAATTTTCGCAAACTTATTTCAAAAAATTCACCTGTTTCGCATTTCTTGATTCTTTTTTATTTTGAGTATGCTATTTATAATGGGTCAATGCACTTATTCCTACCAAGAAACATTTTGCTGCAACTAGTTTGAGGTAAAACCATAAATGCACTGGAAAATAGATACACAAAGCCCTGATTTTAAAGCCACTAGTCCAATTGGTGCTTTTCCCGGGCAACCCTGCGTATCCTTTCACGTATATTGGTCCATCGCTATATCAAACACTATTCACATCAAACTGGTAGTACTTAAGTAACAAGGCTAAATGTGTGGAAAATATAGCTTCTCCTTTTTAGTCCATACTTGTTCACCTTAATTTTAATATCCGCACATACATTCGGTGTTAGATAGCCTATTTTCAAACAACTTTTTTGTTGTCAAATCATAATGAAATGAAATGTTATTTGTGCAATGATGTTGGCAATTCATCCATAATTGTAACACATTTTCATTTTACATGATACAAGTCATATTTTTCACAATTAACTTGAAGACGAAAACAATGTAATAATGTTCTCGGTTGTATTTTAGCATGTAGACAGGTACATTGTCTCCCCTAGCAACCCATAGGTCGTTTGTTGATCTTATTATCTGAACATTTTCCTCCAATAAATATGACTCCTTCTGCACTTTTATTATTTGTCGTCTGCATTTCTTCCTGAACATCCATCCAGATGATTAATAAATAAAGCCAACTGTCTACTTTTATAACTGTATGGGGAATCAATTCAATATAGAAAGGGTTAAAATAAGAAATCATGTTAACCAATAGTTCATTTCGTCATGACAAAGATTTATGTTTCAATATTTTTTTTAATTTATTCATGCAGCCTTCGATCCAATAACATAACAAAACAACAACAATAAAAACAACACTATATAGCACTTCAAAAAGACATGGATGTGTTTCAACAATATTGCCATACGTTAAGGTAGTTCCATGTGTAGTCTATAAATTCAACGGCATCGGAAGTCCAATAAGATGTTTCCCTTGTAGGGTGGTCCCACCATCTTGCGGCGAGGAACGAAGAAATGGGTGGTCATTGAAATAATGTGTCCTCGGATGGTACCCGTTAAATCCGACATATGGATAGGCCACGTGAGGACTGTGGCAGACTGGACTGGCTGTTGAAAACATGGCACCATAAGTGTATGGACTTGTAGACCAAGTACTGTCTCGTTGCAAACATTCCGGAGACATTAATGGTTTGCAACAAGGTGACATGCATTTTGGTAACGTGTTCGTGTTGGAGTCCGAGTGCACCGAATATTGTCGTGTGAGCTGATGCTGGTTGTAAGAGGTACATGTAGCTTTCAGTATTGGTGAAGTAAGCGTCTCACTGGGCGGCGTAGCTGTGAGGCTGCTTCTTCTGAGTAATGTTGAGCTTGGTGCGAGAGCTGATGCTGTTTTCATTAATCGTTCTCTTTTCTCCTTTTGTCTCCTGTTTTGGAACCAGATCTGGAATAAAAAGGAAACACACATAAATACAACTTATACAAGTAATGAAAAATGTTTCTTTAAGCTGCATAATAAGTTGAACAGTGTGCATCCTTACCTACATGTATACACGAAACAAGGTACCGTTCATGCTATATGTTAAATCATATGCGCGACTAAACATATTTATTAGAATCTGGTATTGGTGCAATGAAATTGATTATATTGCAAAAAATGTAATTATACTCAAACCAAAAATTGTAATGTTTTTTGTGCTTCAGGTTTCCTTAGTCCATGTTTCGTGGCATATATATAGAGAGAGCCTAAACTCTCCAACTTTAAAAATTGATGCCATTTGGTGGGGCCGGTTCACAGGGTGAGGTAAACTCCCTGCACCCTATAACATATAGCCATGCCCCTGTTGAGTAGCGGTCAGCTGAGGCGTAAGAAAGACTGTAGCGATCATACGTCCGCTATATCACTTGGTTTTGAGTAACGTTTTCTTTAAGTTCATCATATAATAGCCAAAAGTCTTAACTATTAATACTGTGAGTGACCTAATCTCAAATTTGCATGAACAAATCGGTGTATATATAGGTCACCGCTGTTACATGCACCTTGATCTTTCTCTCTGGAAAATTAAATTCGTCGGCCAGTTCTTGTCTAATTTCTCTGGACGGGTACCTATGCATAGAGTACACCGCTTCCAGTCTCCTAACTTTATCTGGGGAGAACGTCGTGTTTTTTCGGAGGACAGACTGAATCGGAGTGTTATCTGGAATCAAAAATAATACAAATTGCAAAAAAATATCAAAGGAGTTGTGTGACATTCACGGCAAAGATAAACAACACAATATGATATCACAATACCTCACAGGGAGAGACACAACAATAATTTATCATTTTCTTTGAGATAGATATAAAAAGCAGTTCATGTTGACTTCTATGCACATTCATTTACAGCCCTTGTTTGATACCTTAAAATGAAATTTGGAACTGATCTATAACTTTTCGAATATGGACGCAATGGTTTAACTTCAACCCTTTCTATACTCTCAGTTAAACAGTATACACCAAAATTGTTTAGTATTGGTTTACAGGGATGTACTGGTAACATAAACAGACGACAGTTAAATAGAAGTATAACAGAATATCTATTGATGGAAATGTTTAGATCTTATAATCTGAAAATTTCCTGTGGGGTAACTATAATTAAATTCATAGCAATTATCCAGCAGTAAATCCCCCCCCCACACAAATGAATCAGATGCTTTATATTTTACAATATCAGGAATGCCACAACAAGCAGCGTTCTTTCCTGTTCCATTCTCAAGAAAAAGCTGGATCCGTCTTTTGTTAATAATTTCATAAGATATATTTAAATTTAAATGTACCCAAAGTTTTGTTTTTTAGTTCATGGCACTTTGGCCCCCGTTTTTTTTGGCCCGATCGTAACTTTAAATTCAATTCACATGTACACAAACAATTGCTTTAATTCACGACAATATATTTACCTGAAGTTGGATTCAGTTTTGAAGTTTCGAGTGTTCGATCCATCGTGAGCAGTAACTTTGCGGTTAGTGTGATTTCTGAGATGGATTCAATCAACTGATGACATGGGAGTAATGGGACGAATATTTATACAACTTCTCAAAATGAGCAGCCATCCACACAAACTTGGCAATTATCGCACTTTCAGGTGAGGAACAAATTATAGCTACTTGTAGAATCTCGAAAAAACAATAATCACTTTCGCTTCTCGGATGTGCGAACTTAACTGTAAATACGCTGCTGTCCGTGTGAAAACATTAGTAACATGGTAAGTGTTGCCTTGCTTGGACCTATTTGAATTGCGAATTATATAGTATGTTCCAATGCCCGGCCGTGTTCTACACACAATATGTTGAAGGCGAGAAGCGCACTGTTATTGGTGTGATGATTCACCGGATTTTACACCAAATTTTCAATTTCAATTTCGATCAAACTTTCCTGGGGTGATTTTCAGCTTACAAGGAAAAAGAAAACAAGATACTCTTGCAACCACCATATTTTGTATATGTATGGCACATGCATCGCAAAACACAAAAAACAGGCCCGCCATCATCATATGTATCCAAAGAGTCGGCACTTGGACACACAACAGGAAACCTCACAGTCCACACTCTTACCATTATAATATAACTTCTATCTTTTTCAGATATGCAATTCACCACAATTGTAAATACTCTGTCATCTTGTAAACAAATACTGTAATATCAACCTTGTATCGGGAGAGGGGTCTCCTGTAAGTTTCCGTAACTTTTACCCCAATACCTTTGTAATTAACAATAAAATATGTTTACAGGTGACACAAAAGCATGCAGTTTTAAGTTGAAAACCAGTACAACGGATCAGATTTAGAACGCTCTTTATTATTTATCGCTTTTGGGAAACGAACGAATGGACGCTCTTCATCAGAGACAAGCTTTGGGTTTTGTTGTTGTTAGTTTGTCAAAAATTCAAAACTTGTAAAAGTTTCCCTTTTGAAAGCTGATATCTGATCATCGAAATTAACCATCCGTTTGGTATTTGCGGCATAGTATGACTTTAGCCTTCTCGTAGCCAAATGTTTATGTTTTCAAAAATCAATAACTTTAATTTTTAAGATTTAGAGTTATTGAAAATAATACAATTTGAACTACAATCCAAATAGAAGAAATGAAAAATATAATTTGTAAAATACGTATGTCAATTGATACGTGTTGTGTGAGTGTAGTCTGAGACAGCCGAGTCAGCCACCGGTTCGTTAATTAGGTGCTGATCGGTGTGACAGTTTGCAGTATAGGTCCCCTATTTGCGGAGATATTTGCGAAAGTCCCCGAATTTGCAGAGCTCCCCTAAAATGGTCGAAATATGTTGATTTTGATGAGGGAACGGGTGCGTATATCTCAATTGATACGCATTTTAAAGAGGTTAGTCGGATACAGCCGAGTCCGCCACGGTTCGTTAATTGGTGCTGATCTGTGTGACAATTTGGAGATCCCCGAATTCGCGGAGGTCCCCTAAAATGGTCGAAATATGTTGATTTTAATGAGGGAACGGGTGAGTATATGTCAATTGATACGTATTTTAAACAAATAACGACACGATCATCATAATGGTGGTTTGTTCTATCAATCATATCATCATCATCATCATCATCATCATCATCATCATACGGAACAAGTCTTGCGACTGTTCGTCCAATAACATTATTTGCAATGTTTGTTTACAAATATATGTATCGTCATTCGATATTTACTTGTGAGTCACTTGAACATATTACTAACTAATTCTTGTCGTCGAACTCGTATTTTATATAATAGAAAAATGAGTCTATGTATATTTTGAATTGATCGAGTGTTGGAGCCTCAACAGCGAAGTCTGGCAGAGAGTTCCAGCTATTTACCACCATCTGCGTGAGGAAACATTTTCCGATGGCCTTGTTAAGAATGGGCATCTGTAGCTTTTTATTATGTCCCCTTGTTCTTCCTGATGAATTTCTTTCTAATATGCCACAGGCATTGGTATTGTAATTATCATTCAACAGTTTATATAGCTCGATTATATCTCCTCTAAATCTTCGATATTTTAAAGACATCAGATTGAGTCTTAGCATAGAGTTATGATTTGACGAACTAGTTTCGTTGCTTTTCTTTATATTTCTCTAACACAATGTTTTGATATTTGTGATGTAGGCTCCATGCAGAGTTACAGTTTCGATGACAGGTCTCTCCATGCTTATGTAGAGCGATTAGAAAGTGTCGATGTCCAAGTTCGTGAAAGTTCTATTGACTATGCCGATGATTTGAGAAGCTTTATTGTTTTAGGATATTGTAGGAAGGCTAATCTGGCCGTGTCAAATTGAGCTATAGCGATGGGATATCTCGCAAGACAACACATTTCGGGTTTTCGTGGGGTGTGTATTCGCTGGAAATCTTATAGTTGCAGTATATAACTATTATAACCGCGTTAATTGCGTTCGATGTTTAGGTATGAATAATGGCTGGGCCATGCACACTTGGAAGATTTTATGGCGGGAACACAATTTTTGATCCGAATTTAGAATTTTTCTGGTGTGGTGAATGAGAAACCAGCAGTAATAAGCCGTAGTTTTTTGTAATAATTTGAAGGATTAGTTGTTTTAACGGATTTCTGAGGCATTGCATTCATGTAACCAATATATTTTATATTATAATTATATTTATGGCTAATAATATGATCTTGAGGCGTTACCATTTCTGACTATGGTTTTCTTGTTAACTCTGTTCACCATACTTTTAATATCCGCACATACATTCAGTGTTAGGTAGCCTATTTTCAAACAACTTTTTTGTTGTCAAATCATAATGCACTGAAGTTTTATTTGTGCAATGGTGTTGGAAATTCATCCATAATTATAACACTACGTATATTTTCATTTTGCATGACACAAATAATATTTTTCACAATTAACTTGAAGACAAAAACAATGTAATAATGTTCTCGTATGTATGTATTTTAGTAGACATGTTACTTTAAAACTACCTCTGCAGACGCATTGTCTCCCCTAGCAACAGTAACCAACCCATAGGTCGTTTGTTGAACTTATTATCTCAACATTTTCCTCCAATAAATAGCACTCCTTCTGCACTTTTATTATTTGCCGTCTGTTTTTCTTCCTGAACACCCATCCAGACGATTAATAGATAAATCCAACTGTCTACTTTTGTAACTGAATGTGAGAATCCATTCAGTATATAAAGGGTTAAAATAAGAAATGACGCTAACCAATAGTTCATTTCGTCATAACACATATTTATTATTCAATATTTTTTATGTATTCATTCAACATTCGATCCAACAACAAAACAAAACAACAACAACATAAAACAACACTATATAGCACTTAAAAAAGATATGGATGAGTTTCAACATTATTGCCATTCACTAAGGTAGTTCCAGCTGTAGTCTATAAATTCAACGGCATCGGAAGTCCAAGAAAATGTTTCCCTTGCAGGATGGTCCCACCATCTTGCGGCGAGGAACGAAGAGATTGGTGTTCATTGAAATATTGTGTCCTCGTTTGGTACTCATTAAATCCGACATATGGATAGGCCATGTGAGGGCTGTGCCAGACTGGACTGGCTGTTGAAAACATGGCACCATAAGTGTATGGGCTTGTAGACCAAGTACCATCTCTTTGCAAGCATTCCGGAGACATTAAGGGTTTGCAACAAGGTGCCAAGCATTTTGGTAACGTGTTTGTGTTGCAGTTCGCGTGCATCAAGTATTGTCGTGTGAGGTGATGCTGGCTGTAAGAGGTACATGTGGCATTCAGTATTGGTGAAATAAGCGGCCCACAAGGTGGCGTGATTGTGATGCTGCTTCTTGTGGGTAATGTTGAGCTTGGTGCGAGAGCCGATGCTGTTTTCCTTAATCGTTCTCTTTTCTCCTTTTGTCTCCTGTTTTGGAACCAGATCTTGAATAAAAAGGAAACATTCATAAATACAAGAAAGGGAAAATGGTTCTTCAAGCTGCATAAGACGTTGAACAGTGTGGATCCTAAACCTACATGTATACACGAAACAAGGTAACTGTTCATGATATGTTAAATCATATGCGCGACTAAACATATTTATTAGAACCTCGTATTGGTGCAATGAAATTGATTGTATTGCAAAAAATGTAATTATACTTTTGGCAGAAAGTAATCTACTTACAAACCTACAAACCATACAAACGCTCTTCAGCGGAATTACAGCATCCAAAAGTTGGTTGCAGGAGAGGGCTGACAACCCTTTCAAATCTTCCCGGGTATCATCCCAAACACCAAATTGCAACTTTAAGAATTGATGTCGCCATTAAAACTTTGGTGGGGGTCGGGTCACGGGGTGAGATAAACTCCCTGCACCCTATAACATATAGCTATGCCCTTGTTGGGAAACGGTCAGCTGAGGCGTAAGAAAAACGGTAGTGACTATACGTCCGATATATCACTAGGTTTTGAGTAACGTTGTCTTTAAGTTCATCATAGCCGAAAGTCCTAACTATTAATACTGCGAGTGATCAAATCTCAATTTTGCATAAACAAATCGGTGTATATAGAGGTAATCGCTGTTACATGTACCTTGATCTTTCTCTCTGGAAAATTAAATTCGTCGGCCAGTTCTTGTCTAATTTCTCTGGACGGGTACCTGTGCGTAGAGTACACCGCTTCCAGTCTCCTAACTTTATCTGGGGAGAACGTGGTGTTTTTCCGGACGGCAGACTGAATCGGAATGTTATCTGGAAGCAAAAATAATTTAAATTGCAAAAATATTATCGAAGAAGTTGTGTGACGGTATGCGGTGAAAACATTCACGGCAAATATAAACGACACAATATATATATCCAATACCTCACAGTGAGAGAGACACACAACAGTCAGTTATCACTTTATATGAGATAGATATCGAAACCTGAACTGTGGAATTCGCACCTTCAATCAGCTCATGTTTCTAAATATATAGCAACTGAATTCTATGCATATCCATTTTGATCATATGACTCAATCATTATTTACGTTGGAAAGTATGTCATAAATCAATTGCATATGAACTACTAGTTCATATCACCTTCCGATAATTTGATTGATTTGTTGACAAAAAGTGTGTTTTGATTGGCTGAATGGCAACCGGGGCCGAGCCGTATCTCTAACTAAATGCAGGTCAAATTCGTGCGCGTCAATCAACGCGATGTCGAAATTCTCGCAACTATAATCTTGAAATATATAGTTTTGGACTTTGTTATACGATATATAGAATATGTAATTCGTATTTATCTAATAAACATACGATATAATGTCACAAACTGAGAACAGAATAGCGCACTATATCTTCGCGTGCATATTATTTCTGCTAGTTCACCAGGTGTAATTGGGCTTCCGGTGCAACGAAGTGACGTCACATTAACCTTCTGCTGCCGATGTCATATAGCTATTTAGTTATTTGTGTGAGTTTTGGACATCATAATCAATTTATAGGTGTCATATGATAAATAGAATATGTAATTCGTGTTTCTCTCATATGATATTTATGAAACTCGTCACGAATTTTCAGTTTTCTCTCGCCGTTTCATAAATATCATATGAGAGAAACACTCATTTCATATCCTCTATATAGCCCTTGTTTGATATCTTAAAATGAAATTTGGAGCTGATCTAAAACTGTTCTAATATAGACGCAATGGTTTAAGTTTTATCCCTTTCTATACTGAATGATTCTCCCAGTCAGTTAAACGGTGCACATCGGAATTGTTTAGTATTGGTTTACAGGGATGTGCTGGTAATATAAACAGAAGACATATACATAGAAGTATAAAAGCATATCTATTGATGGAAATGTTTAGATATATAATCTGAACATTTGCCATGGGGTAACTATTAAATTCACAGCAATTATCCAGTAGTAATTTTTTCCCCACACAAATAAATCAGATGCTTTTTATTTTACCATATCAGGAATGCCACAACAAGCAGCGTTCTTTCCTGTTCCATTCTCAAGAAAAATCTGTATCCGTCTTTTGTTAATAATTTCTTAAGATATAGTTAAATTTAAATGTACCCAACGTGTTTGTTTTTAGTTCATGGCACTTCGGCCACCGTTTTTTTGGCCCGATCGTAGCTTTAAATTCAATTCACATATACCCAAATGGTTGCTTTAATTCACGACAATATATTTACCTGAAGTTGGATTCAGTTTTGAAGTTTCGAGTGTTGTTCGATCCATCGTGAGCAGTAAGTTTGCGGTTAGCGTGATTTCTGGGATGGATTCAATCAACTGATGACATGGGAGTAATGGGACGAATATTTATACAACTTCTCAGAATGAGCAGCCATCCACACAAACTTGGCAATTTTCGCACTTTCAGGTGAGGGGCGAATTATAGTTACTTGTAGAATCTCGAGAAAACAATAATCAGCACGGAATCCAGGTGTAAAGAGTGGTAACGTTCGCTTCTCGAATGTGAGAACTTAACTGTAAATACGCTGCTGTCGTGTGAAAACATTAGTACCATGCTAATTATTGTCTTGCTTGAACCTATTTGAACTGCGAATTATGGCAGTATGATCCAATTCATTGCCGTGTTATACACATATGTTGAAGTCGAGAAGCGCACTGTTATTGGTGTAATGATTCATCGGATTTGACACCAAATTAGTCAAACTTTCCTGAGGTAATTTTCAGCTTAACAGGCAAAAAACAACAAGACAAACTCTTGCAAGCACCGTCATTTGTATATGTATGGCACATGCATAGCGAAAAAACACAAAAGCATGCATCGGTTTTAAGTTCAAAACGACTTAAACGAGTACAACCGATCAAAATTCAAAACGCTCTTTATACTATTTAGTGCTTTTGGTAAACGAAAGCATGGACGCTATTTATCACGCAGAGACACTCATTGGATTTCTGATTAACATTATCATAATTCAAAGCGTGTAATACTTCCCGTTTTGAAAGCTGATATCTGACCATCGAAATTAACCATCCATGTGGTATTTGCGAGATATTATTACATTAGTCATCTCGTAGCCCAATGTTTATGTTTTCAAATTTGAGAGATAACTCTGAGATGTCCGTTATTTCGCTAAAGTGATGTGAAACACTCCGATATGGTGATCAATTAGAAATGGAGAATAAACATACATCTTGAATCATGTAACTTACAATCACAAGCTTCTAATCAAATAATTTTTAATTCCCTATGGTTTGACACCCACCCCCAAATTCACTAATTTGGGTATAAAACCCTACTGATACCACTCATATCTCCTTTAGTTCAAATGACAGTTTACCTGTTTCAGAAGCTGTTTTATTTGAAAAAAGTAAATATGAAGATTTATTTTTCAAATAGTGGCTGATAGGCATTAATTTTGTCTACCACATGCATGCATTGGAGTTTCCAAGTGAGTGTGTGATGAGAATATGCTTGGTGGTCAAATCCATAATGAAATTCCGGCTAAATGGAAATTCTAATGGATTGATGAAGTGGATAAATACAGTAACCCATCAAAAGCTGATAGGTGCACATAAAACACTAGTTTAAGCATACGCATCCAATTTTACTATTATTTTTCCTTGAAAGCTATTACATGAACCGAACATCTGTTATGGATATTTGGTTGTAGTACATTTTAAGCTGATAACATCCCATGTCAGTGATCTCATTCTTCACTTTCGAGTCACTGTTGACATTTTGTAGACATTTCCATGACATATCAGTTGTGAAGCTCCTATTCAACTAGAGTTGACTTATTTTGAAAATAAATACATAGAGAGGATATTTACCAGACTGCAATTGGAAATATTATTTTATAAATTGCTGATATCTGCTAACTTAATTAATCGGTCAACCAGCCCATTATCTAGCAACATTCCATGATATCACTTTTGTAAGTCTACTGGGGCAACTTATATTATACTGAATGACAAGCAGTCACTATGTCACACTCTGATACTTTAGGTGTTATGAGAGTAGCATATCATCTGAATTGATTGACATGCAAATAATTAACCGATACCTTGATGCACTGATGACAGTTATTTTCTAGCCATTGATAGTCACATTAATGTTTGGGACAGTTGCTCGCTCCATGTCCATGCACACAATTATCTGGGCTTAATTGTCTTAGTTACACCAGGACAGGTTTATTTATTTCAGTTTTCAATTTCTCGAAGCTTCTTTCCAAAGGGTGTCGTGAAGGCAGTTTTTCACATCACCGTCAAATATGCAACATACAATATCTTAATGTCATCTCAACTAAGGCCCATATGAGGTCCGAATTGCATAATATGGTGTTATAATATGTTTTAAACTGTTACAAATGCCAAATATGGGCACTAAAAAAAATGCCTGAGGTTGTAAAAAAAATGCGTTTTTGCCTCTCGGAAAACCCACCCACCCCGGCGAACATTCCTGCAAATTATGCATTACCCCTCCCCTCACCGGCACAAGAAGAACCTTTACACATTGACAAAAACGCCCCAAAATGTCATTTTTTGAAAATAGCCAATGATAAGGATGTAGAGCCATATTAAAGTTGATTTTCTTCACCATTTTTGCTCAACGTGACCAAGTCAAGCTTGAACTATTGCCATGGGTTGGCGTCCGTCGTCTGCGCGTGCGTCCGTCAACAATTTCATTTGGCTCCCACTACAGACCGCATCCCTCATCCGATCATCACCAAACTTCATGGATCTTCGGGGTGACCTCTAGATGGAAGGCATCGATTTTTTTCTCCGAAATTCGTTAAAAATCAGCAACACATCGGCACATGCTGCAGCCCGCATTTATTGGAGAAATGGTTTGAAAATTTACAGGCATGGTTAGGATCACCTCTAGAGAGATGACAGCTTTCGAATTTTACCGATTTTCAAAGAAAAACATGGCGCCAGCAGCCATCTTGTATTGTACTCTTTGTGTGACTAAATAATTTGGCACACCCTACAGACAGACCACATCCCTCACCTAATCACCACCAAACTTCGTATGGATCTTCCGGGTGAACTCTAGATGAGAACCATCGATTATTTCCTAAATTCGTTTAAAAAAAACTTGGCCGCCAGCAGCCACCTTGGATTTTACTCTTTGCATGACTAAATCCTTTGGCACATCCTACAGGGCACATCCCTCATCCGATCGTCACCAAACTCCACACGGCTCTTTAAATTAAAATCCATCGTCACACCCTACATATATCTAAAAAATGTTTTGTAAATTTACAGGCATGATTACGATCAACTTTAGATGACTTCTATCGAATTTGAACGATCTTCGATGAAAAACATGGCGACCGGTAGCCATCTTGTATTTTACTCTTTTCATGCACAATTAAATCCTTTGGCACACACTTCATCCACATCTCTCCTCCCATCAGCACCAAACTTTATATTGCAAAAAATGTAATTATACTAGTGAATAGAATTTCTCGAAAATTTGAGGGAGCAAAAGCAAAAAATCTATTGAATTTGCTAAAAATTGGTAAATGGTTAGATCTGGGATAACCGACTGACATCGGGTGGGTGGTATATATCCCTGCCGCGTATGGACGCACAAATATTTTGTCCATTATCTATTTTACGATGAGAAACACACATTTTCGTATACTATATACGTTAAAATTTCTTTCCAATTCAGTCCGTTTTGGTGATACCAGATACACGGGGTGTAATTATAATAGCATGACTAAATATATTTCAATCTCGGGTCTCTTCATGTTAACCGAGGGCATATAGGAATCACTGAACTAAATGGTTTCCCATAGGCGACAGTGTTAACGTTTCGGCCAAATTCACTGAATTGAAGCCTACATGCCATACCAGTGATGTTTACCCAGCTAGATTGACACCAGTTGATCACGAAAATGCAAGAAAAATCATAGGTGTACTCGCTCCCCGACTCTAGAACACATTTAGCTCCCTGATTCCTATATATATGTATATGTGTGAAACACAGCGTTTCTTATAGTATTTTATCAAAATATAGACCTCACTGAAATCAAAAATGGATTATATCGAGCAGTAGTGGTTTATTTTTCCAATATGAGGCATCCTGAAAATTAGTGTCAATCCTCAAAATAAAGCCAAAAAATAAAGATTTTTTTTTCAATTTTACTAGCTGATGCATCTCGTATAACTGAAGTATGCCCTTATATACCATAATATTACTAAATTGAAGAGGAAATGTTAATATACATTTTGAGAGGGATATCTTGTCCAATTTTAAACACTTTTCATGCAGAATTTGGCAATTTATAATAAACATTTATCAAAATTAACAGAAAATTAATATATAAAATACTTTAATAGCAATATAAAGCAACCATAAGTCAATTTAAATATCTAAACATAATGATACAACATCAGACACAGCCTCAGGCATGCAATTTTACCAGATGGCAGGGCATACTGTCTGTTTAACAAACCTGTAATGACAATTTTGCACGACATTAATTCTAGTGGTGATGCCATCACCCCCCCCCCCCCCCGACTTGGGGTTGGGCTACGGTCCCCGATAAGACTACTGGGTGCCGGAAAAGCTTAATTGGGTCAACTGTCACCTTTGCCCAATGGGGGGGGGGGGGCTAACACTCCTCAAAATTGTGGGGAGAGGGGCTTTAGACCCCCTGACCCCCTAATGGTACCTGATTTCCATGCAAAATTCCCAGATTTATCACTTTCTTTACTATCTACAGGCGAATCCATGGGTTTCTTCTTTAAATATGTCCAAAATGTGGTCATTATCATTTGAAAATAAGAAAATATGGAATTAACAACTTATCATGGCGAGACGTGAAATTTCGTAAAATTCAAGTTTTTCTTATAGGGATCACTGAACTAAATGGTTTCCCATAGGCGACAGTGTTAACGTTTCGGCCAAATTCACTGAATTGAAGCCTGCAGGCCATACCAGTGATGTTTACCCAGCTAGATTGACACCAGTTGATCACGAAAATGCAAGAAAAATCATAGGTCATGTGTTTACTTTTTAAAATAAATCCCCAAGTCTACGACAGGGCTATCTCACAGCCAAATTTGATCTGGAAAAACCCAGAACTACAGCAGCTAGTTACATAAATTTCTCGCTCACAAAAATCCATTCCCCCATTCATTCACCAGTTTAAAATTATTTAGATATTATGTACAAATCAAATAAACGCGATGTCATCCTTTAATAACGTGTCGCATGTATCAGGTGAAGGTCATTCTTCAGTTACCTTCACCTTTAGCATTCCACGGTGTACTCGCTCCCCGACTCTAGAACACATTTAGCTCCCTGATTCCTATACGAATGGTGCGGTATTCGTCTCTTATATAGCGCTTCCATAAATAAAGTGCATTGTCCGAGTTTCATTTCAGCACATGCATCGTAATTGGATTTGTCCCGGCCGCTATGGGTTAGTTGATTCATTTCCCTTAGGAACGCAAATTTCCTGCCAATGTTTACACATTATTTTATGCATATTTTTATGTGTGTTCATCTTCCTGTGTCTATCGTTCGTGTATATTTGAACAGTTTAGCGGAACAACAAGTTTATTATCTTCTCATAATCACAAGAGATTGTCTTGCAATCAAAACATCGACAGGACCATACTCACACAAACGATTGTGCACGACACAAAGGAACATGATCATGCCGCCAGAAAGTCGGTAGTTTAACAGAAACCAGCCTTTTAAAGTGGCCCAATGTGCTCGCAGTGGGTAAATGTGCAAACCAAAAAAATAATATAAAAGTCTGTAACAATTTCATCTCAATAAAAGAACCGTTGAAAAATAAATCAACTTAGTTATTATATTCATCGTGTAGTAAGTTCAAATATTTCAGTCTAATTTTCAGAATATGTTCCAATGCTTTTACCGTTTCCAATGTTCACCGTCAAGTTTTAATTGAAGCTACTTAATCAGATTTAACGTCCCTAAAATACTGTTTCTTCGGCTATATGATCTCAATGCATGCGTATATATCTACTTATATATTAATTTCATGCATATTAAGACAGTACCCCAATTGTGTTTTTTTTTTATTTTGCGACGTTTAGTTCCACGTATAATTCCGCTAACATTATCACGTGGCCGATGAAGCTGTATCTTCATCATTCGACCGTACATGTGAACGCGACATAACAATTACACACAGCTGATGGCAAGTTTTGACTCACTTATATTTGCTGATAAATTACACGAGCGATTTGTTCTTAGAAAGAAAAATCATGAATGTTAACAGAAATGGGTTATTCATTAAGATATCAAGTGGACTTGTGTGTTAGCATGCAAAATATAACACTGCGTGTTGAGTAAAGATCCACAGCGACAAGACTTTCAGGAAGATACATCCTTGAGAGATCGACCGCGACGCTGGTAGAGCTTGGTAGACCCATTGTGCGAATATGAGGTGGACGACATGGCTATCTATGGCATATTAATTACAAGAAAACCATAGTCAGAAATGGTAACGCCCTCAATATTATATTATTAGCCATATATACAATATAACAACTGTAATCTGATAATGTGGTGATTGTGAAAAATATGTATATAGGTAACGCCTATGTAGTTGATTATATGTGATATTTTTTTCTTCTAATTTCATTTGAAATAGTGGTCTGAATAGCGCATGAAATAGCATGCAGAATAATAATCGGGCAAAACTTTGCGATCTTCGTAACATGGTTCAAGTACGAGCACGTTTCTAATCACATTTAGTATCCAATTACGCAAATACCGAGAATGTTTTAAGCAAATTTAGTCCACCACCCCCTGCGACGGGGACATACATACTTGCCAATATACACCCTAGGAGGGCGTAATGCTGATCTAGGAATGGCCTCAGGTAATGCACTCCTGATATGACCTCTCACAATGATTAATTAAAATACATGTATGATTCCATGAGGGTACATTAAAATATGGTCGCACTCAGAGAGGGTTAATTGAAATATGGTCCAATGAGGGTAAATTAAAATATGGTCACATCACTGTTAAATAAAATATGGTCCCACGAGGGTTAATTAAGATATCTTCCAATGAGGGTTAATAAAAATATGGTCCCATTATGGTTAATTAAATTGTACCTTGATTGTTAATTAAAATATCGTTCCATGAGGGTTAATAAAAAATATGGACTCATGGGGGGGGGGGGGTAATATAAATATGGTCCCAATAAGGTCAATTAAAATATGGTATTGTGACTTAATTAAAGAATAAATATAAGATCCCATTATGAGGGTTAATTAAAATTAAAATATGGTGTTATCAGTGTTGATTAAACTACGGTCCCACTGGGGTGAAATACAATATAGACCCACGAGGATAAATTAAAATATGGTCCAATGAGGACTAATTATAATATGCCCCCTACACCATAAAGATCAATTAAAACATGGTCACAGGAAGGGGGTAATTTCTTAACATTCTTCAAATCATATAGCATTCTGATGTATCATCGGTGCACATAAATAAAAATGATGTTTAGAATTAGGCCACATTGTATGTTAAACAACCAATGTGAAGGGTTAGTGTTGGAATTTTTCTTAATAACATCTCTATTCATAGCTCTGATATATTCCGCATACAAAGAAATGAAAAGTCAATATTTACAAACAGAACGAAGGAATAACGTGGGAATTGGTTAATAATTACCATCCCAATTCATTTAGAATATAACATACCGATATTTGTCGCGTATAACTAAATGAAAAAGTTAACTAAACGATATTAAATAACATGTTATACACCGATATAAACAAACACCTAGATTCATGTTCGAATTAAATTTCTTATACAATCGTCAAATTCCCGTGCATTATAATAGTAGATAGCATTTCGATTTATGTCACGTGAAAATAAACGAAAGATGTTCAAATAACAATGCAACAGAGCAGGTTAAAGAACAATAGAAACACATAACGCAGAGCGCTAATGGTTAACGCGCGAAATCCCGTTATAATTAAATGCCTCGCACTTCTTTGCATGCAAATAACATGCCATGAGTCAGTCAAGCATTTCTCGAGAGACGCCCGCTGCATGAACTAATAATGAAAACGGCAATAAACGAAATTGAAATTCCCAACTACACCTTTTACCGGACTCGGCCTCGGGGTCACACTACAACTTTTAATGCGTCCCACAAAGCCCCGATTTTAAAGCCAATAGTCCAATTGGTGCTTTCCCCAGGCAACCCTGCGTATATCTTTCCACTAATATTGGTCCATCACTATCAAACTCCAGGCAGAGTTATCTCACATCGCTCCGCTGAGATACCACTGCCATAGTGACATTAATTGGTAAGGAATTCTTATGTGTTTTTAGTTCTTATGTTTTAGGAATAAAATTGTCTATGTCTGGCTCATTTCATATTGTTATTATCAATAC